>OZ014488.1:10862156-11172797 GCA_963965965.1 Trididemnum nubilum | reverse complement strand
TTCGGGCAAGGCTCTTCCTGGCATTGATACAATTCCACAATAGAAAAGCCAAAAAGTGTGTACTAAAAACAAACAAACAAAAAAAAAGGAAAAAAACAAAAAAAACAGATAGACTTAAGCAAAAATTGATTGGTTGGTTGATCCATATTTATCCTCCACAAACAAGGAAGCGACGGAGGCCCTTTTATTTTGGACGAATCGTTCTCAATTGTTTAGAAGTTGACTCTATTCAAACCTTCCGATTAACGTTTGACTTCTTTCAGATAAATTTGCTCGTTGTTCAAAGCCACAAAGCAGAAATAATCATCGTAAAGCGTTTTATTCATGGACGCCACAACGTCACCAGGGTGCGATTAAACCCAGTTCGTGCGATCAGGGTAGGTATATTTAGAACATGGATCAAGGTTGTTGTAAAAACGAGGCCTTTATCTTTTCATATTACATATAATCATTCATCGTTCCCTCCGAACTTTTTCGTCGAAAGTAGCATTTCTGTTTTCAGCGGCGGCCAGCTTTCACTTATGATCTAATATTAGCTTTTAATATTTAGTCTTTTAATATGTTTAGGATCAGTGGCGCAATCATGGGGGCTAATAGCGAGTTACTTGCAAGATTTAACCCCCCCCCCAAAAAAAAAACTAGCGTTTTAATGTGTTTTGGACAACCAATAAGTAAAACAAGAGGTTGAAAGGGCTGTGCAATTTTAAATTATTCCAATGGTTTAGAAATCTTAGCATTTTTCCCCTTTTAAGTAGCTCTACAAACGTGCAAAATGTAAACCAAATGACTTTAAAATGGTTATATTTTCCTGAAAAATCACAAAAATTACCCAGAACCCCATGACCCCCGGCGTACGGGGGCTCCGCCTCCAAACTCCCTACTATCATACCCTTAATTTGCACCGGTTTGTTTAGCACGCCGCCTAATGAAATATTTTTTGTACAAAAAAAAATTTTTTTTTGTTCAACCCCCCCTCCACCCCCTTAGCAAAATCCTGGTTGCGCGTGTTTTTGATTCTTGCACCTGAGAAGCCTTTTTTTTGGCAAAACAGGACTGCTGTTGTTGTGGTTTTTAGTTTTGGTGATTTTGCTTCATATCATATTCATGGTAAATATTCTTACATCAAGCACGATCTGACAGCAAGACTGCGAATTTATTCGCATTACTACTATGTTGTACCATACTTACTTGCAAGTACATGAACACAACTTCAATTCCAGTTCTTGCGATAACTGACAGTGCGTAGAGAAAGTAGTGCTGAGATAAGGATGATTTGTCATCACCAAATAAACCTTTTCCAAGTTTTTGATTGATATCAACAGTGTCTTGATTTGCAGTAGTAGACGGTTGTCTAATTCTGTAAAGCAAGCTTTTTATGATATCTCTTTTAAAAGTTTGTACGTTACCATTTTGTGCAGTCAGTTTGTAGCAGCAGAGTTATAAACGGACGGACTAGAATTAGGCCCGAGGCCAACACATAACCCGGAATCCGAAAAGTGATTTAAAGCCAAAATTAGGTCCGAAAAATCCCGAAAGTTAAGTTGGTTTAAAACATCGTGTATGGCTATTTCTCGTTTGCGATAAAAATAAAAGTATTTACTGCTAATCAATTGCAACGCAACAATAATAATTCTTTAGTTGTGATGTTTGACATTTGCTGGCCAGAGCTTTTATTATTAATCGTTTACGTGCTCCCTGGCCTAAAGGCTACCAGCGCGGAAGCCTAAGGAACTTTTTCGCATTGCTTAATTGCTTTAAAGCAGTCGCCGTTCTGGTGACTCTTCCTTAGGCTTCCGCGCGGGTAGCCTTTAGGCCAGATAGCACGCAAACGATTAATAAATAATAATTCTGTTGCAACAATCGTATTGATGCTTAAATGAAGTCGTCATTTAGTATTCCAAAATTATTTTAGGCATGGCTTTTACCCAATGCCTTCGCTACGGTGGATGGGGCAGTGGGGGCCGTGCCCCCGCCCCTAACGACTGCTTGTGCCCCCCATATGGCTTTACTCGGAATACGTTTTTGGAACATCACGTAACGACAAGACAAGAGACAATAATGGAAAAAGGAATAATGACGTTCAAACATAATTCTCATTTGAAGTTTTTTCGATTTTTTTGCGAAATTGTTCGCAAGCAATTGCTGTGCATAAACGTTACGCTATAATCCGTCTTGTTAACACGCCTTTACGGATGTGTCACGGAAGAGAGATGTAAGCCTACAGAGTCGTTGCCGGTGCCGATACTTCCTTAGTGATTACGACCTGAAACAATACGTGAAAGCATTTTTTAAACGACCACCTGTTTTAGTTTTTTTAAAGCACACTCAAGATTTTTTTTAGGTTGCAGTCAGTGGCGCAATCACGGGGAAGGGGCTAAGGGGGCTTCAGCCACGGGAAGGGGCTAAGTCATTTAAAAAATTTAACCCCAAAAATACAAGCGTTTAAACATGTTTTGGACATAATTTGCGAAGCATACTGTATTTCAAAAGTAATATATACCAATATGCTGGTATTATTTCAATAATATGCTGGTATGTGTCTTTTGAAATATCTTGTTTAAGGGTGGCAGAAGAGACTAGGCAATTTAATTCTTCCAATGACTTCTGATTTTTAACAATTTACTATAGTTATTCATATGGCTTTAAAAACGTGCGAAGTGTGGTTGAAATGACGTTCATAGAGCTATTTTTTGCTGCAAAACCACAAAAATCACCAATCGCCTTGAAGAGTTGTAAGTCGGGCCGGGCTTTTCGGGTCGGGGTTTGGTTCGGCCGGGTTCGGGCCTAAAATTGACAAAAATTTTGGGCTTAAGTCGGGCCTGAGACGTGCTTTTGGTCTTAAGAGCGCAAAAATATAATCAAAATGACTTGGCAACATTGCTAAATTTTTCAGACCTAACTTAAATTTCGTTTTTTTTTCGGGCATGATTTGGGCTTCAAATTAGTTTTCGGGTTCGGGCTTATAATTTCGGGTTCGGGCCTGAATTAGTCGGCCCATTTACAACTCTGGCACCTTGAGGCTCTGCCCCCACTCAAGCGCTCTTTATGATACGCTTGAGTTGCATCAGTTTGTTCAGCACGGGGCCTAAATAAAACAAATTTTGTGCAAACAAAATTTAATTTTGGTTTAAGCTCTCTCCCTCTTCTCAAAATCTTAGTTGCACTTCAGGTCGCATTCACTACTGCAGACAAATTTTTCAAGTGATTATATGGGCCGGATACAAAACGAGCGAAGAACGCTGCCGGCCTATAACGTCTTTTTTTCAAACATGAATTCGAATTGATAAAATTGCGCATAATTTGTAGCCGTAGAATATCAGTTTTCATGTGCAAAAGTTCAGCTTATTTTAGTGCCCACCACTTTCGGCTAGTGCCCCCTCACTTAGGTTGCTCTGGCGACGGCACTGCTTTTACCGCACCTAAAAGTTATAAACACAATGCAAACACGTATATCAAGCCCGAATTAAGCCCGATATTTTGTCAATCTTAAAGCCCGAACCCGACACGAAAAGCTTGGCCCGATTTCAACTCTGAATCGCAGAATGGTTTGGCGTTTGCACAGTCGGGTGCGGAGTTAGTTTTTAGTAAAATTGAAAAGCAACTCTAACCACAACCTTGTTCTAGCCTTCAACTTTTACCCTAACGTTAACAGTAGATTGTGTGCTTCAAAATGATTGACTTTCATGGCATAAAATGCCATGGCTAAATGAGGTGCTTTAAAGTCTTATTTTGTCTGAAAACGTTCGCATAAAGACTGAAATTGTGCATCATGTTTTTTTGTTTTTGACAATATCCTTTAATTAGTAAACTAAAAATTAGAGGATGCCAGTGGTCAACAAGTTATAATACAGCAAACAAAACAAACTTGACGTTTAACTTGACTCGTCGCTTAACCAGCAGGCTTTTAATATCTTGTGCTGCGGGGAGCGAGGCAAAATGCCCTTCGGAAAAACGCTTTTTGCTAGAGAAAGTTTGAAGTGAAATACGTTTTCGTTAAATGTTTCCTCAAATAGCGGTTGAAAAATTGAATTTGCTAGTAGCAGGATTAGAGACAGGTTTCCCAATGTCAAAGTTTGCTAAAACCACTTTAACAAACTGGAGTAATTTTTGTCCCATATTCAACCGAAATGACGTTATAAGACGTATGTGCTATTGATTAGATATTTTGACTTTGACTTAGATTTAGATATTTTATGAATCAGATTCAAAATACAATTTTACGTACAAAATTTGGACCATTAACCCTGTTGATAAGAAAATGATGTCATTTTTTTCAAAAATCGCTCGTGACTCGTTACTTAAAATGACATCATTAACTTAAAATCTACTTTTCTACAAAATCATACATTGATAGCCAACCCACTTACATGCCAAATGCGGTTGCTTTGTGTTTTTTTGCTTAACAGTGAGGTGGAAGCGTATACAATTAATGCGTTCATCGAATAACACATGTAAACGTATTGTACAGTCAAGTGGAGCAGCTTGATTAACAATCAAATGACTATAGAGTACCACAATAATTGTAAACTGGTCGACAAGTACAAGCGAGAACCCTACCTGAACCCGAAAACATTAGCCCGAACTCGGCCCAAACCTGAAAAGTGGTTTGAAGCCAAAACCGGGCCCGAAAAAGCCCGAAAAATATATTAGATCAAAAAAATCTGTGAGGTTAGTACTCGTATACGGTTGGAACAAAACTATATTCATTGATGAGAAATTGTGACGTAATAATGACTGTATAATGATAATCGCATTGATGCTTAAACGAAATCGTTATTCAGTGTATCTAAGTTATTCTAATTACGGCTTCATAGCATCTAAAAAACGAAAACACGAAGTTAATATGTATATCAAGCCAGAATTAAGGTCGACATTTTGTCAATCTTAAGCCCGAACCCG
This sequence comes from Trididemnum nubilum, assembly GCA_963965965.1. Taxonomy (NCBI): domain Eukaryota; kingdom Metazoa; phylum Chordata; class Ascidiacea; order Aplousobranchia; family Didemnidae; genus Trididemnum; species Trididemnum nubilum. Next base: position 11,167,898 of record OZ014488.1, on the reverse strand, counting down.
ACCCAAAAAGCCCAGCCCACATTCAATTATATATGGTACAGCAAAAGAAGCAAATGCAAAAGATAGAAATTTTCATCATGAGAGACTTTGAAATATCTCGTTATCCTTTGAAATTTTTTCGCATTCTCGGTAGTTGAGGCAATTCAACGTAGAGATTGCGAAGATTAGAACTTGACATTCGACTTACTTTGAATTTTTTCTTTTTTCATCCGCTGTTGATATAGGCCTGCTTGATGGTTTAATATTCTGAAAAAATATAAATACAAAAAGCTATGTATTTGCAGAAAATACAAACCAAATTAAAATTATTTTCCAAAATAAGGTCGTGCAATTTTTGTAGGTTCTATGTACAGTATATAGGGTTGGTAGCTGGAACCTTTCAAAAACAAAACCGTTATTCAAGTAACCATTTCAAACTTGGAAAGCTAGTTTGGATTACGTCATATCACATAAATTTTTGCATTTCAACTGAATTAAGTATGTATAGAACTTCATTAAACCAATTTTGCTGCAATAGCAATGCTATGCTCAATTAGGTTTATTAATTTTCAAACATTTTTAGGTGTCCAAATTGGTTGAAATTGTTCAGCACGTGGATACTCAGTACTTAAATTGCAGGGGGGAGGCGGGGGACGCGTCCCCCCATCGAGAGTTAACCTCCCCCATCGAGATTTAGCGTTCCTCAATCGAGATTTAGGCATCCCCCCTCGAGATTTGAGCGCAGGATGACCAGACGAAAAAGAGCCAGCCAGCAAGAATAAATCCTGCAAATTTCGCCCGAGTATAGTACCAAATTGCGGAAAAGACCTTCTGTTTTTTGGTCTTCACCTGATTTCGAGGGAAAACACTTCAATTTTTGGTGAAGACATTTGTATTTTTTTTTTGGTCTTCACCTAATTCCGGGGAAAAACACTTCAAGTCTTCCGGTTTTCATTCAATTCGGCGACGGAATTACATAATGTGCACTAAAGAACTTCTGCAAGCCAAATGCATTTGGTCAAGACTGCAAAAGCGTCCTCCCATGCAAAATTTTACAATTTGAGTACTGTGGATACTGGATGCCAATCAAGTGTTCTGCTGCATGTTTTATGATTAACCTCAATACAGTTACCAAGCGTTAACCATGATTCAATGAGTAGCCACCTAATTTTTTTCACCTATTTTAGCAATGTTAATACAGTTTGTGCTCTATTATTAGATTTTTTTTTCTTCTAGATTTTTTCCTTCTAGATATTGATTTTTTTCCTAAAAAACAAAAATGCCACCAGCAAGAGAGTTTGTAATTCATTTCTCCGATATAACACTTAGTCACATGCAACTAACCACATTTCGTCAGTTTTTGCAGAGTACAGTTACTGTATGCAATGACGCATTTCAAACCTCCATTAATCCCTTAGAAAAGTTTACTAAAGTTCTTTCGGCTGTTTTCTCTCTATCAAAAGGTACAGCATATGATTATGTATACCGGTACCTATAAGTGCTTTCTGGCATACGTTGCATACTTTTGCAAATGATCGCCGAGCGCCATGATGGCGTATACTGTTTCGAAGATGCAAATTAAGCGTTGTTTTGCATCCAATTTAAATGTATTTATAGCTTGATTTTACTGCATACCACACGCAAAGCAAAGCTCAATATGTATCTCCGCAATAATCTGTAGAGACAGTTCTGCTAATTATAGTCGAAACACAATGCTTACGGTTTGGGTAGCCTATAGTTTGCTGACAACGATGTTCAAAAAAAAACAACAACAAAAAAACTCGATTTTATGAACTACTCGTACTGGTAATGCGGAGGATTTGACTTCAACCGATTCAAAAAAGCACTCGACAGCGTTGGCCTGAGCGAATATAATAACACAGTACACGTCACTTGTAATCACTTGAAATTTAAAATACATAAAACCCTACAGTCTATATCATCTGTAATCGGGATTATCAGATGTCTTATTTGAATAAGAACAATTTGAATTTACGGCAACCCAATGATCCCGATTGCGGGTGAAACAAATTGTCGGATTTTAATTTTTTTAATTTCTCAATTTTGTATGTGACGTTCACTGTGTTACGATATACTGCACTGTGTTACACAGTTAAATTGTCTTGTATATTTTACTGCTTTTAGTCTAACTAATGTATTTTCTTGTTTTTTATAAATATGGTACTTTTTTGGTTTAAATTATTTTGTATAACACTAACTAGCTTTGATGTTGCTTGGTGTTGGATAATTGAATTTTCACTCCGGATATTTGTTATTGACCAACTTATAGTGAGTGCTACTAAATGAAACATGTCTCCTCCATACTGAACTAATTTGGGTCACATTGTTGATGAAATGTATTTGGTATGATGGTCTTATACATAATTGGTATGATGGACAATTGTTTATCCTTTTCTTTTTTTTTTTTTTTTTTTACCGTGGCACAATTGTGCTGCTGGACCGGTACATTATTATTATTATTATTATATACCGCTAATCTTTTCATAATATTAGCTGTAAAATATTTTTCAAGACTTATTATAAACTGAATCAGAATCAAGTACTTACAGGGGATGAACTTTGCCCAGCGTGCAGTGAAAATTTTCTTTTTGGTGGAGGCTTTTTCTTGACTTTGTGAGCGGTGTAGACAACAAACGCAATTGAAGGAGCTGTCACTAGAATAATTTGAAACGACCAAAATCGAATATGAGAAATTGGAGAAAATTTATTGAAGCAAACATTGGGACACCCAACCTGCAAAACAAATATTGTAATGACATTTTATTTACCAAGTTGCCTTGGCGAAATAGGTCAGTTGGTCGAGCGGCAACGCTTTCGTCTCTAGAGCAGGAGGTCTGAGGTTCAAATATTGGGGGTCAAACTGGACGCAGTGTTGTCAACGGCTCGAAACCACTGGAATACTTCTTTGAAAGACGCTGCGTTGCCCGGGCGCAATGACGCGGAAATGGGCCCCGTAAACTCATTACACGCTTCAGCGTATTACAGCAAGTGTAACAAACGATTTGATTTTGAAGTTGCCAAGCCCAGGAGACAGCAATAGGACCTTTTCGTATTCAGCCAAGCTGCCACCTTTCCACCAGTCTAATTTCGGTTTAATTCCTGAATATCAAGCAGGTGAGCTGAGAATACCAATTTTTTTATATAGTCGTTGGTTTGACTTGATCAGAAATCGATCCCAGGTTTACCGTTTCAGTAGCAGACGTTCTACCGCACTCAATCATTGATCGGTCAAAACGACAAGTTCCTTAATTCTCTTTAGAATTTTGAGCTCCCAAATTTGAGCTTCAGAAAAAAAGGCTTTATCGAAATCGACCTCAAAGCAAAGACGTTGTACAGATGCAGTCCTCGAATGAATTTGTAACTTGTACTGCATTTTACTGTAATTTATCAATAACTTAAGTATATATTTTGTAAATTTATTGCTTGGTATACGAAAATAGAAGACACACCGTCTCAATCTGGATCAGCTTTGGTATAGGTACTGCTACCACTGCAATAAAAGCCGCAATATCTTTGCTGATGCTAAACATTTTAAGAACGACTGGGGTTTTTCAAAACAGTAAAGCTGATGGCTCTTAGGCTAGAAATCAAAAACAAAATTATTCAAAAAAAGATTGAAAACAATGGCTTCCTCTAATATTCTTTATATTTCATGCTATATCTTCGGCTGCTGGGGAAAAGCATTGATAAAAATAATTAGATCGACCTACTGTAAAACGGCTGAATTGATTTATCAACAATATGAGTTGAATAAAGACTTAATTGTATTTACAGTTTATTCACCAAACTGCCTTGGCCAGGAGACAGTGAAGAGACTTTTCGGTCTTGATTCAAACAGCTGCCATTTACCCACCTGTCTACCACACACGGTCGAGGTTTCAATGTCTCTTTCATTGCTGAACGTCAAGCAAAGTAGCTGTGAGTACCGATTAGATAGTCTTTGGTTTGACTTGACTGGGAATTGAGTCCGGGTCAACCGCTTCAATAGCAGACGCTCTATTAACTCGACCACTGATCGGTTGATTGGTTCTAGGCTTCAACTAGATTCAGCTCTTTTTTTATAAGAACAATTTTATAAGAACACAAGGCTCTTTTTGCTTAAAATTTAAGAACAAACTAAGAACAATACCAGCCTCAGCAGTATAAAAAAGAGATCAAACGAAAAAGAATAAATTTCAAATTCAAAAAAGTACTTTCAAAAAAGACAAAGTTGAACATTGAATAAAAAAACCATTCAAATCTGCCCCCACTTCACCCATCTCTACCATCAGCTGCTTGGACTGTTTTAGTTTTTTTTACAAGATGTCGAATGCTTTACCTGTAACATGATTTTTATGTTTTAAGAAATTATTAAGTTTTGTATATCAATATGCGACAACCCAAAGGAAGGACTAGACAAACAAGGGACATTGCCGCTCACCTAAATAGGCACTGAAGGATTTTTTCAAAGGTGTCCCCAAAAAAAATGTAACACGGTTAAATTTTCATCAAACCTTTGTTTCAGATTGCACTTAACAGCTCTTTGGCCAATAGAAAGCATATATTACGAAGTTTTTTTCTAGTAAATTTTAGGTCAATATCTGATTATCTCAACTATAAAGTTCAATTCAGTCACTTTTGCCTTCAGCGCTGTTTCGGTAGTGAATGAATTTTTCAATATATCCTCCATTTTGAATCCTGCGACATTTGGATTGGCGGTGTGGTTTTTAATGACGCCTTGACGTAACTCATTAAGAATTCTCTTGATAAACTGCGTAATCTCATTCCATAGCTTTTGAACAGTTGATGATGTTGAACAGAAATAACAATTGATGCATTTTTATTCTCCTCTCTAACCATTTTTCCGAGTTTTTGCAGTTGATATTTTGACTTTTTTCCCACGTAAATATTTGCTGCTTTGCCGAAGCCAACTAGCAGAGATAATCATCGCTTTAAAGCACAAAGATGCAACAGCGTGACAGGGTAAGAGTTGAACCCTGATCATGCATGTAATAAGGGTTGTCGTGAGAACTTGGGCTTGCTTTTGTGAACATTTTCATTTGCATAACTTTACAAAAAGATTCAGGCCAGCGAGCCTTCAAGTGACTTGCCTATAATCTCAGCCTTGTTTCTGAACAGTTTAGAGCTCGTTTTTGTGAGAATTTTTTTAGACAGAACTTCACCAGACCAAGTCCAAAGGATTGGAATAGGCAAGCAAGGAGCCTTTAGGCATAAACTATTAACACTTAACAAATTTCCTGTCTTTTACTTACCACTGCTAAAAAGATAAATGTGTTGCAGCAAAGAATGTAAAGTACAGATAGAAATAAAAGAGATATATATTTTTGGGACACACTGTAAGCCTCTTCAATTTATGGAATCTAGCATACAGCGGTGCAAGCAAAGGAGGATAAGGCGACTTCCACCCCGCTTAATCCAGTCACTTAAAAAACTTAGCCCAAAATAAAAGCGTTTAGCGTGTTTTGCACTTGACCTGTAGTAGGTAAGAGGGGCTAAAAGGACTACGTAATTTAATTCTTTCAAATAACTTCCAAATTTTAGCAATTTAATTCATTAAGATAGTTTCAAAAACGGGTGAATTGTGATCCAAATAGCGTTAAAGTTGAAATTTTTTGTCGAAAAATCAGAAAAATTGAGACCACCGTTTTATGTGATACACCTGAGTAGCACAAGTTTGCTCAGTAACTCCGTGTAAATAAGACAGTTTTCGAAAAAATGTATTTTTTACTTTTGTTTCAACCCCCTTTGGCAAAATCTTGGTTACGCACCTACTAGTATAATCTTTGATAGCGGAAGTCGTTACTGGTTAGGAAAATTTTCGCGGGACACTTGCGACCTTCTGGCGACACACTAGTGTGCCATGGTACACATCTGAAAACCCCTGCAAGACAACTAGCTCATTTTTCTTTCAAATTGTGTCAAAATATGTTAAAAAGTCGAATATTTGCGAATATCAATTGAGCAAAGCAAGCAACAAAACAAAAACAAGAAAAACAACCAGCCTCCAGTAAAAAATTCGAAACTTGGGTGCCAAATGAAGTAGAAAAAAAGCAATGTTTTTTCTTGTTGTACGTTTTTTTCGTTCTTTAAGGCGACAGCTGCAGTATTGGAGAGCAAAAAGCCTATGAAAATTACGTCACAGAGGAAAATTTTTGCTTGAAGTTTTGTTGCTGAACAAGCTTTGACCATCAATTGTCAAGCACAATATAAAAAATTAATGTTGGTTTCAAGTGTTCCTTGCTTTTCTCTTATGTAACAATTTGTTTGTCAGACATAATTTAATTGTTCGATATACAATATCATGTCCAGTTGGAAAAATTAATTAAACTCCTTCCGCGCGAAAAATATTGGATTCAGTATTATACGCTTTTAGTAATTTATATCTCTAATGATGGCTTTTCGGCTATTGTACTATATGCTGTTGTGCTTTTATTGTTATGTCATAGTCGCTACCACCACTTATTAACAGAAAACTCTTTGTCGTTTGTCTACTGCTACTTGCGATAATGGAAAAAAAATTATTACTGTATTTCTGCCTTATCACTTTTCTTGGGAAAATTACTATACCAGTATTTGTGTGCAATGGTGAAACTAAACTGAAGTTTGAGGGGTGCGAGGGGGGCAAGCTTCATCAAACACTTGCTTCATTTTCTGTCAATTTTACGTAAAAAAGGTCTTCACCAAAAATTCGTTACCATTTTATGTTCAATTTAGGTGGAGACTTTTTTCGCCTTTTGTCGGTTGCTTTTTTTCCAGAAATTTGTTACACTTGGAGCTACCATTTCTCTCAAGAAGGCAAATGTTCCCCTGCCCTCCTACGTCAGTTATGCCAGTGCCTGTATACTTTAAATTTTGATGTTGGATTAATTTCGATAAGCAGTTTTCTAGTTTGTTTTAAGCAAGAGGGTCAACATTGAGCAAACTACTTATAAGACGGGTGTGATGGTTAAGGAAATCGCCTAACTTTGAGTTTGAGTACGACTTTGGGTTTCATCTAAATTCTACAGAAAATCACTACCCGTACCTGTACCCAATAAGAAATGGTTTAAATTTGTTCAAAGTTAAAGATTAAAGTTGTCGTTGTTAATATGACGTCATTTAGTGATATCATCGCTCTTTTTAATCTTTGAAAATATTGTTTAGTTATATTCGTGTTGCATCTAAAACTTGCCAATCATGAAAGAAAATTAGTGCTTGAAACTTCCCACTCAATAAGGTTTTTTGAGCAGGATCAAAAAGTTTATCGAATTGCAAATAAATACTGGGTTTCAATTTTAGACAAAAGGTTAGAGAAACAATAGAGATTGGGAAGCACAAGGAGAAGGATCTAGCGGGGTATAATTAAGTTATTGTCTAGGAATTTCATAAAACCGAAATTTTCAACTATGCTGTCTATCAAAAAAAAAAAAACAGACCTCCCATGCTAGTACATGTTCTTCAACAGCAACAAAATTAACACAAAAGGCACAAACAAAAATTTTTAAGTGAAACATTTACATTATAACAACAAAACCTTGATACCAAGTTTTACCTACTGCAAAACTTGTACATCACTTAATATTGTACAAGTTTAAAATATTGATCTTTGCTGGTTTGCAACATTTTGCAAGCTGAATTTTACCTAAAGCATGCCGTGCATACCCGCATATACCTGTTGTGTGTTGCATTTGAATTCACTTTGTTCGTCTGAGTAAACCCGATCTCCCACGCTTGATATAACAACAATACGAAATATTATCAGGAAAGTAATCCAAAATTTTCCTATTAATGTTGAGTGCTGATTAACCTGAAAATTAATAAACAAGTAGTATTACTGTAGAAGAATTAATAGAATTTCTCTCATTTTTTGAACATATCAATTAACCTTAATTTAAGACGAAGAAATTGGCAAATTCCACCATCGTAATGCCTTTCATTCTATATAAGCAGTTTACTAATCCTTGAGATGCTGGTCGCTGTGCCGTTGATACATTTTTACTCTATAAAGTAATTATAAAATGATAATTATAAAACAAAAATCGGACTAACTGCCCGGATGTAAAACTAAAACTCCTAGTAAATACTAAAGATACCGTAATCTTTTACTTATAGGTATGATGCCAAATCCGAAGCACTCCGACAAACTGCATTCTACTGCGTAACTAACAAACGTTTTGCAAAGTGTGAAAGGCGGAGGACACACTAGAAAATCGGCTTCAATGACCGTTACCCTCGCGGAAATGTAGCCCAGATGACTTTTAGCCTTCGGCATCACTTCAAAAATTATTATGGATTTCTAAAAGAGCTGCAAGAAGTAAAGAGTTAAGGCCACTAATTAACAAATCTAGAACCACAATCTCAAACTTTTTTTGGTAAAACCATACGTCAATAAAGCGCGAGTTTTCTGAAGAAGAGTCTTCAAAAAAAATTCGAGCCATTTCCTTTCAGTGATACATTTTTTTCAAATTCTGTACTGCCGTAAGTAAAAAAATTCCGGAAGAGGGAACTGGTGCGTTCAACCATTAAACAGTTTTTGTTTTGAGCGGATCGATCATGAAGTTTAAGAATCGATAGCGCAGAATTATAAACAATTGTGTGTTTTTTGTTTATTTTGACCATTTTCACACCTTACGATCATTTCAGTTTTTTCTGGCAATAAGGTAAGAGAGAAGAAAAATTTGCTTTGCCAATAATGTATTTGAACTTCATGAATTAGAAACAAAAAGAGTTTATACTTAAAATATCAGAATATCGGAGAAAAATCATAACAAGTTTGTTATTTCAATTCCAACCTATTAAAAATAAAAAAAACGAGATTAAAAAATTATGTGATATGCCTGGCGCGTTTTTGTTTTGAAAGACTACCAATCGATCAAAAGAAGATGAGCACTTATAAAAAACATTTGAAAAAGTTTCTAAGAATATAGATTTAATGGGTAACAAAGTAGTGGGTAGGCTTTTTCCAACCCAGTTAAAACTTGAAAGCAACTAATTAAAGCTTACTTTTTGTAACCACCGTTCCACAAAATGCCAAGACATTTTGAATTAGGAAAAAAATTGCGAAAGATTATACTGTAGAAATTGTTTGTTTCTTGATATCCGGATGGTACTTCTTTAATTATAAAACTCTTCAAAAAAACATAAGTTTGATTATGTCATCAAGCATTATTAGTTTGAAAAGTACAATATCTCTGTTTATACAACTACAGCAAACACTATATCGAGTTTTTCTAAACTGCAAAAACATCAGAAAATACAAAAAGTTACTACTTAACAAATTATGGCATTTTTACTCAATCTACTACTCTACAGAATATTTAAATTATTCTACATAATCATAACCCTTTACTCTGCGATTATTGGGTCTTGTAAGCTTCTAAAAACCTTCGCAAAACGTGTACCTTTGCTGCTTTTACAAGGTGACTTTAATTAATTAGGTTTGTAAGAGCTGCATTAAGATATTACAAAATTGATTAGATGTCTTCATGGCCGTGAGATAAAAAGAACTCTATAAAAGAGTTACAGGTGGTAGTGCTTCCCACACGGCACTTTATGTCACTTTTAAGTACAAAAGGCCATGCTACTTTATTGTTGCATTTCCAGTTCCAATAAGACACATGGGACTACCAAATCCATGCCATAAATACATGAAATCCGCTAAGTTAAAAATTAATTACTGCTATAGGTTCGCATTTTGCTCTAAAAGTCTCGCATCACTGTTCTTCATCTTTAAAAATAGACAGTTTTTTTAAGTTTATTGAGAATTAGAGCACGAAAGTTAATTTTTATTACATGACTATACGAGCATGCCGAGTCGTAAGTTCTTTTGCTCTTGCGTTAACTTTGATGGTAATAATCGACTCGACTGCAAAAGTTGTAGCTTGATTTTTTAAAAGTGGGCTAATTTCTGCCAAAAAGTAACTACAGTTACAGTTATCTGGTGAAAATAGTATTATAGTTACAACTACTATTTTGGAAAAGTTACTCTTTGCTGTTGCAATGAATAATAATACTTAACACCCTACACTTAAATCAACAAAGAAAGTTCTTTTGTGGAATATGTGTGAATGACGAAAAGTTGAAATGCTAAGTAGAAAAAATTGTAATTTAAACTGACCGTTACCTTGAATTTCAGTCGTACAACTGAGAATTTCTGTCACATCGTAAACTAATAAACTCCTCCTTTTTCAGGGTAATGGGGATTACTGCTAGTAAACCTGCAGTTCCTCGCAAACAAACTATCAAATAATAAAGTAACTCGTTACTACTTTTAATTTAAAGCGTAAATACCATTCAAATAGTTTACCGCTCACATATTATCTTTTAAAAGTATCTTTTTACCTTGTATTCTCTTTTTCAATCTCGCTTTTCTTAAACGTAATCAATTTAGATTCAGAATTTCCAAGTCTTTAAGTTTGGGTGGTTAGATTACTTTTCTTGCTGTTGTACCTATGCTTTTTTGATACATTTTAGCCATAGTCTATAATAAATACCTCAAGTAGGTTCCTTGCAGTCGATTTTACTGTTGATTACAAAAGATGGGTTTAATAAAAAGATCCAAAAATTCATCACAAATAGACACTAGCAAGGTCAGTGCAAAATAATATTGGGATAGCAAAAGATCACAGAACTGGAATAAAATGGTCTAATTTGTCATAACGTATTAAGATCATTCTATAGAAAGTCTTTTACGCAAAATTACTTCCAGCCTGTTCTATTTAGCTTCACCAAATTTTGAAAACTTTTTTTTGGCAACTTCTAAAGCAATTTTTATACAATTCTTGACTGGACCTTCCGATAAGATTGCTTTTTCAGCTGAAATAGTCGATTTGTTATTTGTAAGCTGCTTAAGTATTTACAGCCTTTCTTGTGTATCGCTCCTTCATTTTTCTTTGTACTAAATTATTGATTGACTCTTGCTCGTTTCGATGGAAGTCTGGTCAATTCTTATTCACATTATTCTATTGTTTTCGTCGTGAAATGCAGATTACTTCATGCCCTCAACGAAACTTGATCATGATCGAATTGAATTTAGCAATACAAGTAGTACCGGCCTGTTAATCGAGCGGTAACGCGAGCGTCTCTGGAGTGGAAAATCTGAGGTTCAAATCTCGGGCCAGTCAAAAAAACACTGTGTAACCAGCGGCTTGTCACCGCTGCGACATTACTTTAAAGCTGCGCCATTTGATTTTACGCCTGCTTTGCTAATACTCTATTATTTGTCATAATTGAGTGGACTTTGGAATATCCGACCATTTTGAAGTAGGCTAGTTGGTTGAGCGATAATGCGTTCGTATGTGGAACGGTAGGCCTGAAGTTCAAATCTCATTCTAGTCAAATCGAATGCAATTCTACTAAATGCTCGCCACGGCTGCAACATTTTTTCAAAAGAAGCTATGTTTTACCTACAGGCGCAATGATGGAGAAATGGGCCTCGCAAATTCGTAACACGTTTCGACGTAATACAGAAAGTATCATAAAAAATTTGATTTGGCTTGAAGACGAGTCGTCGAGTCGTCAGACACTGGTTGTGATTGACTCATTTTTAAGGAGTCAAACCCTGATTCAAAGAGCGGGGGTCCGATTTTCTCTTTCGTTTTTGTTCAGCAAGAACAACAAACAACGAAGTTTTTGTTAAAAAATTCCTGGGTCGATTTTACCTTTGAGTTATATTCGTCGGTGTTTTTGTCTATATATTCGGTGGGCAGGCCATGGACGGGCTTAGATCGATTAAAAAATTAACCCCCAAAACCATAAGTTTTATCCCATCTCAGAGTTATTGTAATTTCATCTTTGGTTACCAACTTGCTTTGGCCAGGAGACAGCGAAGAGTTCTTTTCAGTCTTTGAGTCAGGTTGTTACCTGCCTACATATCAACTACAAACAGCGGAGGCTTACACTGAAGTTAAAAAAACTAGTAATTAATGGCTACTACGGAAGAGGCGAACTTATTTAGCTACCGTACGCTATATGATCCATCCAATAATAAGTTGTTCAGTTTTAAACTTGTTTCTTTTTTTTTTTGTTTTGATTTAGAAGTTATGGGATATTATATCAATGATTTGCTTAAACAACAGCGGCAAAACTGCAAAACGTAATAACATAGTGTATTCAACACACGTTTTGTGTTTATCCGATCAGTGGTAAAATGAATAGAGCGTCTGCCATTAAAACGGTAAACTCGGGTGCGATTTCCGGTCTGGTCAATAGCAAGACTATAAAAATTGATATTTGCAGCTTCCCTTATTGACATTCAGAAATTAAAGAGACCGTGTGAAGCCTCCACCGCGTGTGATAGACAGGCGGCAGCTTGACCTTAAGATCAAAAGATTCTTTCGCTTTCTCCTAGTTAAAGCAACTCGGTGAATAACGATATAACTACTTTTGTGCAAGTAAGATGCTGGAATCAAATATAAACACAGTAGAGGTTTTAAGAGATTTTCATTAAATTTATTTAATTTTGACAGTTATTTCTTGAACTTCGATTTAAATTGATTTAACAGATTACAAAAAGGAAATAGAAAAATTTGATTCCATTTGAAGTTTTACAAGGTGTTTTCCATTTCAGGTTTCAAATTGAAATTCTTAGGAATAATTTTTGTTGAATTCACCACCATTTTATTATCCTCTTGGGTTATATATGAATTCAGTTATTACTTTATTACATAAATATTGAAAAACAACGGTAACACTCTTATAAATCATAATTTGTATTTGATGACACCAGGCGGTTTTTCAAATTCAATTGCATTACGCAATTGTTTTTTTTGGGTTTCCTGCCAACGTTTCGCAAATGTAAGTGCCTAACGAAGCCAGGTAATATGGGCTGGGGAAACGTTGGCTAAGCCTAAAAAATACCAGTTGTGCAAAACCATTTGAATCCTGTAAACCATTTTGATGAATAAGAATTCCTATCGTATTCTACTTTAAAAGATTGCCTACTACGTTTTACTGATGATGGACATAGCCAAGAGCTAAACTTTTAAAAATTTTACTATTTTGAATAAGGCTTTACTGTTTTTAATCAAATTAAATAAAACTGCTGTGCAATCAGTGCCGAAGTACTTTAAAAGAATTGTCGAACTGAGTATGTGATTCCACAGGCTTGAAAACTGAAACCCCAAATTTTGTTCCTACATGGCAAGCTTAATGATGTAGAAAATTGGATCATTAGTTACAAACTTAGTATCAATTACTCTAAAATTAACTGTGTTTTATTTTCCAAACAAGCTAAAAATATTTTTAGCGATAATTTCCGCATCAGAGCTCGTAACGGAATAATTTCTGAATTAAATGTTGTTAAATACTAAGGTGTGTCTATCGACAATAAACCCTCATGGGATATGCACACCCACATTGTAGTAAAAAAACTTGCTTTCGCGAGAGGTATTATTAGTAAATTATGCGATTATGTCCCAATTTTTGTATTAAGATGTGTATATTTCAGTTTTGTATACTCGCACTTGCAATACGGTGTTTCCACATGGGAAAATTCTGCAGCTAAGTACATCAACAAAATACAGGTTCAACAAAATTACATTATCAAAATTATCTCTAAAACATCTTTTTTACAAAACTAAGCTTCTTCCTCCCTATAATGAATTAAAGTTGTTAAACTTAAATAATATATTTAGAGTAGAAGTCTTGAAGCTGATGTGCAAATTTAAAACCAATTTCTTACCCAAATGTTTTAGTGATTTCTTTGAAATACCTTCTAATGTTCACTCATACTCTACTAGATACGCTTCTGGTGATAGCTACTTCTTAATGCGTTTCAAAAACACCATCTCACAACGTTCAATGCGCTATGTGGGATCGAAACTGTGAAATGAATTACCATCCTACTTGAAAAATTTTGCTCAAGAAATATTCGTATATTTACTTAACACGTAAAAGAATATCTCCATGTTAATCAGCACTAAGCATAATTCCAGAGTTCGTTTTTTTGTGAATGATTTTTTTCCTTGTATGATAAAATCTTATCTTTAGTATCGTGTAAGTGTAACATCTTTTACATCTAAATTTTTGACAAAATTGCAACTTGGTGAGAGGCTGCAGACTCGACGACCGTGTCAATTCTACCAGAACTGGACTAAGGTCATTTCGCAATCTCTCTCAAGAAAGACATAACTGCCATATAAGTAGGGTTGTAATTTATATTTTGTTGTATGTGCTTCTATTTCTAAAATGGTAACGTCTTTTTAACCAAGAATAAACGTACTACTGCTACTACTGCCTACCAGTTAGACCAGCTGGCCGGTGCGTGAAATGATCAAAAATTTTAAACTGTGAATATTTTAGCAAAAAAAATGTTGTCGTTGTTGCATATTTATCCTCCTGTCAGAGAACAGTGTAGACGCTAACTAATTGATGATTTGCAATTTCATTGCAATTACTACTTCGTGCTTGTAGGAAACCGGCCGGTTGGTCGAGCGATAATGCATTCATCTCTGGGGCGGAACGTCTGAGGTTCAAATCTCAGACTGATCAAATCAGACTTAGTGTTTCCAACGGCTCGCCACCGCTGCAACATTTCTTCGAATGGAGCTGTGATGCCTGAGCGAAATGACACGGAGATGGGCCCCGCAAATTTGTTACACACTTTGGCTCCAATTCAGCGAGTATAATGAAAGGTTTGAGTTGTTTGGAAAATTTCACAACTTCTAATTTTTGTCCACCGAATTTGCTGCTTGTTCGAAGCCACCAAGCAGACATGATCATCGTAAAGCGTCTGATTCAAGGACCAAAAACATGACAAGAGTACAGGTTGAACCAAGATCACGCGATCAGGGTCATCGTAAAAATCACGCCTTTACCAGAGGTGGAGTCCTCGAGGACACATTTTGAAGTCCTTGGCCTCAAAGTCTCAAGCCCTCAAAAATTGCCCTGTCTTCGGTTCGAGAACAGCACTATTTTTTGAATTGCTAAAATTTTGTAGTTCGCCTGAAAAAAAATTTTAAGACCTTATTTTTAGGAGAATGCCTGAAAAATTTTCTTGAAGACCTTTTTTTGGAGAACACTTGAGCCTGTGTCCTCGGTCCTTGTCCTTGGCCACGAGAGAGTCTGTCCTCGGAAGGGCTGTACTTGGCCTTGGCCTCAGATTTTTTTTGTGTTTTTGGCCTTGGCCTCGAGCCTGTGCCCTCGACTCCACTTCTGGCCTTTACCCTTTCGGAGACGCAGCCGAAATTTAAGGAACGTAAAACGAAAATGAAGAATATTTTAACTGCGTATTTTTCATTGGCGTCTTCAAGGGTTAATATTAGAGTTTGGGCATGATGTTTGGTTGGGGTTAGTTTTTGAGTAAGGATACGCGTTAGTTCCTAAAAAAGCTTGCAAACATTTCATGCGGAATGAGAAACGTCTCAAACAAGTCCCATTTCCTATCGTAACGAATTTGCTTGCTTCACCATTCCCTGAGTTATTTATTAACATTTCATACTATAATTTAGTTAGTTGGAGTCAATTCCTTCATTAGTTTGTATCCCGCGATTCTGGAAAGCGTTTTCTTGCGGTTTGCACGAATTGAATGGCGTAACTGTAGTTTCCTTTCACGCAAAAAGTTTAATAAATTTAATATATAACGTGACCGCTAAATGGCAGTATAGAGCCAATACTGTTTAAAGTCGGACTTTGCGATGTAGACAGCCAGACAGTATTGAAGCCGAATGTTCGGTGATTTTTAAATACAATGTCAAACAGTAAATTTTCCAGCCTTGACGGGTTTCCAGTTGAATTTTATAAAACTTTTTGAAATGATCAGAAATCTGCATTTTTGTCCTCGCTATTTTTGCTTTCCGTTGCGAAGTTTTAAGCCCCTCTCAACAGAAGGGTATTATTACATTAACCCAAGAAAAAGTAAAGATCCGTTGTTGCCGTCTAGTTAGGGTCCAATTACTCCATTGAATTGTGATTATAAATTTATTGCTAAGATATTATTCAGATTAAATTAATCTTTCATTATACTCGCTGTTTTACGCCAAAGCGTGTAACGAGTTTGCGGGGCCCATCTACACAGCTTCTTCGGAAGAAATGTTGTAGCGGTGGCAAACCATTGGCAACACTATTTCCAATTTGACCGGCCCGAGATTTGAACCTCATACCTAATGCTCCAAAGACGAACGCGTTACCCCTCGAGCAACTGGCCAGTTTAAACTATTGAATTAAGCGCTATTGGAATTTTTCAACGTATTGAGACCAGTCAGGCATCATCAAAGATCGCTATATTAAGGATAATATTCGGTTGTAACTACTTGATATCACTGATTTTGCTGACTTTAAAGATCTTCCAGAAGATGCTTTGCTTAGGAAACTCTTTTTTTTTTTGAAGCATTTGATTCTCAGTATCGAAAATTTTTTTTAGAAAGTCACAAAAGTTTAGATTTGTTGATAAATAAACTTCGTGAATCCATTTGTTTGATTGTACACCTAAAGAATTTGTCAATTAATTTAGAAAAATATACTATATTTAAGATAGTGAAAGAGGAAAAAACGTTTGTATACTTTCTTTTGCGTAGGCTACATACTGTACGTATTATGGCTGCATGTATTTTCTGTAAATTAACCATGTTACCCAACTGAGAATAGAGATTATGGAACAAGTGTAAAGGTCTCATAGAAACAGCGCGGGAATAAAAACATGGTGTTGAAACGAGAATAAATACAGGTGACGCTCTATAGAAAAATAATTCCCATCGAAAAGTTGCTGTCATCATTATTTATTGCTTCTTGAAAATTGTTAAACAAACACTTTTTAATTCTGCGCCTGCCCTATTTAAGTATTTGGATTTGCCTTTAGTTTCAAAAAATATACAGCTATACGGCAACACATTATTTGTTAAAAACCATGCTATTTGTTTACATACTATAATACCATGAAAATTGCACAATACTCTTAACTATGCGCGTTTGCGTATTTCACATCTAAAATGATAAAAAAACAACATTTTGGCATATGTGCTCAATCTAAACAAGGCGTATCGTTAGAACACGAGAATAGTTTTGTTAAGTTTAACAAATTATTCACTTGCTAAGAAGTGAACCGAATTTTCGGTTAAAATAAACGAAGGATATGTGCTCGAACGATTACGATTTTATGCTACAGCAAGCGTTGCTAAATTGTGCTGTAGGTATTTATAAATTGTTTATGCAAAATAGAAAGGGCAGGGTTTTAAACGGGCCGACTAGTACAAATCCGAACCTGAAAACATTAGCCCGTACCCGAAGAGGGATTTGAGGCCAAAAACCAGGCCCCAAAAAGCCCGAAGTTTAAAAAAGTTTAAAAAATGCGTAAGAATTGCTAAGTTTAAAAAATGCGTAAGAATTGCTCGTATGCAGTTAAAATAAAACCACGTACAGTATCTGTTGATAAATTGCGACGTAATAATAGTAATTGTGCAATTATATTTGTGTCGATGCTTACACGAAATCGTTATACAGTGTGTTGCAAAGTTAGTTTTACAGTATTAAGCTTTATTCTCACCATAGTCACTAAATTTAGTGATTATGTTGTCACTGCACCGCTGAAACACAAGGCAGGTGCATATATCAAGCCCAAATTAAGCCCGAATATTTGTCGATTTTCAGCCCAAACCAGACCCGAAAAGTTAGACCTAACTGACAACTCTGAGCAGGAGTAACAAAGATTTGTAATTATTGGCAATAAGATAAGTTAATTAGCAAAAAGATACCAATGATCACAGAAACGCAGTATGCTGTAACTGTACAATTATTCTAAATAGGAGATGTTCGCTTAGTAGAAGTACAAAATGAAACGAGACATTACTGGCCTTGTAATGTCCGAGATTGCCCATATCCAAATTGATGAAATGGAAACAAGCAGCTTTTTTCGAAGAAATGAGCCGCAATTTCGGCGATGGATAGCTGTTGGAAACTCTTTTTTCAATAGAATCGACCGGCTCGCGAATAATATTGTGCCTCAAAAATTTCACTTGATTTGAGATAGTAAGCAACACGACCATATTGGATAATAGCTAGTAAAATAAGGCATTGACGCAGATGCGAAGAAACCATATCTTCGTTACACTCGCTGTATGTACGCCGAAGAGTCTAACGAGTTTGTGGGAACTACTCCAGCGTATTTGCGTCTAGGTAAGTGGATCCTTTCGAAGGATGTGGCAGAGGTGGAACGCAGTTGGTAACATTACGTCTAATTTGATCAATCTGGGAATAGAACTGAGGACCTTCTGGTTTGTACGCGCTAATCGCTCGACTACAGACCGTTTGATTACTTAGCTAAAAATAGAATACCGTTCTTTTGTACATACATAGTTTACGGTAGACTGAGATTGTCGAATGCGTTACTACGCATATGAGCTGGCTTTATTCCTTCGATATGGCATTTTCAAGTTTGGAGCATATTGATGTTGGCAAACTGTTTCTTTTGCTCATTATTTTATTTCAACTTTGCAGCATGTTGGTGAGGAGTTTGCTAAGACAAATTCATAATTATTTTATGGATCTCGCAATGTGGCAATGAGATGTGGTAGGCGCGGCCAACAGATGTTTTTCTTATTGATTTAAAACGCGTGAAGAGCCAGATGCCACTCGATATCTTTTTTCTTTTTACACTTTTGATCGGGCAACATATTATGAGTGCAAAACGGATTACCGCATTCAAAATTATGATAACTACCAAGTGCAGTAATGACCTGATGATTGTGTTTTCTCAAGCAATTGTTGGTTAATTGATGAGAAAAATTAAATGCAGATTTTGAGAGCAATAACTTCTGCAACAATAATATGCTAATTAAAATAACTACCGTATGGCAATAAAAGGCTCAGTAGTGTAGTATGGCAGCAGATTTTTAATTGATGGTTACAGTATGTTATTCCAACCCAGTACATATACTATAAGAATTTGCGGTTTTTCTGGAAGCCTGTTTTTCAGACGTGTTAGACATGTTGACGAAGCAATTTGCAGGAAACAATCATGCTTCTTATTGGCTATTTTTTTGCAACATTGAGTAATGTTAATTATCTTGGGATATGTATTGTTCTTCAGAATTCCTTACATGTAGAATTTATCGCTCTTGATATTTTTGTTGCTTTAGTTTTCTCATTATAATAAATAACCTTTATTTGTTCATAAATAATTCTAGCAACTTAATTACAGCTCAAATAATGGTCGATCAGCGCATTAATCCCATAATAATTAGAGTAAGTACGTTTTCGTATTTTTGCGATTATTTACAGAATTTCAAAAATTATAATTTTTTGTATCACCAAAAATCTTAAAAAACCTCCAGCAATAACAAAATTATCTCGTTTCGTTACTATCCTACCGTTGTGCGCCGGTATATTTAATGAAAAACAGTTTTCTTTGTAAATTTTTTTTTTAATTGTAGTATTAAACAGTCTATATTCGGGGAAGAGTATTCTTAGCAAATGGAATGTTTCGAAAATATGCAGGCAATTTTTTTATGGGAAATATCATTTTAACTGCGAACTAAACTAATTAATCGAAATTCTTCAGAAGCTCCTACTATATCATTTGATAGCGATTGGGCATTACATATTACTTCAATTTTGATGTTTGTTTAACGACTTGAGTATGAAATTATTAAATGTTAAGCTCAACTGCAAGCTAAATGATTTATTGACGTCTTCACAGTAATCTTTGACTTCGGCTAATGTTTTTGTGTTTCATAAGATAAACTGTATGATTATCAGTTGTGCAAGGTTTGAATGGCTTATGGCATCAGTAACTCAAAAATAATTGCTGCCCTTTTGAAGTTATGTTTTACAATCATCTAAATTTACTGGAAGAATTTCCACACCGTTTTAAATAATTCCGAAACTAGAAGTACTTTGAAATAAAATATCTATCAAATCAAAATCCGAATCGAATTTATGTTATACTTGCTGAATTGCGCCAAAGCGTGTAACGAGTTTGTAGGCCTCATATCCACGTTGTTGCATTCGACAACATAATTCTTTCAAAGAAGTGTTGCAGCGGTGGCTAGCCGTTGGCATCGCTGGGATCTGATTTGACCGACCCGAGATGTGAACCCCAGACTTCCGCTCCATAGACGAAAGCATTACCGCTCGGGCATTTTGCCAATAGAAGATAATCACGACATTTTTTTCATAGAAATAATAACAATAATTGTATTTACATATTTTTCACCGAATTGCCTTGGCCAGGAGACAGCAAAGGGATCTTTCGATCTTCGAGTCAAGCTGCCACCTGTCTACCACGTATGATGGAGGCTTTACACTGTCCTTTATAACGCTGAACATCAAGCAGGGAAGCTGTGAATACCAATTTATTTAGTATTTGCTTCGACTCGACCGGAGAATCGAACTCAAGTATACCGTTTGAGTAGCAGAGGCTTTATTATCTCGAACACTGATCGGTAAAAGCTGAGAAAGATGAAAAGCCCAGTTGTAAATTGACGTAAACAGGAGGCAATTTGACACATAAGAAAAAAACAAGAAATAGAATACTAAATTAAGGATATTGAACCACGAGTAGGTGCCATACGGAAGAAAAAATTGATCACATGTCGAAATATCGGAAATCCATATGCCAGTCTTGTGGCCTTCTGCTGTTTCGCTGTTTTAACTAAAAAAGGCATCGTCGGACAGCTGTCACTACCGTTTCATTTTCTCAAAATACCTTTGATTGTTGGCATCAAAAATATTATCTTTTACCCACTGGGCCACTACCTGTACGCAACTGAAACTGCGCGAGTAAATTGGTTATACAGTAATTCCCAGTATAAGAGCGCAACAAAGTTAAGCAAAAAGTTTGTTTTTTCGAAAATATACTGGATTGATAAAATAGCAGAACGGCAAGACATTAGATGAAATTATCAATTAATTATTTAATGGCGGGAACCTTGGAAAATTTAGTAAAACTGGAGCAGAAAAAAGTCGAGTTTGATTTTTTTCTTTATATTGTAGTAACGACAAACTTTCTGGATTCAAATCCATAAACTTGCACGTGCTCTTTATTAACTCGTAAGAAATTTTTCTTTTTTTTTAATTCTAAAATTTAATTCTAAATTTTTTTTTCTTTGTTTTGTAAATTATGAAATGTAAAAAAAAGCGGTGGAGAGATATTTTTCAAATACCATAGCAAAACTAGCGCTAACAGCACCACTGGGTTTAACATTAAATTATTTATTAATTAATAAGTTAATTTCACTGCTTTGAATAGAAACAGTGTGCTTTTGATTTTGTTCTTTAAGTGCGGAACTAATTTTGTGAGTGATTTTTTTATTGCATATGAATTTAGTGTAAGTTTTGAAGATATTAATATTGTATTTAGATCCTGGTGAGGGTGCAATGTGAGACGTTGAAAACGTTCGATATCATTTAATAAATAAGCAATTTAATGCTTAATTAGCTTTGCTATGGTAAAAACAAAAAATATGCTTTTTAAACATTAAAGAGATTTTAACACGTGAAAATACATTAATGCATAATTGTTAAAATTTTTTTGATCTACTTTTAAAGGGGCGTTTGTCACTTTGAATATGTTTGTATACCAATTAGTGGATAGGTCTAACAAACCATCGAGAATAGATGGGATCGGCCACAAACTTGGGGATAACAAACATCAATGCCGTCGAAAAGATCTAGGATGCAATAATTTACTCAGCCGCAAGTGTTAATTGGAGAAACAACCAAATGATAGGCTAGAACCTCCATCAATAAAATTCACTACAAACAGAGGATCATTTCGGAATTTGAGCAATTCAATTATAATTTGATTTACGTACAACGTATAACCGTTACCAGATTCAACGTTTTGTACTTTCTGACCCTCTGTTACAAAAAAATTTATTAGAAAGACATTTACATAAAACAAACATAAACAAAGCTTCAAATATAACCGTTTATTACTGTAATAGACCAAAAAATATAAAAATTTTTTAAAAATCTTGCTTACGTCCAAATATCCCGGCTGGTAGCAGTAAAAAGTTTTTGGGTATAAACTGTGCTCAGATCTACTCTTTACAAATAAACGAAAATGTAAAATCTAATAATACTTTTTTTATCACTCCTGAAGAGCGCAAACGAGCATGAATTTCAGAAATAGCACTACCATCGTAGCGGTAGCAAAGTTGTAAACAGGACAATTAGTTCAGGCCCGAATCCGGCCTGAACCCAAAAATATAATTCCAAACCTGGCCCGTATTCAAAAAACAATTTGAAGTCGAAATCAGACAGAAAAAATTCGGAAGTTAAATTAGGTCTAAAAAGTACATGCGGTTGATTGCTTTTTTTCTTAAAATAACTTTGGTGTGCTGTGACTAAATAAAACTATATTGCAATGCCAATAATACATGAGGTACTAAAAATTGTATTAATGCTTAGATGAAGTCGTAATTTTGTGTTCCACAGTTATTTTGATTATGCTTTGATAGTATCTAAAACAAATGACACGTATCCGGCCCGAATTAAGACCGAGTCCGACCCCAAAAGTGCGTCTCAACTCACAACTCTGAGTGGAATGTATTGTTGCGTATAGTGGCTCTTTAATTCGTTTTGATATTAGATGTAAGATAAAGAATGCACAACAAACTGAATAGGCTGACTGATGTGGAACAACACCACGACAAACACATAGAAAATACAACTGAACACTAATATTGAAGTTAGCTGACGTTGCGCTTATAGTAGGTAAGGTGCAGAAAAGAAGTTTATTTATAATTTATAAAAAATTCGATCGAAAATCCCTAAGCATTTCGTGCGCGCGATTTTTGATTGAAAACCATCGATAAAAAATATAAAATATCGAACCAAAGCATTTGGAAGCTAAATATCGTTCGATTTCAAAGACTCAGGAGACCATGCACCCAAGAAAACGGCTCTCTGACCTTGAACATCGATTTAAATGAATTGTAGACGCTTTAAACTTGGACTTACGGGGAGATTTAGTCGCTGACCAAATCAGCTGTTGTTCTGTCCTTCAAAAAAGAACAATGCGATCTAGCAATAACAAGAAAAAATGCCACCGACAACTTGAAATATGCAGGTCGTGATAATCAACATCAGACAGCAGTTTTTTTTCTTCAGTAAAACTAGCAAAATGAATAGAAAAGTTATTAAAATCATTCGAATAAACTTTGGAGCATAAAAATTGGACTTGAGGAATAGTTTCACAAAGAATAAAAGAGCCAAAGCTGTCATAAACATTTTATTCAAAAAGAGACGTTTTGACTAATTACTTAAGTCATTGTCAATGAGCTTTGGCTTTTTTTTTCTTCGTGAAACCGTTCGGATAATTTTTTAAAGTAAAAGCGATTTCAGTATGAAAGCACTATCCTCAGTTATTGTATGATATAAGTCAATAAAACAATTATACTTATTGACTAAAAACTTATTGACTAAAAACAGCTAAACTAAACTATGGCAGACTTCAAAAAGAAATTAATGATTCTGACATGTTGAACTCAAAATTTTGTCGCTAGGTACCGAAAATAAAAGAAACTAAGAAACTTCTGTGGGATCATATTTTATAAAATTACAACGCAGTGGTCAATTTTGCATTGAATCTCATTAACACTCCGGCTCACATTTCCAACCTCCCAAACCTCGATCCGATTTAGACTGTATTGGGAATGTGATTTAAAAGAAGGGTATGACCAATGATATTTCTCGACTTTGCAATATGTATTTTAGCTTCTTAACACCTTTTCTTGGTTTATCAAGCACTATAAAAGGTAGGCTTTTTTACTCATTCATACATAACAAATCATTGTTTGTTTTATTTTTTTTTTGCCGAAGTTACGCTGATTATATTCACGTTTATAATTTTAGCTTGATTAGTTTATACTGTATCATCAATATTATTGGTTTTATTCAGCAAGTTTGCTAAGCAATGATGACAGCATATGAAAAAGAAAGCTTCAAAAAAGAAAAAAAAATTAAAAGAAGGAGAATTTCCCAGCAAGAAATTATAAAGTAACTATACTTTTCAAACTGTTTGTTTTTGACTAATGACTATTAGAGAAGTCGAAAAATAAATGAACAAGCCCATGACTTACACCACATGTATGTCATAATAGGCTACCCACAAAAAATGCATAGCAATACGTTTAAATTTGTTATGAGACTGGATTCTAACCATTGAACGCCAAATCCAATTTACACATTGTTCGAAAGCAAAAGTATTTGACCCAAACCAAATGGCTACAGTATCACAATAAAAGATGAAATTGGGACATAAAACAATCCTTTGTTGGAAATTTACAGAAATGCTCTACTATCAACAAAATAAAACTACTCGCCTATACAAAAAAGCAAAAATGCCTGGTATCTTCATTGTGGTTTACAATAATATAACTGTTAATAAGCTAATGCAATTTAATTTAAAATTAAATAGAAGATCAAATAAAGAAAAAGATATTTATTTGAGACACAATATAATCCAGTCGTTGCCAATTGCGTTCCTACGTAATGATTGAAATACTTCGGTAGCAATTAAAAACAGGCTTTCGATCACTCTGTTTCTACCAGAGTTCTAAGTTGGGCCGGGCTTTAAGGTTTGGGTTCGGGTTCGAACTTGAGATTGATAAAATGTTGGGCTTGATTCGAGTTTGACATACGTACTTGCCTATGTTTTAGCCCTTTAGGTGCTACAAAAACGTAACTTTGCAACTCGCAATGATCCCGCACTGAATATTATTGCGTCACAATTGAACAGTGGTTTTGGTTTAAAATTACTTTTCAGGTTCAAATCGGGTTCGGACTTATGATTTCGGTTTCAGGCCTGTATTTGTAGGCCCGTTTACAACTTTGGTTTCTACAGTAGATTACCCTTGTGGTTTATAGTCTTTCTGCGATAAATAAACAAAAAAGTTATATTCTATGAAAGCAGGAAGTTTTATTATAAGAAAGGAAACAAGTACGGTAAAATGATGAAACCTTTGAATAATCATCCTGCATTTTCTAATTTTTAACTTCTGAATATTTTTTATGACGTACCTCATTTTTAGTATATTATGAATAATTGAAATCGCTCAAATCTTCTTATACATCATAAAATAATGCATTAAATAACCTATTTTGTTCAAAGCTCTTTAGGAAAGTGCTGCTTACATTGCTTTTTTGTTGTTAAGTAGCATTTGATGTGCTTATCAACTATGAAATTTTAGAAAGCAAAGCAAGAATAGCGATATGGACCACGCTTTTGCCAGGCTGCGTATTCTTCTTCCCCCAAAAAACCAGCCCAAAGAAGAGCTTTCAGAAGTCGAAATCCTCCAACAAACACTCAAGTATATTATACACTTGAGCAATATCTTGCAAAAGAAGTGATTTTTTATGGTTTCTTTTTTGTTTTATGTTTCTTGTTCAGTTCAATGGTGCTCCCAGCAAGAAAGATAGTTTTGGAGAGATATTGCTATAGCCTGCTTTAGTTTTTGTTGCTTTATCAAAGTTTACTTATTTTGTAAAAAATAATTAAGATTGCTATTGCTTTATTTTTGTGTTTACTTTGAAAAAAATTGTCCAGGTTCTTTTTGATTTTCCTAGTAATGTGAGAATTTTTGTCGATCTTTCAGGGCATACTCAGTTTTATATTGTTTCTGAAGGAGCATACCGTTTTACGGAGGATAACTCAATCTACTGTTAAACCCTTTGTTTGAATAAAAGCATTCTCGTAATAAAATCCAAATAATTGCTAGTTTTACATCGTATCATCAAAATTAAAAAGCTTTTTATTCAGAAGATTTTTGTAGAATTATGAATTTATGCCAGTTTTGACAGCTGCGAAAGCAGCCAATTCCACCTTTTCAATTTATTGACCTGGGCTAAATTAAGGTCTAAATTCATATTGCGTAATTCAGATGCAGTTCTTCAATTTCATTTTTTATTGTTCAGAAAAATATAAAACTAGTTTTACCTTCTAACGGTAGAAAAAATTAGTTTTACATAATTATCTTGTAATTTTATTCTTAAAATTATTTAAAGTGGGAGTAGTGAAAAAACAAAAAAGATATAAATATAAAGTTCAACGTCTTGTTTCCACATCAAAACTTTTTCAGCAAATTTAAGTTGTAGAATTATTTTTGATTATTTTGTGTTAATGTTTTTCTAACGTAAGTTAGGTAACTTTTACCAATTTATGACTTCATTTTTAATGTTTTTCTGTGTTTGTCACAAGTTCATTACCCGTTTTCTTCCTCTTGTTATGCTTTGTATTCAACTTGTTAATGGTAAACTCCGACACGATTATAAATTTACAATGAGAAGAGCTTCAATATTCAACTGATTCAAAAAAGTGCACGAAAGCGTTGCGGCCAGAACCAATATCATCACACAGTACAAATCACTTATAAAAATTTAAAACCCTACATACGTAATCGAAATCATCCGCAGGGAGTCTTATTCAAATAGAATTCTAAATGATTCTACTTGAATAGGGTTCCATTTGAATTGGACACCCCTGATGATTCCGATTACAAGTGAAACAGTAAGCAGAGTTTTAAATTTTTATTTGTGACGTGTATTGTGTATGATTATAAATCTATTCTGTGGGGTATGGATGGGTACATTAAATGAAGGTATGTGCCAATCAAGGCGTAATAGAAGTTTTATTGTCCACCATGCTTACTATATAAACTGACTTTGCAAAAAATCATAAACTGGTGTTCTTCGGTATAAAGAAAAATCAACAAAACAAAAACAAAGTACAGTAAATTATAAATTTCTATGACTTTCAAATTTTGTTGGGCTAGCATTTAAATAAGATAACCTTATTTACTTTGTGTTTAAACAGAAGAAAGCTAGTTTTTGGAACTATAGGCGCCAATTTTTCAGTTTATGGTTAAAATCATTCAGGGTTTCAAAAGTGCTCCATAACAAAGAGTTAGTGCGATTATCTCAGCAGATTCCACACTTCTAAAACATTAAGAGTTAAAATCTAACAAAAATAAATTAACCTGATGATAAATACAACTGATGATCCCATTTTTGGGTGAAGCAGACAGTTGGGTTATATTAGATTTTAGTTTTTAATGTTTTAAAAATGTGAAGCTCTGCTGTGTCAACACTTCAGTAAAAATTTAGCGAAAGAGCTCAGGGTTTTCCAAAGCTGTAGTTTAAAATTGCTCTTCCTGGCAATTTATGGCACTGCATGCACATTGACCGTCTTCGCAGTTTGATAATTATCTCAGAACAGCTGCTAGGTTCGTAACAGCTGTATGTTGCATTATGCATAGCTGTAGAGGCTACGTTAAGGTTTATGTCGGGTCTAAACTTAAATTTAGCTTGCATCCTGGTCTAAAATCTATTGATTTAGAATATTGTTTGTTTGCTTGACACAGTAAATGCTGCTGACGATTTTGATCTGTGACTAACAAAATTTTGCTCTTTATTTTGTAATTAGTTTTGCAAAAGTAATGTTATTTGAAAAACTTTGTAAAAAGTTTTTTTTGTGACAAAATTTCACCTCATATTAAGCATTCATGCGAGCTATTCATATCAATTTTATCATTATTTTGCAATTTATGATATATTTCGCTGTGTGAAGAATGTGTAATAGCCTATATTTCGACGTCAGCAATCTTGCTTGCAATACGGCTGCAATATTTTTGTGCTTGCGGGAAAAAAAATCATGAAATTTTGTTCATCGCGTAATATTCTGTCACTGTAAGTTATTTTGTGAGCATTTTTGTCCTTCTAAATTCGATATTGAAGTTCACTATTTTTGTGTTAAGTTTTTGTTGCCACTGTTTCCAAAGTGAGTCGATAAGTTTTTTGTGTTTGATTTTTCTGTTCGCATTATTTCGTGCAATTTACGGTATACAGAAATACAAAAATGTTACCTCTATACGTACAGTATATTTTTTTTTGCTGAAGGCAAAACCTTTTCGTTTGGGTATATGAGATAGCTTTAGATAAAATAATGTCAAATTTTATTTGCGAATTACAGTAGTCTTCGGTTTACCAATCATAACTTTTACATTTGAGTTGCTAAAACAAACCATTAGTATTTTGTTCTTGTAAGTTAAATTGTGAGTTATGAAGAAAGAGGGTATACGCAGTAATGAAAGTTACTGGTGCCATTTAGCCGGTCCTCAGTTCGAGCGAACCGGTTTCTAAATTTAGAGAACCGCTGTTAAAAATTGCTTGCAAACAGTTGTTATCCTGCAATTTTGGCTTATTCGAACCGCTTGCCAAGTTAAAAAAAAGAAGTTTCAGATCCGGTTCCGGCAAAATTTGAATAGCACCACTGGTCACTATTAAATCAAAACTTAATGGGAAAAAATTTGAAGTTTATCATAAAAATTGTTGCAACAGTCAAACATTTTTGCAAATATACGAGTAGGTTTGTGAAATATTTGTAAGTTTATGATTTTATAGTTTATTCAAAATAAGACACTGTGTTACATTATTGCTTGTATTTATTGTATTTGATTTGTAATGTTTTGTTTATTGGTGTTGTTTATTACAATTCTCTACTGGCAGTAAGCAAAAAATAATTAAAAGAGGCAATAATTTCAACCGCTTGTTGATTTAAACGGTTTCCAGACAGAGGTATTGTAAATGAAAAAAGAATTAATACTGCTACTACTATATCATTAAGCAAATACAACGATAAAAGACTAACAAAATGACAAGCAAATAAAACACTAAAGTTCGCACAAAGTAACAATGGAAGCGAGATAATCTCAAAATAATGTGCTAGATATCAATCTAATTATAAAAGAGTGAAGCAAAAATCATATATGCTTTGACCGCAAAAACATCCAAGACATCAATCACACGTACTATTTTCAAATCGCGAACGAACAGCGGTAAATAGTTTTTTTCTTCGTTTAATATCGGTGTAATCACCGAGTTTGATCCAACTTGTCAAGTAAATTTTTAAATTTTCCAATTTTTTTGCAAGGCCCACTAAAAGAAAGAGGTAGGGATTAATTTCCTAATATTTTTTGAAATGCAATTTTCAAAAGTTAGTTTTGTTTTCCTATTGGCAATTTTACTGAAAACAACGATAAGATTTTTTGGGCATTTTAATTTTTTCCAGTTTTTGCAGCAAAGCACAAATATCGTGGTTGTGTACAAATATTTGGCTTGTAAGTTGCACAAGTGCAATAGTCTCTTTTGCGATCTTTAGGCCTTATTACAAAGAGTAAAATTGAAATAAATTTCAACTTAAGTGAAAATTTGAGTAGCTATTAAAAATTTAAAGCCAATTCTAACAAGAATATGGAATATTGCTTAACTTGAGACTTGCGTAAACCAAATTCGGCGAAGTTATTATACAGCACAACATAATAGTGACGTGGCAAGTTTTTACAAAAAAACAAAACTTACGATGCCGTATCTCTTAGTAAACGTTCCATAACACAGCCCCTGGATAAAATCATTTTTTAAAATTTGTATCAGCGCTTTGAGTATTAGTTCAAATCGGACTCGGTTACAAGTTTGCACTAGTAAATGCGGTTCAATTATTCCAAATGTTTGACAAAATTTTGTTGAATGTAAACTGTAGGTCGCCAGTAAAACGGCAAAAATCAGTTAAAAAACGTTAAAATCAGGCTCCTATATCTCTTATCTTACTATTGCGATACAATAGCTATAAAACAAAATCAATACTAATTATTAGTATTCTGTAAGCCATAAGACCTCACAGCCCCTATTTATAGCTAGAATCAACCACCCAAGCACATTTTGTTTCGAAATTAATTGCTTTTTGTCAATAGGAAACAGAGATGAACAAATATGATTATACAATTTGTAGCAGTTGAAGTACACATTTTTGCCGAAAATGAGAAACTACGTGGCAATTGTACAAACCTATATTTTGAATTTCAATAGTAATTTTGTTGTTGATATTAGATAATCATAAATTGGGACACTAATAATCATAAGGAAACTAATAAAATAAACATGTCTGTGCAATGTGCCGTGTATTGATCTCAAATTGATTTTTGCATCTTAATATTTTCAATATTTTTAAATTACGCTTTTCTGTTCCATTCAAAATAAATAAACAAGAACATTAAGCAGACATACGGATCTGAGGCGTTTTCAATATGTTCTTATAACACCTAATCGATAGGTAGAACAGGTGGTTTTGTTTCTTAATTAAAATAAACGAAACCGCCGAACAACATGGCTTCAATTCCAATTTATACATTATTAATCTCAGACTGAAATGAATATATTATGCAAAATTGATTAGATTTAAACCATTTAAACACTACCTGTATTTGATTTTCTTTGTTTAAATCAAACATAACTTTTTCTGTAATAGAAAGTCGTTATATATTCTAATAAGCAATTACTATATAGCACTGCTGTATTGTAATATACTGTCATGAACGCAATATAAATACCCTTGAGTAGTATATAACCTTACATATTTTTACGGTATAGATTCAACAGTTTTTTTCATGTAAAATCCAAACAGTGGCGAACTGTAATTTATTGTATCAAACTTCGAGCTGAATCGACGTGGTTATCCGATAGGTGTGAAAAGTTCTATATTTGCATCATTTTAGCAATTTGCAGGTTGAAAAATACTGTGACTCCTAACATAACCGAGAAAATTGAAAAAAATACAAACAAATCGGTTTTAAAACGCTTTACGGTGATTATCTCTGCTTGTTGACTTTGAACAACCAGCAAATTTACATCGAAGTCAAAACATTACTCAAAAAGCTTGCAATACGGTCAACTCCATAAGTGGGAGATGATTGGTCCAAAATGAAAGCGCCATTGTTGATTCCTCGTGAGTGGAGGATGAACATGGTTCAATCAACCAATCAGAATCAGGAAAGAAACCGAATAAATATTAGGTTTTCCAAGTCTGCAGCCACACAGACTGTCCTGTAGCAAGTGATATGAAGGGAAAAAACAACTTTTGGTAGAAATGCAATGTGTAAAAGAATATTAATACAAGCCGTCTTCCATGGCAAAAAGTTAAAGAAACTATGATTTTAGAAGCCGTAATTTTAGTGAAATTTTTATCCACTTTTTATTAACTCTAACTCCATTCTAACCCAAACTCAAATTCTTTCCCTGAAATTAACCCCAAATCTAACTCTAACTCGCACCCTAGCTTAAACCCTACTTTTAACCCTTGAAACAATGAAATAAAACTTGTGAGGATATTCCTCGTTTTTGTTATTGTCTCTAACTTAAAAAAACTTTCGGTGAAATATTCACTCCTTTTTATGAACCATTTAGTTTCTGTCCATTGTGGAGTGCAAAATTATCAGTGTATACGCTTATTTTTAGTTTATTTTTAACAGAAATTTGATATCCGCCAGGTGTAACGCAAGTTGCCAGTTAATTAACATAAGCTAAGATGCATTTGATGCAATTTTAAGCACAGTGTAGATTGGACCAAAGAACAGAAGAAAGTTTTAGAACGAATATAAGGCCTTGTTTAAGTAATGTCGGTCAGCAGCGTTTAGTCAAAAGGGCAAAGGCTTCGCTTTTACGACGACCCTGATCGCATGCTCTCGGTCCAACCCGCACACAGGCCACGTTGCTGTGCCCTTGGATAAGGCGCATTACGATGAATATCTGCTTGGTAGCTTTGAGCAAACAGTAAATTTAAGTGAAAAGATGTTAAACATCAACCGGTAAGCTTGAAATACGGCCAACTCTTAAGCAGAGGAGGACGATTCGTTCAAAATAAAAGCGCCGCTTTCGCTTCCTCGTAAGTGGAGGATAGACATGGATCATTCAATCTAATCTGCAAGTAATTGCAAAATTTGCAGTTGCAGTAACAAGCAACTGAACCTTTTTTCATATACAGTATAAATTAAGTACTGAAACGGTGGACTCGGGTTCGATTTCCGGTCTGGTCAAACCAAAAACTATAAAAATTGGTCACAGCTTTTCCTAATTGACGTTCAACATTAAAAGAAACAATGGAAAGTCTCCACAACCGTGTGTAGTAGACAGGTTGACTCGAAGACAGAAAGGTCCTTTTACTGTCTTTACTTACAGAAAAGCTAAAGAAGCTTGGTGAATAATGCTGCAGTTGTTGTTATTTCGCTCCAAAAAACTTAGAATTTGAAAAGTGTGCCAATGGTTCAATAGCTGGCCTCTGACGCTGTCCTGTGGCAGGAGGGTAAATGTGCTCTCTAAAAACACTCAAACTCCTTCTTGCCTTTGAGCACACCAACTCGTTAGATGATGCTCAAGAGCTATCAATACTGCACTGCATTAGAAATGATAAATCATTGCTTTGTCCCATCGTTGCAAATTTGCCACGAAGATTGAGGATTGGACGTGAAACTTTTTACCTATACCCGTGATTCATGACCGCTTTTATTCTGATTTGGTCACAAAGAGGTATATTGCGAGCTGATGTCATTATCCCGATGACACCCAACGTTTGTTTCATTTGCTGTAAAGTTACTGTAAACACCAACGGCTAGTACTCAGTCTTGCGAGCGGAAAAATAAGTTCTAGACCGGGAGCGTAGCCGAGAATAAAAGCGTCGTTTTCACCACGACCGTTATTGGAAGATCTGGGTTTATTCCCACCCTGATTACGTTGTTTCGCCATTTGATAAGGAGCTTTACGATGACTATTATCTTTGCTTGGTGCAGAGTTGTAAGTCGGGCTGGGCTTTTTGGGTCGGATTCGGGTTTGGGCCAGGTTCGGGCCGGGTTCGGGCCCAAAGTTGACAAAAATTTCGAGCTTAATTCAGACCTGAGATGTGCTTTTTTTCGTTGGTGCACAAAAATGTAACTAAAACAACTTGGCGACATTGCTAAATTTTTCAGACCTAACTTAACTTTTGTTTTTTTTTCGGGCATGATAGGGGCATCAAATTAATTTTTGAGTTCGGGCTAGGTTCCGGCTTATATTTTCGAGTTCGGGCCTGAACTAGTCGGCCCGTTTACAACTCTGGCTTGGTGGCTTCGAACAAGCGGCAAATTCAGTGGACAAAAATTCGAAAAATTCCGCAGGAATATTGACACTGAAAACTTCTAAGCAAGTGCAGATTCCTCCAAATACGAAGTACTTAACCCTATTTGTACCAGATTTGTTTACACCCTATTTGTACCGGGGGGAGGGCAAATTTGCCTCCCCCTATCTAAAAACTGTCTGGTAAGTGATAGAAGTAAGATTTTTTGCTTGTTGAAGCTATTTTTTGTTAATTTTTTTTAAATAAAGACTTTGAGGTTGTGACGTCACGAAAACGAAGGTGGCGTCATCAAAACCAGTAAATCTTTACAACAGCATGCATATTTGTCTAAATGTTGCGAAATAATATTTTTAGCTAGGACTTTTGTTCCTTTAAAGACATCTCTGATAAAGTCACCGCAGATGATGACATCACATGCATGATGACGTGACAAGCTCGGTGACATCATCTTTAATATATTGTGTTGATTATTGTTTGTACTTTTTTGTAACTGAGATATACTATAATTCACAAAGTTTTAGAACGCTGCAGTATTATTTTCATTATATCATTCAACAGCTGATGAAAATGAATATTTTTTTATGCAAACGTAGTTTATTTCAAGAAACAGCAGAAAAAGCAATAGTTTTAAATTATGTCGTCATCAATGACGTGATGATGATGCAATACATTTAGCAGTAAAGAAATTTTTTATTCCGGCTAAAAATTAGCTTCGATGATGAATTGGCAGTACAATGAATAGAATAAGCACACTGAGAAGCATGCATTGTGCTCAAAACTGTATGAAACTCCTTAGGTGCCTCTGACAAAGGCCAAAATGACGTCACTTCCGGTTATCCGGCTGACCCCAAACTTTCTGAAAATGGGTGTTATTAAATTTGATTCAAAGTAAGAGTGCATCAAAGCAAAACTTTTTTTTAGTTTAGGAGCTATATTAAAATAAGTAAGACCCCCCCCGGTACAAATAGGGTTCATTAAGAGGATTATCTGAAAAAAACTTTTTTGGTCATCAATAAATAAACCGAAAAGGAGCTTGACCTGGTTTTACTTCGGACAACAAGAAGTCGAAATCTATCACTGGCAAAGGCATGCAGAAAGAGCGCACTTCCAGTATTTAATACTAAAACAGTTTTTTCAAATCTCTAACAATGAAAACAAGTATATACAGCACAAAGCATAAAGTGTTCATGTTTTCATTGGACTGACTGGATGTTTTAAGTAAGGTTATAGCGGCACGAAAGACTATTTTGACTTGGTCTCTAGCCGATTGGAATGGAGGTGTTTGACTCGAAGACCCCTCAAAGGTCACTTCACAGCTCCTTTGCTGCTTTATATTATTTATAAATTATTTTCACCTTTCCTTTTTTGCGTGTGTATTGTTACTGTTAGCAATAAAACGTGTCTGTCTGTCCGTCTGTCTGATTGGATAGAGCTTCTGCTACTGAAAAGCTGGACCCTGAATCGATTCCTTGTCAGGTCAAACCAAAGACAATAAAAATTGCTATTCTCAAGTTCCCTGCTTGAATCTAATAATTTATAAAATAAATCTACAAAAGGGACATTGGGAAACCTTCACCGTGTGTGGTAGACAGGAGCTGTTTCACTCAAAGACCCCAAAGATCCTTTAGCTGTCTTTTGATCTAGGTTACTCAATGAATAAAGATAATATAATTGAGATAAAAATTGCATGTGGTTGGCTGCAATCTATACTTGACCAAATGACGAAAAAAGCGATGATTTACTTGACTTTGAACGCTTTAATGAACTTTTTGCATAGTATATTTGAAATGTTGTAGCATAAATGATTCACTAAAATGATAACACTACAGATTACTGTAAAGAAGTTTACCATCTTCTTTCACCGGTGTCTTTGGAGAGCAAGCTTAGCAGTTTAGATTCTTTTCACTAGATTTTGATATCAATAAGACTATGCGAGGAAAAGATGGAATCGGTATTATGACCAATGGTTTGGGCGAATCAAAAAAAGATAGACTTGATTTAGCGTTGAGAGTATGAGACAACACTTTAAAAAACTGTTCGTTTTTTTTTAATTAAGCGATGGAGGAGTGCTATTTCACTCGAAGAAAACTATTTCACCGGAAGAGAACTGGTAGGAAGAGACTATTTCATCCACAATTTTTATCTATATTTTTTTATTGATTCTGATCTAAATCTAACCCGGCAATCCTTACCTTAAAAACTTCTCAGACCCTAATCTTAACTCCTAGGCGCGGTCTATGCTGTGCGTAAAATCGTAGGCGTTCGAGCTTATTTTTAATTTATTTCAAACAAGAATTTGGTACGTTTGCCGTACCGCTTTCTCAGCGAACAAGCTGCCACTTGGTTAAAACAAACCAAGGATACGCTCATGATTTTATGCATTGTGTAGCTCGGGCTTTAAAAAATAAAAATAAAAAATGAGAAAATGAATATTCCTTAGTTTCGTTTAAACTTATTTGACTTAAAAACTTTCGATGAAATAATCACTGCCTAACTGCTTATTTCATCGAAAATTTTTAAGTTAAATAATTTACTTACAAACTTTTGATGAAGTAATCGAAAGCTTTCGATGAAATAATTGAAAGTTTTTAAGTAAATTATTTAACTTAAAAACTTTCGATGAAATAAAAGTTATTATTGAGAGCCACGTCAGCATTATGAAGTCATTATTGAGAGCCATGTCAGCTTATGCAGCTGTATTACCATATTTTAGCTTTCTGTACATTAATTAGGCCTATCCTACATCAATATTTTTCATTTTATGACTGGATCTCAAACATTCGAAACTCCATGATTTGTTAAACCCCAACAATTTACGATGCCCAAAATTTAATAACCGCAACGTATTTTTTCATTATTTTTTACCCAAGAAAACCTAAATCAAAACATTTTTTTTCGCGCATATACTCAAAGGTGTTTTTTCGACTCAATGACCGCAAGGTCCTTCGCAACTTCCCTGCTTCTATCACAAACAAATGGTAATTTATTTTGATATTTTGGTGCTGTTACTGACCGATAAAATAAATTTGTCTTGTCAACTTTCGTACGCAAGCCACTGCGTTGCGGATACGCGGGAGCAAACTTCCGAGTACATCTCTGCAGCATACGCCAACATCAGACGCAAGGTTCTGGTCATTTTTCGCGCGTGCCTTATATTATCCTCTCACCGTAATCAGAGGTCACGGTTTTTTCACATGTGCACATTTTTGTCCTCCAAGTTTTGGAAAACACAAACTTGCATCATCGCCATGAAGCGCGTGCAAATGAAACGCTTTTTTTCAACATTTTCGACGGTTTGAAGAATCTTTTCAGTTTACTGTCATGAGTCGTGATCAACAATACACATCTTTGGATTTTAGTGTAGAAATAAATGCAGATTTATGTACTGAATTTTCGGGGCCTTTTCCTGATCCTTTTAGCAGTTTTGCAAGTTTGTGTGTATTGCTTCTATTTTAATTTTTCAGTCCAGTAAGCCAAGCACTCGTTAACGTTGGATTTCGTTTCGTCGTACTTAGGCATAAGCGATCTCGATTTAACTTGCTTTCAAAAAGCAGAGTCACGTTATGTTTTGCAGCATCAAATAATAACAATAATATTAATAAATTCAAAAAACAATAATAATAATAATTATCTTTCACACAAGGGGGAGGGGGCACAAATATGCCCCGTGGCTCAAGTTTTTTTGGTTTTAGATAAAGCAAAAAATTCTTTAGTTTAAACTAACTTAATTTTGAGTGAAATTTATTCACAAATAACCCCCAGAAATTTTTGAAGTAGCTGGTAAGGAAAAGTTTTTCGATTTTGAGGTTTGTCGAAACCACTTCAGTAAAAATTGGCCATTCTTTTATTATAATTGACTTAAACAATATCAGAAAGCATTTTTTGACTTTGAACATTTTATGTTTGAGATTAAAATCACCATGAAATGTATGCGCAAATTTGCCAAAAAAAAAAAAATGGCTTGAACGTATTGCTATGATGACATCATCACTATACCAACCCAAAGTCAATTTTTTCTAAAAATGGCCGCTTGTTTATTGTGAAACAGTTTTAATGTTAAGTAACAGCAGATTACCATTGCTTCAAAACATTAAAAATCTATAAAACCCAACAACTTGCTTCACCCGTAAATGGGATCATCAAGAGTAAATCCAAACCGTTTAAACAATACTGTATTTAAAACGTGGGAGTTCACAATCAAAGTCTAAACTTTAAAGTTAGAAGCTAAAACTTGAGAACTATAGGTCAAAACTTCTCAAGCTAGCAGTTGGGCTGTTTTAACCTATTTCTCAAAATTCTAGATTTTAACTTTTAGATGTAGATAATTGTCAAAATTCTAGATGTATTGTCACTTTTCAAGGGGTGTTCAAAGTCAAGTTTTTCAGTCAACCTTGTTGCATGAGATTTTGCAATGGTGTTGATGAAAATTTTCAACAGCATTTTGTCATAAATATTGCCTTTTACATCACAAAAGCTTGTAACACGAATATTATTACCGTATAAAAGTCGTCATAACAACAGTAATATCTTTTATGACGAAATGGTATTGATTTTTTTTTATGAACACTCTAGCTGACACAAGATATAGGGGGAATTAGGACTTCTTTTTCTCAAACACACTCTCTTTCTCCGCAGCTAATCCGTTTATTTCAACAGCAAATAGCGAATACGAATCACAGGGGAAGAGTTTTTTTAGAATATGAGCCCCTCTGACTCACAAACGGCCAACGTTTTGTGATGATGATCCCATACGTGTCTTCTGCAAAGAAAAGTCAAACGTGGAGCAACAACAAATCCAAAAAGAACTTTCAGGTTCAAAGTAACAAAAACAGTTTCAAACTTCGATGTTCATTTTCAAAATAGCTTTTAATGACGTCGGAGCTATCATTTCCACTCTTTAAAATATGGATCTAGAATCTAGAATTCAATAAATCTAGAATTTCAAGGAGACCCATTTTTCAAAGAGCGGAAATGATAGCTCCGAAGCTATTAAAAGCTATCTTGAAATTCTGTACCACTAACAAGTTTTTCAAATGTTCATTTTTTCCGAGGGAAATATTACGGAATTTCCGCCAGTTTCTTTTCACCAGCATGCTCCGCTTGATACTTTGAAGATTGACAATATTTCTGCAAAACTTAATCGTACGCAATGCAAACAAAGTAAGTTTGCTTGACGAAAAAATGTTGATTTTAAATCATTTGTAGTTTGCGTGAAACGGATGTCCGACTAAGTATTTGAACCCAGCTCTGTTTAATCACGACTATTTCAAACTCTGGCGCCTTTAACCATCATGCCAGCACGTCACATGAACCCAGTTAATCAAAATCAATTGTTTAATTTAGCCTCCAAAAAGGGACTTTCTGGCGGGCCATTTGGGGGGTTTCGGGGAGTTGGTACCCCCCAAACTATGTAAAAAAAATTGTCTGTTAAACATCCACTGATATCCAAAAAACTAGCGCCCCGGTTTAAGTTCAAAAAACTGATTTATTGGGGTCCATTTAAGAAGGTTCTGGAGAGATGGTACCCCCAAACTATGTCAAAATTTTTGTCTCTTGAATACCTACTGACATCAATAAAAACTGAAGCCTGAGCTTAAGCCGTTATAAATAAAACTGATTTTGGAAAGTTCAATTGCGGCTTTCGGGGGAAGGATGGTACCCTCAAATTATGTCTAAGAGTTTGTGTGATAAAAACTGTAGCGTTAGCTTAAGCCGTTTTACAAACTGTTTTTCGGGTTTATTTGGAGTTTTCAGGAAAGTGGTACCCCCAAATTATGTCCAAGTATTTGTCTGTTTAACCTTATCGATATCAAAAAAAAAACTATCACCCTAGCTTAAGCCGTTTTAAAAAGTATTTTGGGGAGTCTTAACGAAAAATGAAACCTGAAACCCTCTTTTCATATCTGATGTCAAAACAAGAAATATTGAAAAAGATTTCGTCGTAATAAAAAAAAAGTATGCGGGAATCAATAATCGTGGAATGAGGAAACGGATGTCTAACTACATAATTGAACCCAAGCTTAGTCGTCAAAGTTTTAAATGCTGGGGCCTTTACCCACTAGACCACGGCAGCTGCGCACACGTGTGCACGTGCGAAAATCAGTTATTAAATTCACGTATTAAACTTCGCTATCACAAGTTAATAAAGGAAAATTAATGATAATAAACAAATAAATAATTAAAAGTTTTAGAATTGTCATAATTTAGGTTTGCGAGTTGAAATTGCATTCCCAGACGCTTCTAAATTTGAAACTTTGATTCTTCTGCAGCAACTAGTTTTCGTGCTAGAGCTGTTTAAACTTTCGATTAGAATTTCAGGTTTTGGCTTCGAAACCCGTATCACGTGACCAGGGTACTTGCCCCCCCGAAAAATTAAGATATCAAGTATTTTTAATGTTTAAATTTGAAAAATAAATCCAAATACATCTATCTAACCTAAGAAAACAACACGTTGTAGAGCTTTTTTACCATTTTTGCCTTGGTGCAGAGGGCGGGACAAAAGAAACAGGATTGCCATTTGCGAGAATTATCATACAGCATTTTCGTAGAAACGAGCTTGAGCAACACCCTCGGATTAAGCATTAAATCGTTTGATTAAATAATCAATATCAAACATTTCATCATCTGTCATTGCAGTAGCGTAGCCAGAAGCGGTGGGTGCTATAGCCACCCTCCTGTAGTCTTATCGGCCTGTCGACCAAAATGCAGAATAAGGAAAACACCACGTTTTTAGCACTTCTCAGACAGTGTTTTGCACTGGAACGGACTCAAACTGATTAAAAGATTTAAAGCATCATTTGAAACATATATTCAAACGGAAAGGGGGGGGGGGGCTAATTTTTCAAAAATAAAACTCACCAATCACAAAAAGTTTGAAAAATGGCCAAAAATAAGCAATCAAATTTAATTGCTAATATAAAAATGCTGAAGGTTAGCTTCATAAACAAATATGCAGTAAACTCAGGAATGAAGGGGCAGGGGCTATTCAGTATCAGTTAATTATCAATCACTTCTCTCAAATCTTTTTCCATTACTCTCTCCCAATTATTTTTCTACGTAAAACCTAGACGAAATAGATTATTTCCTGTGAGTTTTATTGAACTATACGATTTTATGATTTATCAGCATCTAAATACGAAAACTAAAATTTTACCATTAATCACCTTCCATGTAGCCCATCTTTGCAATAAGTTTAATCATGTTTGCATTGCCAATTTCTATACCACTTTTTAAAAGCATTATTTTGTTATCAAAATAGTCCTAAAATTAAGCTATTTTTGCAAAAAAAAATGCAAAATTTTCGAGCGCTGGGGGCTCCATCCCCAGACCCCATTGCGAATTTCTGGCTACGCGCCCGTGTCATTGAGCTCTTATCAGGATCTAAATACAATACAGCGTTCGATATTTCAAATTTACGCTGTGCTTATATAAACACTAAAATAATAATTACTCCGCCATTAAATTAATTTTGCTCAGAAACCGAATTCAAAACCAAACTTGTAATCCATAGCGTAGTCAAAAGGGCTGTGTCCCCTTGCATTGACCTGTAGACCAAAGTGCACAATAAGAAAAATACCACAAGTTTGCCCTTTGTCAAAAATACCGCTTACAAATTAATCGATAAAAACTTCAAAACGTGGCTAAAAACAAGCAGTCAAAATTGATTGCTTAATACAGGGTCGGCAACCTACGGCCCGCAAAGGCATTTCATCCGACCCGCGACCTTTTCTTTTTTCAAATGATGGATATGCAGCAATAAACCGCCGAAATGATTCTCACCTTATTTTTTGAATTTTTGGCGAAGACCTTTTGTTTTTGTGTGTCTGCGCCATCAACTCCACCAAAAAAAGGCCTGAAGTTTCGGCAAAGACCTCTTTTTTTTGTCTTCACCATCAATTCGACCGAAAAAAGACCTAAATTTTTAACGAAGACCTTTAGTTTTTGGTCCGCTAGAATGGTGGCGGCCTGCTGGAACCTTGTTAGGACTGAATGTGGCCCACTAGTTCAAAAGGTTGCCGACCCCTGGCTTAATACAAAATGCTTAACGTAAGGTTCTAAAAAAAAGAAGTGAAGGAGGGCTATTCAGTATTTAATATATTTAATTACCACAATGTTTGAAGTTGACTTGTGAACAAAGTAGGGGGTTGAGAAGGATGAGCAATTCAATTCTTTTAAATGGCTTTCAAATTGTATTTATTTAGTTTTTTTAATGGCTCTAAAAAGATGCGACGTTTGATTTGAATAACGTTAAAATGGCTATTTTTTTCTAAAATATTACAAAAAGTGCCCATCAGTTAGGGTTTCGCTCCCAGACCCCGGTTTGTGAGCAAATTTCAGGTTGCAGTCAGTGGAGCCACCGAGGAAGCTTAGAAAGCTTAGCCTCCCGTTCTCCTTATCCAAGTCACTTGGAAAACTTAACTCACATAATTATGCGAGCGTTTAAACGTGGTTTGAATTTGATCAGGAAATAAAGAGGACTGAAAGGGCTGGGCAAGTTAAGAATTTCAAGTATAGATTCCTAATCTCAGCAACTTTGTTCTTTTCAATGGCCTAAAAACGTTCGAAATGTGATCCAAATAATGGTAAACTGGTTATTTTTTTCAAGAAATTGCGAAAATTGCCAGCGACTGAGGGCGAAGTCCCCAGACCCCCGTGAATAATACACTTGAATTGTATCAGTTTGCTCAACATGCCGCCCAACTGTATCATTTTTTGAGCAGAACAATTTTTTTTTTGGTTCCAAGCCCCGTACCAAAATCCTATTAGCAGCTCTAAGGTTTTATTTGATCCGTTAGGTAATGGATACGTCGCTTGCCTCCCTCATGCAAAAATTTCTGCGGGCGCTTTTGCACCACACCGATCGCTTTTAAAATTCGCACAAAGAATGATTCGTATGTGCCCCATCTAAGTTCTAAATTTCAGCTTTTTACGTTCAGCTGTTTTGAAGTTATAGCACTTTTGACCTCTGGTTGCGGAATTCGTAATACTCCACGGAAAAAACATAGGGACTTCCAACGCGAAGCGTCGCGTAAATCAAAAAAAAAACACAGCCAACATGGCTGCTGCTACTGCAAGACTGACCTTTTTTAGCAAAGGACTCAAAATCCCTTGCTACGAGATGACATCACAAATCACAAAAAAAACGTGCAATTATGTGAAAAAGCGTTCGTGAAAAACGGCAACGGCTCGAAGTAAAAACACGCAGCTACAAACTCGAGATAACTGTACTTCGAGCCCGTGTTGTTAGAGCACACACTAAGAGATTGTATTTTACAAACACCATTGCAAAAGCTTATGCATGAAAAGATTAACTATTGACTAAAACGTTGGTATTAGCCTTAAATTTCGTCTCACCAAATTTGAACTTTCAACGTCTCCCCGTTTTCAAGACATTGCAGTTCAAATCGACAAAGTTACTTTTACTTTGGTATTGCCATTTTGTTAGTATCGTGACAGTAGATTTGGAAAACTGGATTACATTTTCTTGAAAAGCAACTAATCAACAATAGCAATCTTCTACTTCGTCTTGACAACAACTCTACCGCAAGGACTAATTGAGAGTTCGAAAAATACAAAACGTTTTAAAATTTTGTTTTTAATTCGCTGCCTTAACAAAATTTCTGAGGGGAAAAAGCGTTTTTAAGGGAAATCTACGTAGTTATATCTCGGGCCGAACTGAAGGCCCCCAAAGATCAAATTTGGCGAATTTAATTTTCAGATCTGTCAAATTTTTTAAAGAAAAAAACAAGCAAAAGCATTTCCGACTTCAATGCCTTTTTGAATTGTTTAGCTTTGTCCCTGATGATCTCGTTTACGGGTGAAACACACTGTTAGGTTTTATAGGTTTTTAATGTTTTAAAGGAGAACTCCGGCCTAGCGAGGCTATATATCATAAAATACACCTCAATATTCTAAGACTTTTGCAAAAAAAAAAACGAACTCGCTACGTTTTATAGTTTTGATGAAATCCGCAAAAAACTACGTGAACCGCAAGTTTGATGACGTAGGGTCGTCTGTATAGTCGCTCATAGTCAATAATCTCAGGCCTGAGGATAGCAAGTAGGTTGAATATTTTAGCAAAGAATGCAATACAAGCGCTTCTGCTTACGAGTTTTTAGTCTTAACTAGCAATTTTACGTCCAAA
The DNA here is from genome assembly GCA_963965965.1 of Trididemnum nubilum. Taxonomy (NCBI): domain Eukaryota; kingdom Metazoa; phylum Chordata; class Ascidiacea; order Aplousobranchia; family Didemnidae; genus Trididemnum; species Trididemnum nubilum. The sequence goes on along the minus strand of OZ014488.1, from coordinate 11,124,903 downwards.
CAATATAATGTACAGATACATTAAGTACAGACCTTCGTAATCAGACTTGCGGTTCACATAGATTTTTGCGGATTTTATCAAAACTATAAAACGTCGCGGGTTCGTTTTTTTTTTTTGCAAAAGTCTTAATTTTGTGGTGTATTTTATGATATATAGCCTCGCTAGGCCGGAGTTCCCCTTTAATACTTTGGTAATCTGCTGTGATATTTGCTTCTGCTGTGATATTTGCTTCAGCTCTTCGTTATCAAGCACTTTTTGAAACCTGATATCAACCACGGATTGAGCAGATGTTTACAGGGCGTTGTTCATCTTTAAAGGACACCGTTGAACAAAATCTTGGAAAAAGCCTAAAATGCATTCTCACCAAATTTAAACTCTAAACGTCTGGCCATTTTCAAGATATTGCAGTTCAAAGTTAAAACTCTTCCTTTAGTGTTGCCATTTGCGAGTACTGTGACAGAAGAATAAATTTTGGAAAGTTGGCTTGAATTTATTTAAATAGGGAGTAATTTACAATTCCGACCCTTTACTTTGTTTTGACAACAGCTCTGCAGAAAAAATTTATTGAGAGTTACAAAAATATGTATTAACTTTTTGAAATTTTTGTTTGCAGTTGGCAACTTTGGCAAATTTATAAGGGAAAATTTAAATTGTCATGATTATCTTGGAAACGAAAGGTCGTAGAAAGCTCAAAGTTGGTGAAGTTGATCTTTAAATCTGTCAAAAATTTTTTAGAGAAAACCGAGCAAAATTTTTTCGACCTGAATGCTCATTTAATTACCGGAATGACGCTTTTCTTTGTTTACTTATCTGCAGTTCATGGGTTATTCAATGGAAGGCGTACGTTATTGTTATAATCAAATACCTAATTTATCTTCAAAAATAGTGTAGGAGAATTCAGAAGTTACATAGCAGACTTGAATCATAAAGTTTTTATCACGGTTGTGAGGTAGCACTTACCTCACATATCTGCTTTCCCATTAGGCTAGTGTTTCATCAGCATCCGAATTCACACATAGCCTATCCTGGCATCCCACCCGAACCTTCAAACCACACACGAGGGCAATTTCTACACTTGCCATCGTACCCTCTTCTCAGATTACTCTGATCTAAGTCTGACAACAAGATCACCAGAAAGAGGATTCTCGACCAGTATCACACTGGCACTTCACTTAGCTCAACCGCATTGCGCTAGCATCACTAAGCATGGACACCATATATGACATCACATTAGCAATTTACCACAATAGTACGCTATATGCATATTTCAAACTTGTTTGTTATCATCAGGCGTACATAACTGTGTAAATGCCTATTACAAATTTTGAACCCCAAAAGCCAAAATTAACCTACCGTACTTGTCGGTAACCGGTTTGAAGGTTCGGGTGGGATGCCAGGATAGGCTATGTGTGAATTCGGATGCTGATGAAACACTAGCCTAATGGGAAAGCAGATATGTGAGGTAAGTGCTACCTCACAACCGTGATAAAAAGTGTAGGAGAAGTTATATAAAAGTCATCCCGTCCAAAACAAGCTCGGGTTCCAAATTCGATTGATAGCTTTAATTAACGGCTGTTCTCTAGTTTAAGCAGTAAAACTGCATTTGTTTGCTCAAAAAAAGCGAATAAATTTTAACCCCAGGCAATAGACTGTACCATGCTATAAAAGCGGTAGCAAATTTACTGTGCTTGGAAATAATGGAATACTCGTGAGTTCATTGCCATTTCATGGTAAATGAAGCTACAGTATGTGATTATAATATGGTTACCTAGGTACAATATGTGGTTATAGATAGCCCTGCAACAGTGGGCTATTAGCTATTATAGACATTAGTTAAATAGAAATGTACAACGCGGCCAAAAGGATGATGGTTATTTTTACGTCGACTGACCCAATCGCATGATATGAGGTAGTGCTTGCCAATGGTTAATGTTGTTACGGGAATAAGATGATTCAATAAGTAATTCATGGCTTTAAACGAGCTATAAATTTGAGGAAAAAAATTAAAAATTAACTGAAACAGTTGAAAAACGGTCAATTTTTCGCAATGCCGGTTCATTTTAAACACAGTGCCATATAAGTTCAATCTTTATTCCTTATCTTAGGTCGTTTTTACTTAAAAGAAATATTGTCGTATATGAAAATATTAAAGTTTAGCGTACATGTATCACAGAGCTTAATTATTACTTGAAATGTATTTGAATTTTGGTTTTGAATCCAATCAATAAGTTTTTAGTAAATTTGCTTTAGAATTTTTGACGTTGTTATTTTTGAATTTTGGTTTTTAGCAATGTTGAGTGTGAGTATAAAATTGCTTTTTTAGCTCGAAAAAAAAGTTAAATTTTTCCCACCGCAAATTTTTATTGGATGTTTTTGTTCCATTTTTTGGCCTGAGGCAATTATGTGGCTTTTGGCTGCATGTGTAGGAGTTAGTTAAGTCGAGAGGTGAACTGACTGAGTTAACGCAAACCGACTTGGGACAGATTACAATAAATTCAAATTTAAGTTCACTTTAAAATTTTGTTGAGTTTAAATTTGAAGATTAAATTTTCAGACTAAACTTTAAATATGATGGGATTTTGAAAATGACAAATTCCGCTATTGAAATTTTTAATCATCGTCATTCTTCGTAACATTATTGCAGAGTAGTTTCGGCTTACGAGTAACGACAGCACGTATTCTCTTTTTGGTTATTTAAATTTATTTTTTTGCCTACCCAGGGGGTAAATTTATTGAATTACAGTATAAACTAAAGCAAACTTCAATTTTCAGTATTAAAAAAGTGATAGCGTTGCAGTGGATTGCCATTTCGCCGTATTTTCGTTGCTTAAAAAAGAGGACAGCCCCGAAAACGTAATAACAAGTCGACCAAGCCCGCAGAGGAATCTCAACACTTACAGAAAATAGTGGGTTTCAGGTTTTGGAGATTACCCCAAGTACCCCATAAAAGCAGAATATGATGGTGGCTCAGACTGGAGACCTTTTTTTTTGAGATCACTGCAAGACTTCCAGAAAATTGTCGACCTCTAAGAAGATGAGTAAAAACAGTAAAGCCTTATTTAACATAGTAGAATTTTTTAACGTTTCGGACGTTAAAAACAAGTCCGAAACGTTCAAAATTATTATTTTAAGGCTTTACTGTTTTTAATCAAATTAAATAAAACTGCGTGCAATATCAAATTAAAAAGATGGGGGTAAATTATACTATTTTCATTTAGCAAGGGGTAAACGAGACAAAAAAGATTAAAGATAGGGGTAAATCATACTTTTTTCATTTGACATGGGGCAAACGAAGTTTAAGAACCACTGGGATAGAAGATCAAGCGCTTGTGGCAGGGATGTGAAGGCAGTTGACCAGTTGCCAGTATATCGATTGAATAGTTTGCGTATTTTGCTTCATTAGTTTGTTTATTTATTTATTTATTTAGAAATATTTGTATTTAAGTACTTTTAAAATGACTATTTTTTAATTTTAAGCAAGCATTTTTTTGGTTAGTACTTTGAACTTTACCTCAAGTAGTTTTTGTCACTAACGAAACTTTTACTTGATTACAATTTTCAAGTACTTTTGGGGTGTACGCCGATCTCTAAATGATAATACCGTAAAAAATATGAGGATCAACTACCGAATAGTACAGCATTTAAAGAATGTTTCAACTTCGTTAATATACCGAGATTTCGAAATAACTTATTTTCAATTTTGGTAAGATTTGGCAAAAATTTAATTCTTTGTCTAATTCAATTCCTAAATATTTTAATGACGTACTATTTCTAATACACGCTATTAGTGATGGGAAGATCCAGAGAATTAAACTCAGCCAGAAAAAGCACAAAATGACGAATTTGTTGAGACCATTCATTAATGATGAAACATAGAATACATTTCCAAAGTCATTAAGAATTAAGAAATATTGACGTGATATCTTTAAGAATTAAGAATTATTGATTGATTTTGGGAATGTACTCCATGTTTTTCATACATGACGTTATTGTATAACAGAGAAAATTGTATTTGAGGGGCGAGGAACTTGAAGTTCACAACGACGAATTTGCAATGATGTTGAAAATTTTCAACATCATTTTTTTATAAACATGATCGAGATATTGCATCACAAAATCATAAATATTATTATCTCATAAAAGTCTTCATAACAGCTACGATATCTTTAATGACAAGTTGTGTTAATTTTTTTCAGGAACACCATTGCAAAGTTTATGACGTAATGTAAGTCAGCCTTTTTACATGAGTTTTGCAATGGTTTTTTTACAACTGTGAGGTAGCACTTTCCTCACATATCTGCTTTCCAATTACGCTAATGTTTCACCAGCATCTGAATTCACACATAGCCTATCCTGGCAGCTCACCAGAGCCTCCAAATTACACAAGAGGGCAATTCTGCACTTGCCATCGTACCTCTTCTCAGATTACTCTGATCAAAGTTTGACTATAAGGTCACCAGAAAGAGGATTCTCGACCAGTATTACACTGGCAATGAGCTAAATTTAAAAATGTTTTCGAATATAATCGGGGATAAAATTTTGACAAGAAAAACTCCATTCAAAAGGGCTTTCTAAAGAATCATAATAAGTTTTTTTAATTGGAAATGCAATGACAGATATGGAAAAAAAAATTTTTTTTGTTTTTTGTTTGTTTCAAACAAGACTTAGGCTATCTATTCAAAACTCAGCAATGAAATCAAAATCATAGATTTAAAATAAATAACAGCCAAAAATCAGATGTGTGCAAACTTTTTTGAAGGAGAGCAAAATAAGACACAGAAAAGGTGTGCGCTAGCCATCACTCCTGATAAAGAAGAATTTATTATTTATATAGCTGTTTTTGATACTAAATATTACGTGAAGATCAGAAAGAAAAAGATCCTTATCTTATTTAAACGGAGACTGACGGCAAAATCAATGGGAGTATCTAAAGCTAGGGAAATCGTAGTAGATTATAGATTGGCGTGGACTCAATCCTTCTTGACCAAGCTGTTTCAGAGATATTCTACTTTAAACACAACGTAGGGCTTCTCTAATTATAATTTTTATTGGCAACCCTGACGTTTCAATGCATTAGCTTTGCCCACAGAGGCCTACAATTATCTATGTAGACTTGTATTTAGAAACAAAAAAGGTTCTGTGGCTTATAGCCTATTTGTGGCGTAGCCTTAGAATAGAACTATAATTAACATGGCGTGGTCGATGTTATCAACGTCAGAATTGCCAATAAAAATTTTGTTAAAGAATTTATTTAGTTAGAGTATTTAGAGAATAATAAAAATTATGTTTCCGTCGTTTTTGAAGAAGAATATGTCTTCAATGGTTGAGTTAAGAGAGATGGTCGAGTGAACCTCAATTTAACCTATTATAAAACAATTGCCCTAGCTTTAAACACCGCTTCTCATTAATTTTGCATTCAGTCCTCTTTTAAAAGGCAGGTTTGATCAAATTGGAATTGTTTGTTCGCAAATGCTGCATGCGTCCTAGCCTGAGGCGGAACAAAATTAGAAACTTGGAGCGGGTTGGAAAAAGTATTTTTCTGGGCCGGATTTTTGCTTGATTTTTTTGCTAAGTGTAGGCGAAGACCAAAAAAAGAAAAAAATAGTACTTCCATTCCAAGCGCCTGGCTCCCATCCATACGCACGAATCCTTCATAAAAGTGCGGGGACCTTTGCATTGCGTCATATGGTATATCCGGGCCTGTCCCGTTTATCATTCAAATTCCATTCAAAATTTCATCCTAGAATTTTCAATTATTAATGCAATTGATTTATCTTATTTCGGGGCCATCCAACCGGACATAAGCGTACCAGGATTTTTGATTGAGGCTGGGGCAAACCACTAATCGCATTAAATGACGTCATCAACAACTTTCGAAAGAGGAACTTTTTGTGGGACAAAGATATCGTAGAATGGAAGATCAGAAGCCGTGACCTAGTTTGGCACTTAACCAGAAATTTGCTAAAGGAAGAGGGCTTAAACCAAAGTTTAAAAAATAAAACCCTTTAAATTAAATTTAAATGACATGTTGAATAAGGTAGTGTAATTCAAACGTATCACAAACGAGTGTCTGGGGGCAAAGCCCTCAGCCGCTTCGCGATTTTTAGTAATTTTTTGAAAAAAAAGCTATTTTAGTGCCATTGGATTACATTTTGCACGTGTTCAGAGCCATTTGAAAGAACTAGATTTTTAACAATTAAAAGCCAATTGAAAAAATTAAAATGTTCAATCCTCTTTTTACTCACAATTTAAGTCCAAAACGCGTTTAAAATCTCGCATTTTGGGGTTAAATTTTGTAAGTGATTTGGCCTTGTTAGGGGGAAGTAAGATGCAATGCCTCCTGCAATATTTTACCAGTAAATAATGATCCACTCGAAGATTTTCCTTAGAGATTTTTGCTTTGCCATGAAAATAAACAGTTATAGGGGTACATGTACGGCCAAGTGGCTCTGGCCTCCTCAATTTAAGTTCAATAATTTGTTCAATGAGCGTTTCCCCTAGCTAATTTATTTTTCAAACTTATTTTATCACGTAAAAACTGGCGAGTTGGAAGTGATTTGTTCCTATTGAAAATGATCCAATAAATGGTTAGTGGTTACGCCTACCTATCAGAATGCTTTACCCAGGGCCCCTAGCATTTTGGGGATTTTCGCAACATTTTCCTGTCAGACATAGGTGAATACTTAAAAAAGTCTTACAATCTCAGCGCAGAGCCCCTGCTGGCAATGTGCCATGTGGTAAATCCAGCCCTGGTTATTCCATTACGTTCACAAAAACGTTAGATCAGGGCCTAAGATTGCAAGTTTTAGAACAAAAACCCTTAATTTCACCCGGAAAATTTATTTAAATTGATTGGCAAAAATTGAATTCAAGGGGCCGGGGCCTCCTGGTCATTAATATTATTGGTAATTACTGTAATACGTAAAAAATGCTAAAAGAAACTGAAACTGAGGAAACACCAGAATTTTTTGTCACATTTTTATCATTTGTGGCACTTCAATTGGGCCGGGCCCCTGCCCCCTCCCTCCTTGCTACGCCTATGCAACCGAACCATTTAATTGATTAGACAACAAAACTGGCCATTGTACAGTATAATTGAGTTCAGTGAAAAGATGATGACAAAAAAAGTCATCGTGGTCGTCGGCTGGTGTAAAAATGTTTTTTGAACTTATATCGTTCTCATATGGGCACAGTAATTCGGTCGAAAAATGTGAAGACTGACAACTGAAAGCGGGCCTGAAGAATTTTTATTACGGGCCGTACTTTGAATGACCTTGCGCTAAGCTAGCTGAGATTTTCGGTTCGAAAAAGTAGCGGCTTGTTTTTCAGAGACTTTGGAAGCTTTATGTAGGCCTACCTTGACAAACAGAGTATCTTGAATCTCATTCAATTTTTCGCAAAAGCGTGGTTTCAATAAGGAAAAAAAAGCGGCCTCGAAGAAAACCACACTGTCATCTTTGCTATACTAGTAACTTGGTGCGACCATTGTTAAGCTTAGGGAAAGATTTTTAAGTTAAAATAGCGAACATGCTAATATTTACAATGTCTTAAAATGACTGTAGATTCTGTTGTTTCTGGCTATGCAATTTTGCAGACTAAGCTAAGCCTTGCTGTTCTTGCTATCATAGGAAAAATTGAGCTTGGATGGCCACACAATTTAAAATACAGTTTTAACACTAACTATGATACACAAGTTTAGCAATTCCTAATCTCTTTCTTCGGCATTGCTTCATTTGCGCAATTTTACTCCACTATCAATCTATTGTTGTTGTTGCTTTTTTATTTTAATCTATTTTCACTTACCATACTTCGCTCCTTCTTTGGTTAATATTAATTCTTGAGCCACAGTTATAAGATAATCGTGACGTTCTTCTGTCAGAAGCATTTTTTGTCGCATCAAAACTTTCAACTTACACCATTCCAATTGTGTGAGATCCTTCCAGCACACCCATTGCAATCGTGTTGGTTTCAACACCATTCCAAGACAATTCCAACACCATTTTGCAAGTTAATACATCATTTATTGATGCTGTAATGACGTTTTCATTCCAAACGTGATTTCGGTTATGACGAAATAGTCGAGCGGCAGCGCGCAAGGATCAAAAGGAATGCGTTCCGGTTGCGGTTAACCGGCTCGGTTGTACAACCTATGAGCGATTGGTTCAAGGGCGTTTTTATGCCCCCCCCCCCCCTTTTTGGGTCGCCAGGATATTATAATTAGCATAGAATAGCATAGGTGGGCACAAGTCCGTTAATCGTTAATCCGTTAATAACGAAGCTAACTTTTTCATTAACTCGTTAATCCGTTAAAAAGTTTTTTCATGTTAACGGACTAAATTAACTTCCGTTAAGTGCTGTTAACGGACTAAAGTAACTTCCGGTTAGTTCTGTTAACTTCCATTAAGGTTTTTATCGTAAATATCTTGCAGCTTCGTTGTGCATTTGAACTTATTTTTATCTTGAAATTAGATTAGACTGTAAAATGTAACTTTCAAACCACAAAAAGACCACCATAGTAATAAATATTTCCTTACAATCAGCTCAACAGCGTCAATACGTGTTCTAGAAGCAAGTGAATAAAACGAAATGTAAATTACACGCAAAATGTTAACGAATTAACGGACTTTATTAACTTCCGTTAATTAAAGCTGAAAATAACGGATTAACGTTAACGGAGGTGTAAAGTTTGTAAACGACTAGTGGTTAACGAAGCTAACGTTTCGCATTAACTTGCCCACCTATGTAGAATAGTATGCAAAATTGCGGCATGGCCACATACTTTGTAACTTGGGCAGAGGTTTTGAGCACAGAAGCGGTGGGCGAAGACCTTTTTTTGGCCTTTACCTAATTTTGGACCAAAAACCGGGCTAAATTTGAGTGAGGACCTTTTTTGTTTTGGTCTTCACTTAATTTTGGGCAGGAAAACGGACACGGTTTTGGGCTAGTAAATTTTCTTTCTGATCTTCCCCCCTTTTGAAAACCTTGCTTACGCTCCTGGATTGGTTGGATTGCTTTATTAACTTATCCTGCTGGAGTTGAGTCTTGCTTGTTGGTACTTCGTAGCTTGACTTTATGACGTCATTGCTTGGAGCATTGACAGCGACAATAGTCTTGAAATTTTTCATCATCACCATTGCAAAACCTCATGTAAAAAGATTGTACAAGTGTTTCGGGTCGAGTTAGATAAAGAGCTCGATGTCCTTTGGTCTGAGTAGGTTAAACGATTAAAATTTAAACTAGTGAAAATCTCATAGAAGAGGATATTATTTTATAGGTGTTTTACACAAGTGGCTAGCTGATAAAACTCACGCAAACAACGTCATTCAAGCGTAATGGTACGTCGCTTTTACGTCGCTTTCGAATGTGAAAAAGCTGCTGCTCCAAAATTGTTATCTCTCAGGTTGGCATCGCTGCTCGAATCCTAACTTTAATGCAAGGTTTTGAAGGAAAAAAAAAGAATGCAACACGAATCTCCATTTCCACCTCCATTCCCAACACGAATCCCCATTGATCGCAATATAGGCCAGACGTGCTTAGCATGAAATGAACCCGGGCGTAAAGGTTGCAAGCGTGTGCTCTAACCACTACACCATCACCGCCACACCGTTATCATAGGCGTAGCCAGGGGGGTGGGCCCCAATTAAAATACCACCAATGATAAAAATTACGATAACATTAGGCTAGCGCTGCTTAGTTGCAGCTTTTTTTCAGCAATTACGCACATAACAGTAATTAACAATAACATTAATGACGATGAGGGAGCCTTAGGCCCCTAACTAACAGTCAGGGGGCCCCAAACTACGACTATGGAGCTCAAACCAACAACTAAAGGGCCCCAGGGCCCCTAACTGATAACCAGGGGACCCCAGGGCCCCTAACTGACGACCAGGGGGCCATAGGGCCCCTAACTAACAACCAGTGGGCCCCAGAGCCCCTAACTAATAACCAGGGGCCCCGGGCCCCTAACCGACCATTAGGGGGCCCGGGGCCCTAACTGACAACCATTGGGCCCCAGAGCCCCTAAATAACAACCAGGGGGCCCCTACCTAACTGACAACCAGGAGGGCTGGGGCCCCTAACCGACGAACAGGGGGTCTCAGGGCCCTTAACTCACAACCAGGGGCCCCAGATACCCTAACTAACAACCAGGAGGCCCCAAAGACCCTCACAGGCAACCAGGGGGCCCTGAAACCCCTAACTGACAATTAGGGGGCCCTTAACTAACAACCAGGGGGCCCCGATGCCTTTAGCCGACAACCAGGGGGCCCCGGGGCCCCTAAATGACCACCAGGGGCCCCAGGGACCCTAACCGACAACAAGGTGGCCCCTAACTGACAACCAGGGGGGCCCGGAGCCCCTAACTGACAATCAAGGGAGACGTGACTGACAACCAGGGGGATCTGACTGACAACCAGGAAGCCCCTAACTGACAACTATGGGGCCCCAGGGCCCTTAACTGAAAACTGGGGGCCTGGGGCCTCTAACTGACAATTAGGGAGCCCCAGATCCCAGACTGACGAATAAGGGTCCCGGTCCAGGAGCCCCTTAATTCAAATTTTTAACAATTTATATGCAAAACCTTTAAGAAATTTTAGAGTTTTTTCCTAAAAGTTGCAACCCCAGGTTTTCGTGTAACGTTATAATGAACTTAATGCTATAACACAGGCGGTAAAGCAAACCCCCAATTGAAATACTACCAATGATAAATATAATGAGAGCATAGCCAATACGGTGTCCTTGTCCGGAATTGCAGTTTCTTTAATTCAGGATTTACGCGTACAAAAGTGAGTAATAATAATGACGACCACGTTTCCACGTCATAATAATGTCATGCAATTCTTGTACGTTTCAAAAAACTGTCCAGTGACTTGACTCGAGTCCTCCACGTTTTGGAAAAAAACTTATTTTAATTTTGCTTTAAATGTTTTTTTTATGAAAGAACTTAAGGGCGCAATCTTATCTCAAAATCATAGGCGAAACCAGGAGAGTGGCCCAGGGGGCCCGGGCCCCATCAATCGAAATGCCACCAATAACAAAATTTTGACAAAAAAAGTCTTGTTTTTACATTTTCAGTTTCTTTTAGCATCTTTGCGTACAACAGTACATGCGCACAACAGTAATTAGCAATAAATAATATTGACGACTAGGGAGCCCGGTGCACCTCCTTATTTCAATTTTTTCCAACTAATTTAAACGTATAACCAGGGTGAAGTCAAACTTTTTGTCCTAATAGTTGCTACCTCAGGCCCTCATCTAAACTTTTTATGGCCGTAATGAAATAACCAGGGCCGGATTTGCCATATTGCACTGTGCCAGGGGCCCACCCTCAGATTGTAGGACTTTTTTGGTCTTCACTTATATCTGGCAGGAAGATGTTGCAAAAATCCCCTAAGTGCAAGAGGCACCGCGCAATGTAAATCCGGCCCTGAAATAACATGTTTAGTAAGCGTAACCATCTATTGGACTATTTTTCAATAACGATTCACCTCCACCTCGCCAGTTTTTACGCACGAAATACTTCTAAAAAAATAGCTAGGAAAATGCTCATTAAACAAATTATTGAATTTGAATTGAGGGGTCCCAGGTCCCCTGGCCGTACATGTACTTCTATAACTGGTTAACTTCATGAAAGGAAATTCTTTGAGTGGATTATTATTTACTGCTAAAATATTGCAGAAGGTAATGTGCCTTACTTACCCCTGCCTGGAACAAATCACTGACAATTAAAATTTTACTCCATAATGCAAGATTTTAAACGTGTTTTGGAATTTAATTGCAAGTAAAAGGAGGACTGAACAATCAAAATTTTTCGATTGGCTTTCAATGTTAAAAATCTGGTTCTTTCAACTGGCTGCGAACAAGTGCGAAATGTGATCCACTGGGATTAAAACAGCTTTTTTTCCAAAAACTTACAAAAATCTCCCAGCAGATGGGCGCTTCGCCCCCAGTCCCCCATAGCCACCGGCAGCTGGGGGCTTCGCCCCCAAATCTTCGTCTGTGATACGTTTGAGTACACTAGCTTTCTCAACACGTCGCCTACGTTAGACATTTTCGCTTTTTAACTGTTAGTTTTCGCCCTCTCCCTTTACCAAAATCCTGGTTAAGTGACAATATAGACCACGACTTCAGATCTTCCATTCTACGATATCTTTGCCCAACAAAAACTTCCTTTTTTGAAAATTTTTGATGACGTGATTGCATGTGATTTGTGGTTTGGTCCCCCCCCCCCCAATCAAAAATCCTGGCTACGCCTATGACCGTTATCGTGTCAAAATGCCGGATTTAAATCAAATGTATGAGAAAAAAACAATAGAGCGTGCATTACGCTTGATTGCCTTTGTTTGCATGAGTTTTATCGGTTAGCTAGAGCTGTGTTTTACTGATTTCAAGAGCAAATCAAGCATTTAGAAAGCGTCGTTAATAATTATAAAGATTTGAGATGTCACCTGATAAACTACATTTCATGTAAGTAACTTTTTTACTACTACAGGCTGGTGACTAAATTGATAGTTTTTGCAAGTTGTTGACAATGTACAAGAAAATGCTTTATATATTTAGTATACTGGAATTGCTTCTGCTTTCTCCAGGAGTTCAAAGCAACTTCAGAACCACTTGTAGTTTATCTCGCTCCTCCATTTTTAGCCCATCTGTGTGTACTGAAAATCGTATAATAACGATTGAAGCCACAGCCAAGCTTAACGTTGCCACCAATGAAAAAGAGATAAGTATAGTTTTTAACATACCCGAAAACACTGGAAACCCATGTGTTGTGATTTGGCTTAATGCAATGACTCAGCCTATTAACAGTTGCCATGACAACTCACCTATTAAAGTTAACCAGTATGGCAGCGACCAAGGAACGTATGAAGTCATTTTAGAAGATATACCATTTTTTGGACTTCCAAAGACTTGGCAAGTGTACTTTAATATCAGTAGCAGCAGATGCCGCAGAGATAAATGTGTTCTTCCAGTAAATTATACGATTTTTGACAACTGCTGTTCTTCACCATCTCAAAGCAACTATTATTCGACAGTTTTTTTGCCCGACACCACAACCCAAGAATCAAGTTCCACAACTTTTTCACCCAATACTACCGCAACAATTTTCCCACCCAATACTGTCTCAACAGCTTTTTCATTAGATACCACCACAACAGCATCTCATTCAGAGCCTGTCTGTGTTACGTGCTTGCTTTTACTGCTGCCATTATGGCAGTTGTTCTTGTGTATTTAACTTTGTAATTAATATCACCTTGATTATGTGTAGAAGGTATGCGTTAACTAAATCCATTTCTTAGTAATAAATTTTAAGGAAACCTTTTCTGTCTAAATTAAAACGTTTATAACAAACAATAAAGCTGACTTTGGTGATAGTTATTAAAAGTAAAGTACGAATTGTTTTTATTTTTGAGTCCAAAATCTGCCAATATCAAAACACATTGAGTGCTTTTGCTTATTAGCAATGTTTTTAATTGCAATGTGTTTAATTGCAGTACGCATCAAGTGCAAAAATTAAAACATTTTTCTAATAGTTGACTTTTAATTTTTGGGCGTGACTTGTAATGTGTTGTATAATAAGCCCTGACAACTTCTATCAAGTACGTTTTGTGAATCAGTTAAATTTAGATTTCACTTGATCATTGCGATTATTACTTTGGAACCGTTATTCAACTAAAAGACAATAATACGTCAGAAGACTGTGAAACTTGTAGAGATTTGCAAATGACGCTTCTCAACCATCTATTTTGGGCGGTTCAGTTGTTACAACTTCGGGTTTGTGATCGAAAGGTTGCTGAACCCCGGTTCGATTATCGGACTAGCAAAACGTTGTTGTGGCTCAGGGAAAGATACTTTACGCTTATTTCCCATTGGTCCAAGCAGTCTACCCGTTGTAATGGCCCAGCCTGACAAAAGACTTGCAAGGAGAATCAAAAAAAGGGTGCTCTGCGTTGGTGTGGCTAGACATGCGCAGAGTGCTTATTGCCGCTCTCACAATAAGGCAACTTTCACTGCAACTCCGCAGTGCAGTCTCAGCGCAGTCTCAGTAGAGTCGTAAAGCTTTGCGAATCCTTTGCGAATGGAGACTTTGCGGAGACTCTACGGAGACTGCTCTGAAATTGCGCTAAGACTACGCTGAGACTGCATTGCGAATTGATTCGCAGTGGAGTCGTGAAAGTGTGAGAGCGGTATATGAGCATGGATAAGAGTTTTTTTACTGGGCACGAAGCTTGATGGTGGCGTAAACTTCAGTAATAAGACCAAAAAAATACTCTGTTATTCTAAGCAATAGCACGTTCTTTAGCAATGATTGGGTGTGTTTTTTTGTTTACATTGCCTTCCTCAAATTTGCAGCAAATTTGAGAAAGTCAACGTAAACAAAAAAACACACCCAATCATTGCTAAAAAACGTTCTATTGCTTAGAATAACGGAGCATTTCTTGGTCAAAGAGCCAACTCATCAACAAGATTTAAAAGCTTGATAATTAAATTATTATAACATTAAACTGCAGAAATGCATTGCAATTTTTTTTGTTGAGCATGGCGATCTTTTATGTTGAGTATGTAGAAAGCTTTTTGAGTCACATATGGCTTATTTATTAGAACATATTAACACTGCGGTTAGATCAAAGGAGTAAGCATTCATCTTGGATGAGTTAAATGTGCGAAAGAAAAGTGGTCTGAGAAATCACAACGTTACGCAAAAACTGAATACAGTTTGGAAGCAGTGTTTGTGTGAGACGGGTCAAAGTGAGAAAGCAGACGGTGAAACACAATCAAATTATGTTTGCAAATTTCTTTTTTTTTTTTCAAATTGAAAAGGTTGCAAACATTATTCGATCTCCCCATTTTGAGAAAACGTGTATATTTGATTTTGTTGATGTAATTACTAAATTGTGATTTATAGTAACACTCCTGTCCTGTTAGTTTATTGCGTCATATGTGAACAAAGAAAAAAACAAAACAGTGAAAAACTATAAATTTAATTTTGAACAAAACTTCATCTTTTGTAGCGCAATTGCCGTAAAAGTTTATATGAACTTACAAAGCAAAGTAAAAATCAGGCGAAGCAGCTGCTTAGACATGCAACTGGTAATTTTTTTTTGTCTGCTTTTTTTGATGTCTCATGTGAATTTTGATGTTTGTTCGATTGCTTTTGCAATGTAGCTTTTAAACGGTGTTCCTTTTTAATTTTTGTTTTAATACGTGATTTCTACACCCCACTCAGCTTGGATGGATTTCCTAATGTTACAATTTTGTTGTACCTTTCTTTTAAAAACAAAGTTTGTTTTCAAAAGGAAACATCAAACACAAAATAGAATAAGTTACCAGAACATCGTAGAAACCAACAGAACCAGTACTAATGAGCAATGCATCGTAAAAATCTAATACGCTTATACAATGTCTCGTATTCATTTCGTGCACGTAATTATATGCGATGTCTCTCATAGGGGTAGCCAGGATTTTTGATTGGGGGAGGGCAAACCACAAATCACATGCAATGACGTCATCAGAAACTTCGAAAGAGGAATTTTTTGTGGGGCAAAGATCTCGTAGAATGGATGATCAAAAGCCGGGGCTTGGTTATGACACGTAACTAGGATCTCGCTCAATGAAGAGGGCTTAAACCAATAGTTAAAATGTGAAAGCGTCTAAATTGGAAGACGTGTTGAGTAAAGTTGGGTAGCTCAAACGTATTACAGAGGGGTCTGTACACTTCCAAAGTGATTTTTTGTCATTTTTGTGGGAAAAAAGCTGTTTTAATATCATTGGATCACATTTCGCACGTTTTCAGACCCACTTGAAAAAACTAGATTTTTAACATTTGCAAGCCAATTGAAAAAATTAAATTTCTCAGTTTTCTTTTTGCTTGCAATTTAAGTCCACAGCACGTTTTTAATTTTGCATTTTGGGGTTAAATTTTGTTAGTGATTTGGCCCAAGTAAGGAAAAGTAAGGTACATTACCTCCTGCAAAATTTTAGCATTAAATTATAATCCACTCAAAGATTTTCCTCAGAGATTATTGTTTTGTCATGAAAACAATCAGTTATAGGAGTACATATACGGTCAGGGGGCTCAGACCCCCTCAATTCAAAAGTTTGTTCAATGATCTTTTCCCCCTAGCTAATTTTTTTTCAAAAGTTTTTTGTCGCATAAAAACTGGACCGGTGGAGGTGAATTGTCATTTAAAAAAGTACAATAGATAGTTACGCCTACTAACCATGTTATTGGGCTGGGTTTACATTGCGTGAGGTTTCTCACACTTTGGGATTTTCGCAATATTTTCCTGCCAAATACAGGTGAAGAACAAAACAAAGTCTTACCATCTGAGCGCTGGATCCCAGGCACTGTGTTACATGTTAAATCCGTCACTGGTTATTGCATTACGTTCGTAAAAAGCTTAAATGAAGGCCTGAATTCGCAACTTTTAGGACAAAAACCTTAAATTTTAATCGGGTTATGCATTTAAATTGGTTGGTAAAAATTAAACTGGGGAGGCCCGGGCCCCACAGATCAATATTATTCCTAATTACTGTTGCACGCGTGTACTGTTATACGCAAAGATGCTAAAAGAAACTGAAACTAAAGAAACAACAGTCTTTTTTGTGACATTTTAATGATTGGTAGCATTTCAATTGGGGGGGGGGAGGGGCCGGGCCCCCTGTCCCCCTGTCTACGCTTATGATGTCACTTATTATACTAGAAAAAGAAAAATGCAAGATATTAACCCTTTTAAGTATGATACCGGTCAATTGGCCAAGCGATGACGCGTTTGTCTCTGGAGCGGAAAGTCTGAGGTTCCAAATTTGGACCGATCAAATCGGACAGACTGCGTTGCCAACGGCTCGCCACCCTTGCAACATTTCTTCGAATAGAACTGTGTTGCTCGCAGGCGCATTAAGTTGGGCCCCGCAAGCTTGTTACACGCTTCGCCGTATTACATAGAGTATGATGAAAGATGTGATTAATTTGAACAGTTGTATGCTATAATAAGTGTGATTACAATATTGCTGTACTTTCTTTATGATTTGAGCACTTTAGTAGCTGTAGTTTAGTTTGGTTGTCAATTTTAGTCATTATAGTGTTTCAGCGTTAACTCTAAATATACTATTTGTTTTGCTTTATTTAAATAACTTTATTTAGATAAATTTACGTGATCATGGGTCAAAGTCAGTCTTATCGTCTAAAAAATTAAAATTAGATTTTTAGTATTATTGAGGCTGGTTCCTTAGTAGACCATTAATCGGCATCCACCGGTCCGCTGACTCGTGCCGGTCCGTAGAGAGTTCGTTACCGGGCAGTATACAATAATTTTTCCTGGCTAAATACTTTGGAATATATTTGTAGTGTTAATTGCAATTGCGTTTGGACATTTTATTCAAAAAAGATTTGATTACGCTCGACTTTTAAAAGAATATAATGACGAATACTTTTAAAAGAATATCAGTCTTGATACAATATTTTATTTTTGAACAGTATAAAAAGTTGCGAAAAAGAAAATACCGGTACGTTTTCATCGTTTGTGTTGTATTAGATAAGAAATTGATAGATCTTTTTGGAAAGAACACATTGCCAATAATTCACTGTGCAACAAATTTCAAGTTAAAAAAAAGTGCAAGCCACATAAGACCTACAGTATTTTGGTTATAGAAAAGTATCCTGATGATAATTCTGATCTTATTTATCTGGATTAGGTACCTTTTTTATGTACTTTAAATTTTTATTTCCATATTGGTTATGAATGAAAAGCACAGAATTATTAATTTAAACAACATTTGTCCTCTTAACCCTCTTGTGTATAGTGTTATCCTCCTTTATTACGTTCCAGCAGTAGTCTGCCAACATGCCAGGATTCCATTTTCCTATAAAACGTTTCTCCATAACTGAAATATCTTGATAAAATCTCTCGCCATGTTCATCACTGACATCACCAAGATTCTTCGCAAAAAATCTAAATGAGAGTGGAGCACGTGAACTTTTAGTGACATATTACATCCCAATGACGTAGTAGATCATTCACAACTTGTATATAGTCTTCTGAACGATGTTTTTCGTGGAAATTATCACAAAGTTTCTTGAATGACTCAAAGCAAATTTTTCTTTTCTCGTGAGATGTGAGGTGAAACTTTCATCATGTACAATTTTTCGAATTTGGGGATCTATGAAGATACCTTCTTTTATTTTAGCTTTGCTTAGGGAAGGAAAGTTTTCAGCAAGATATGTAAACGCAAAGGAATTTTTGTGTAGGGCTTTCACAAATTGCTTGAACAAACCAAGTTTAATATGCAAAGGTGGTAAATGAATTTTATCACTTTGGAGAAGTGGTTTTTCTTGATGTTATGTTTTCCTTGCTCAATTTTATCTCTGGCGGCCCAATGCTTGCGTACATAATGTTCTGTTCTAGCTCGTGAGTCCATAGGCACAAAAAGCAGCAAAATTTAGTATAGCCAGGCTGAAGGCCAGTGAGCATGGCTATAACCTTGAAATCTACACAAACATGCCATTTTTGGACATTATATTGTATGCTTCTTAGAATTGTTTTTAAATTTTCGTATGATTCTTTGATGGTTGTACTGTAAGCTATGGGAACAGACGACAGAGTGTTACCATTGTGAAGTAAAACAGCTTTTATGCTTTTCTTGGATGCGTCTGAAAAAAGTCGCCAGTTGGTGTTGTCATATGGTATTTCCAGTCGCTCGAAAAGTTCAACAATGTCATTACAGAAGCATAAATCATCTTTAACAGTAAGCAAAACATAAAGGTTTTGTGCACGTTTTCTGTACAATGTTATCTATATTCATTCTTCAAGAAGATTACGTTATTAAGCCTTGATGCCAAAAGCTCACTTTTGTCTTTGGTTAAATATAGATCTTTACATAAATCATTCAGAGCTTTTTGAGAAAATGGCATTGGTTTCCTTTTGCTTTCTAAATCAGAAAGCTGCACTGATTCATCACTGCTACATTCATCTACACTGCTTGAACTCAACATTTCCTGGTTTGGGGGTTTCGGTACAGGCAATTCTTTTGAGTGGTTAACTGGATGCGTTGCTGATTGCAAGTTTAGGTAAACAATGAGCTTCTTTTTTTTTGCTGTAGTGTAGCCTGTATAGTCTTGCTGACAGAAATAGCAATCGCTAATATGATCTTTCTGCTCACGCCAAATCATTGGCACACCAAACTTCATTTGAACATTTTTGTTTGCGTACCATGCGCCCAATGTTTTCACACATGTAAGGCAACAGACATGCGGAGCCCATGTCTTATCTTGGTCTCCTATGTCGCAATGATAGTAAGCCTTGTATAATTTCTTGATATGGCTTGTAATGTTGCGCTTTTCTTTAGCAAGTGTTAATTCGCCACATATGTAGAAGAATTTGTTTGGATCATTTTTGTTCTGTCTTGATGTTATTGTCAAAAAACTTACATTGTATCTAAAAAAAAATTACATGTTACATGTAGCCAACATATTTTACAGTAATTCTAAATATAAATTACACACAGTTTTATAACTTATCATCCGTTATACCCTATCACTACCAATGGGACAATACGTATGTATGTATATCCTAAAAGTACAATTTTTGAAGCCACTAATGAGATAAACACTCATTTACATCTAATTTAATGGCTTTGCGGCCAGGTGATATACAGAACTACGCATGATACTTCTTTGCACGTGATTCGTGTTAAATTTCATGCAATTGCACCATCTTTGGAATAATTGTTTTGAGTAGTCCAAACAACTCAAAAGTTAGCTAAAGCTAAGAAAAAAATGAACATATGCTGGTTTTACATCAAAATTTGTTTTGTTTATTTTTGATTTATATGTTTATTCATTAAGTAGCTTTTACAATACAAGCGCACAAAAAATTCTACAAAATATGTGACCACAAAAATGTTAGTAGTCGATTTTTGACGCATTTTGCTGAAATTATTGATAGTGACGATTTTGCAAAAACTATGCCTAATTCAACAAAAAAAAAGACAGAAATGAATATTCTGCGTTACTACGTATATAAAAATGGCCGCAAATGTCTTGTTCTTTTTTCAGTGTTGCACAGTGATAATATGCGCTATACCAAAAATTTAACTGATAGAAATTGTTGATAACTACAAGCTTTGAGTTGGGCGAGTTTATCTCTCATGATAATACAAAAGCTTTGTCTAAAAACTGTTAGCGACATAATAGCCTAGCAGCCTTCATACACGCCAATTAATAAATTCATCAAATGCGGTTAATTAAAGCTAATTTCTTCACACTGAACTGAGTAAGAATTGGATCAAATTTTACGATGCTAACTTTGGAACAGTATTCTTACAAATGCTTTAAGAAAGAATACAAAAGAAATTTAATATAGAATCACAAAACTACATGCACTAAATAAAATTTGATAGTCGTTCAAAAAAAAAAAAAAATGAGCAAAGTTTTGAAATCGTCAAAATTTTTTCAAGTTCTAGCAGCATTTATAGATTGAGTACTCTGGTTTCACAACTAACCATTAGTTTTTCCAGGATTAAATGCTCCAGTGAAAAAAGAGTAGTTCTTAACATTATATCGATAAATATTTAAGCTTCCGTGCTCGACCCTTTTCCCCTTTCACTATAGTTGTTTCATGTTTATTTTTGAAGAACTGGCTTGCGTTGTAAAAACTTATACCAATGATTTTTTTTTTTTTCTAGCAATCAAATGACCAAAGCTTATTAATAGACTGCTTATTAAAAGATGGAATAATTGTAATGTATATTGCAGAACAATTCCTACCAATTATAATAGATTGTAACAGCTAGGAGTATAAAGCTATTATTCAAAGAAGCAAATATGACGTAACAGTCGGAACAGAGTAAATGAAGTGATTTCACTCTTTTCGAACAAAGTTTTATGTTACGAACCCACCCGAGCATGTAATAGCATTCGATTCGTTGTTCGTTACAGCACAAAAATGTGTTATTCAAAAAAAAACTTTGAATAACGCTTCTAAAATGAGTAACACATAACGAATACGAATAACGAAATACCGCATACAAATAGCGAATTACGTATATGAATAACGAAACATCAAAATGAATCACGAATGTTTGGTAAATAACGAAGAGCCTCAGCCTTGATGTGTTGCAAGAAATGCAATGGGGTCATGTTGGTAAACTCATTTTCTCAGATTTTTCCTCCATTTTTCAAAAATAGGGTTGAATGCTCTTTTGACATCTTGTGATGGAGTAATTTCCTTTGCTGGAAGTGGTACAATAATTCAGTTTTGTAACAGCAACAATGCTGATCTATTATCAATTAACAGTGAAACGTTTGAATTTCGAAACTTGCGACTTTTGAAACCTTGGTTAAACAGGAAACCCAAAAGGTCGTTTGTGACGTACCGTATCAAGTGGGAGGCTTTGGAGGACAAAGAAGTAAGAAAACGGTTTGCATTTAGTATATCACCTACGTTCAGACTACTTCCTGATGTATCCGAGGACAACGAGAAGGAATGGCTGCTGTTCCGATCAGCAATAATTTCATCAGCTGCTGAAAGTTGTGGGCAAAAACGGCCTAGAGTGGCGGGCGATAGTGAGAAAAGAACACCTAGGTGGAACCAAGATCTGTTTAAAGAAGCAATTCGAGCAAAGAAAGATTCGTTCAATGCCTTGCTACAGGAGAGATTGTCATCTGATTTGCTGTCCCGTTACACTGAGGCGTGAAAAGCGGCAACTTCTGTAGTAAAGAAATCCAAGGAGAAGTTATGGGAAGAGTTTGGTCGTCGGTTGGATTCCAACTATTTTTTGACAAACAAAGTATTTTGGCAAACCATCCGCGGTTTACGTGGCAAAAGATCAAGTCTCACGTACTCCATTAGGATTCTGCACATAGGCGTAGCCAGGGGGGGCCAAGGGGCCCGGGTCTCCCGCAATTGAAATGCCACCAATAACAAAAAGTCTATTGTTTCTTTAGTTTTAGTTTCTTGTAGCATCGCTGCATGCAACAGTACACGCGTACAACAGTAATTAACAATAATATTCACAACCAGGGGGCCCGGACCTCCTCAATTTTATTTTTCCAACCACTTTTACATGTATAGCCCGGGTGAAACTAAGGGTTTTTGTCCCAAAAGTTCCCATTCAGGTTCTCATCCAACCTTTTTATGAATGTAATGCAATAACGATGGCCGGGTTTACCGTTTGGCACAGTGCCGGGGGCCCATGGCTCACACATAGGCGTAGCCAAGAGGGGGTAGGGTCCGCTCCTCCCTTTCCAATTAAAATGACACCAATGATAAAAATGCGACAAAAAGTCTATCTTTTTCAAGTTTCTGTTTCTTTTAGCATCTTTGCGTACAACAATACACGTGTACGACAAAAATTAACAATAAATTGACAACCAGGGGGCCCTTCAATTCAATTTTGGCAACCAATTTACATGTATAACCTGGGTGAAATTAAGGGTTTTTGTCCTAAAACTTGCAACGTCATGCCTTTATCTATCCATTTTTATGAATATAATGCAATAGCCAGGGCTGGATTTACCGTATGGCACAGTGCCAGGTGCCTTGCGCTGAGGTGGGAAAACATTTATTTGGTCTTCCCTATATGTGACACGAAGATGTTGCCAAAATCCCCAAAGTACCAGGGGCCCCACGCAATGTAAATCCGCCCCGAGCACTGACATGATGGTAAGTAGGTCTAACAATCTATTATTTTACCATTTTTCAACAACAATTTCTTCCACCTCGATAGCTTTTACGCGAAAAAATACTTTTAAAAAAATAACTTGGGGAAATGCTGATTGAACAAATTATTGAGTTTAAATGAAGGAGGCCTAGGCCCCCTGGCCGTACTTGTACTCCTATAACTGCTTATTTTCATAACAAAACGAAAATCTCTTAGCAAAATCTTTGAGTGGATTATTATTTACTGCTAAAATACTGCAGAAGGCAATGTGTCTTACTTCCCTCTACTTGGACCAAATTACTTACAAAATTTAGCACCAAAGTGTAAGACCTTAATCGTGTTTTGGACTTAAATTGTAAGTGAAAAGAGGATTGAACAATTTCATTTTTTAATTGGCTTTCATATGTTAAAAATCTAGTTCTTTCAAATGGCTCTGAACACGTGCAAAATGTAATCTAATGGTATTAAAATAGCTTTTTTTTTCTAAACAATCGTCCAGATGGTGGGGGCTTTGCCCCCAGACCCCAGCCTGTCTCCCCGCCTGGGATACATTTGAGTTACACAAGTTTACTTGACGCGTCTCTCGCTTTAAACATTTCTACAATTTAACTTTGGGTTTCTCCCTTCAGCAAAATCCTGGTTAAGTGCCGAAACCAGGCCACGGCTTCCGATCTTCTACTTCACGATATCTTTGTTCCACAAAAAGTTCCTCAGTTGAAAAATTTTGATGACGTCGTTGCAGGCGATTAGTGGTTTGCTCCCCCCCCACCCCTAATCAAAAAACCTGCTGGCTACGCTTGTGATTTTGCAAGTAATTTTCTAACGAATGAGAATGAAATCCTTTCACGATGGAGAGAATACTTTGAAAATCTTTTGAAGATGTAAAGACATCGACTCGTGACCCACGGGAAGTGGCACATTTTGGGGAAGAGGAAGTTTTCACTGCAGTAGAAGTGGCAACGGCAATTAAACGGATAAAATCTCGAAAAGCTGCAAGTGAAGATGAAATTAGACCCAAGATGTTGAAAGCGCCTAATGGAGAAGGAATTCTGCGGTTAACGCGAGAGTGTCAAGGTGCGTGGAAGTTTGGCAAAACTCCCCGAGATTGGTAAACAGGTGGGATTATTCCGATGTTCAAGAAAGGAGATCACAAGCAATGTACACACTACAGAAGGATATCACTCCTCAGTTTGCCAGCGAAAGTATATGCCAAATGCCTTGAAAGGAAATGACGAGAAATAGTGGAATCAAAACCGGAAGATGGTCAGTGCTGTTTTCGGAAGCAAATCTTCGAGAATTGTTGAGAGTATGGCAAAGATCTCTTTGCATGCTTTGTCGATCTCAAAAAAGCAAATCACCGAGTTCCTCAGGATAAACTTTGGAAGGTTTTACGGGAGTATGGCGTTAATGGTCAGTTGTTACGCGCCATTAAGTCATTCCACTGCCGACCGGAGGTTTGTGTTCGGTCAAATGGCAAGCAATCAAAGCCGTTCCATATGTTAGCGTTGGACTTGGGCAAACGTGCATTTAGTCAGCTCTCCTTTTCATTGTGTACATGAATTGGATCGACAAATGCAGCCAAGCTGATGAGTGCGTAACACTTGCAAATTGCAAAATCAGTCATCTGCTGTTCGCTGATGATTTGGTTCTGCTTTCTTCCACAGAATCTGGCCTCCAGCGCGCATTAAATAGCTTAGTGGATGCATGCAACACCGCCGGAATGAAAATAAGCACGGCCATAAATGAGGTACTTCATCTTTCAAGAAACCCTGATCAGTGCGTGTTACAAGTGAATGGAGCGACACTGAAGCAGGTAGAGAAGTTCAAGTATCTTGGGGTTGCATTTACGAGTGACGGAAGGCAAGACGAAGAACTCGACTACCCGAATAGGCAAGGCTAGTGCAGTAATGCGAGCTTTGCACTACTCGGTTGTCATGAAACGAGAATTGTCAAAAAAGGCAAAGCTCTCAATTTTCAACGCAGTTTTTGTCCCATTCTCACTTTATGGTCATGAATTTTAGATAATGACCGAAAGAGTGCGATCACAAGTGCAAGCGCCCGACAGGACCTGCGAGAGGGGGGTTCAGGGGGTACATCGTACCCGGGCCCGACCCTAGGGGGGCTCAGGCTCAAGGGGCCCGAAGAGTTCAGGTTTTTGCGTTAAGTTTTGGTATCGCACCATAGCACCGTAATCAAACTTGCCAACAGCAAAAGTGTCACTCAGCCTATTCAATTCTGGTAATTGGTGGCTATTTTTGCTAGACAGCCTTTAGGGCATCGAATAGTGGCCGATTTGATTAAATGAAAGGAAAATGTATCAAAAGCCATACACTTGCACCGAAATTAGCGTTTTGTTACATTTCTCTGACTTAAGAGCCCAATTCTACGGCATAACAATGTACGTGGGCCCACATTTCCAGAGATCCCAAACCATTTCAACCTCAGAGAGCGGAGTCAAAGTTGACATACTATACTACTATTATTGAGTAACTCACTTTATCTGTATGAGTTTAATAGGTATTTGGGTTTGTAAAGTCTATGATTGCAGATGACTTCTTAAACTTTTATCAGTAAAATATTTCGATTTGCAGTATTAAAGTCATTATATTGTATAATATTATGTCAATGTCATCATCCCCCACTTCACAAGCTTTTTCATATGTATATCACGTTTTCTGCTAGTCAATTTAAGCAAGTTTGGTGCCGGATAATTCGATCAAATGCTGTATTTTACCCTAGAAAAACATAAAAAGTGCTAAAGCTTCCGGGGCTCTGCCCCGGACCCTGCTGGGGGAGCTCACTGCGCTCCCCCAGCCCCCCCAGCTGGATTAAACCAATTTTATGCTTAGTCGTGTTTTTCATAGGTCCTAACCAGTACTTAAATTGTAAAATTTTGCATGGGGGTACGCTTTTGCAGCCTTGACCAAACGCATTTGGCATGCAAAAGTACATTAGTAAAGATTTTGTAATTCCGTCGCCGAAATTGAATGAACACCAAAAAAAAAGTCTCGCCGGAAATTCAAGTGTTTTTTTGCCAAAATTAGGTGAAGACAGGCGCGTAGCTAGAAATTCGCAATGGGGGGGGGCTATGGTGAGGGCATAGCCCCCAGCAGCCGGAGGCACGGGGGTCTGGGGGCTTCGCCCCCAGAGCTCGAAAATTTTGCTTTTTTTCGCAAATATAACTTAATTTTAGGGCTATTTTAATAAAAAATAATACTTTTAAAACGTGGCATAGAAATTGGCAGTGCAAACATGATTAAACTGATTGGATTAATGGTCTATGTGGAGGTGGCTAATGATAACATTGTAGTTCTCTTGTTTACTTGGTGGCACATCATAAAATTCTATTATTCAATAAAACTCAAACGGAGGAATCCATTTCGTCATATTTTATAGAGAAAAATAATTTGGGGCGGTGCTAATGGAAAGATATTTATGAGAAGTGATTGGTAAGTAACTAATACTGAATCCCCCTTATTTCTGAGTTTATAATATATTTGTTGATAAAACCTACGTTTGGCCTTTTTACATTAGCGATCAAATCTGATTGCTCAGTTTTGGGCATTTTTTAAAATTTTTATTGATTTGTGACTTTTATTTTGACAAATTAGCCGTAAATGTTTATATTGTTTAATTATATAATATATGTTTAATTAGCCGTATTTTACGTTTTCCCTGCATATTTGTTTCAAAAAATGCTTTAAATTACTTTTTAGTCCATTCCAGCGTAAAAAAAAAACAGTCTCAGAAGAGCTAAAAACGTGGTATTGTTCTTATTCTGCATTTTGGTTGACAGGCCGATTGGGGGGGTTAGCCCCCTCGCCCCCCTTGGCTACGCTACTGGGTAAAGACCAAAAAAAAGGTCTTCGCCGGAAATTGAAGTGTTTTTTTGTCAAATTTAGGTGAAGAATTAGGTCTTTTTCGTCTGATCATCCAGCGCTCAAATCTCGATGGGGGGACACCTAAATCTCGATGGGGGGATGCTAACTCTCGATGGGGGGACGCTAACTCTCGGTGGGGGACGCGTCACCCGCGTCTACCCTACAATTTTAGTACTGGTCCTAATTGTATGCGAATATCGTTATCCCCTCACTTTTAAATGAAGATCTACACCCATTGGACAAAAAAGATTTAATGGCATGGGCCTTGATAAGACTTGGGGGGCCCAATAAAATTTGGGGGCCCGGTATCGACCTTCGTACTCCCTGGAAAATTTTCTCTCTGAGGTCCTGGCGCCCGAAATAAGATTTTTACAAAGAATCAAAGGAGTTACACTGTTTAACAAGGTACGTAGCCTTGAGACTCAAAAATCTCTTAACATCGAGCCGTTTCTTCGCTGAATTGAAAGATCTCAGCTTAGATGGTTTGGCCATGTAAGCAGAATGCCTCAGGAAAGACTCCCCAAACAAGCTTTACTTGCCAAAGCAAATGGAAGAAGACCAGTTGGACGACCTAGAACTAGATGGTCCAATTACATTGAAGATCTTGGATGGAATCGCTTGGGACTTTACCAAAGCGAAATGATGGATGTGATGGAAGACCGTGAAGCAGGGCCTCAGAGAGAAAAATTTCCAGGGGGTACGAAGGTTGATACTGGGTCCCCCAAATCTTATTGGGCCCCCCAAACCTCATCGGGGGCCCACGCCGTTAAATCAGTTTTTGCTCGATTGGTGTAGATCTTCATTTAAAAGTGAGGGATTGACGATATTTGCATACAGTTAAGAGCTATGAAAAATACAACTAGACCTAAAATTGGTTTAAATCCAGTTAGGGGGGTTTGGGGATCACTGTGAGCACCCGCAGTGGGGTCCGGGGCAGAGCCCCGGAAGCTTTAGCACTTTTTATGTTTCTCGAGCGTAAAATACAGCATTTGATCAACATCCCATCACCAAACTTGCTTAAATTGACTAGCAGAAAACGTGATATACATGAAAGAGAGCTTGCGAAGTGGGGGATGATGACATTGACACAATATTATACAATATAATGACTTTAATACTGCAAATCGAAATATTTTACTGATAAAAGTTTTAAGAAGTCATCTGCAATCATAGACTTTACAAACCCAAATACCTATTAAACTCATACAGATAGAGTGAGTTACTTAATGATAGTAGTATAAGTACGGTTGAAAACAAATGCTTTTGGAACTCTGGAAATGTGGGCCCACGTACATTGTTATACTGTAGAATTAGGGCTCTCAAGTCAGAGAAATGTAACAAAACGCTAATATCGGTGCAAGTGTATGGCTTTTGATACATTTTCCTTTCATTTAATCAAATCGACCACTATTGCATGCCCTGGAAGCTGTGTAGCAAAAATAGCGACCAATTACTAGTACCAAATAGGCTGGGTGATATTTTTGCTGTAGACAAGTTTGATTACGGTGCTATGGTGCGATACCAAAACTTAACGCGGAAACCTGAACTCTTCGGGCCCCTTGAGCCTGAGCCCCCCTAGGGTCGGGCCCGGGTACGATGTACCCCCTGAACCCCCCTCTCGCAGGCCCTGCTGTGAAGTGTGGCGGTTTAATTTTGAATTGCTGCCCTCACAACCCTCACGGAAAAGCGGGCGATGAAGAAAGAAGAAGACATTTGAATTTGCTGCCGTTTCCCATTGAAGTAGACTTAGATTGCCATTGCTAAACATTTATGTTTTTTTTTTGAAAGAACTGCAACGTACAAACAACGAAACACAGTTTCGGATCTAAATGCACATGAATGTACGTATGAAGTTCAACTTACTGTGCATTGATACTGAAGTTATTTTTAAGGCCCGTTCAACTCTGTGAGAAAAATCGCGACCATACAAGCAGGGCCTGCGAGAGGGGGGGTTCAGCGGTGCATCACACCCGGGCAAGGGGCTAGGGGGGCCCGGGCTCAAGAGGCCCGAAGAGTTCAGGTTTCTGCGTTAAGTTTTGGTATCACACCATAAAACTGTAATCAAACTTGCCTACAGCAAAAATATCACTCAGCCTATTCAGCAGGCTACTGGTAATTAGTCGCTATTTTTGCTAGACAGCCTTTCAGGCATCGAATAGTAGCCAATTTGATTAAAACGACAGAAAAATGTATCAAAAACCATACACTTGCACCAAAATTAACGTTTTGTTACATTTCTCTGACTTAAGAGCCCTAATTTTATGGTATAACAATTTACGAGGGCCCACATTTCCAGAGATCCATAACCATTTCAACCTCAGGGAGCGGAGTTGAAGTCGACGTACTATACTACTATCATTAAGTAACTCACTCTATTTGCATGAGTTTAATAGGTATTTGGGTTTGTAAAGTCTATGATTGCAGATGACTTCTTAAAACTTTTATCAGTAAAATATTTCGATTTGCAGTATTAAAGTATTTATATCGTATAATATTGTGTCAAATGCCATCATCCCCCACTTCACAAGCTCTCTTTCATGTATATCACGTTTTCTGCTAGTCAATTTAAGCAAGTTTGGTGCTAGGATGTTGATCAAATGCTATATTTTACTCTCGAGAAATGTAAAAAGTGCTAAAGCTTTCCACCCCACTGGGGGAGCTCACAGCGCTCCCCAAACCCCCCTAGCTGGATTTAAACCAATTTTATGTCTAGTTGTGTTTTTCATAGGTCCAAAATGTACGCGAATATCGTCAATCCCACACTTTTAAATGACGATCTACACCCATCCGACAAAAAATGATTTAACGGCATGGCCCTCGATAAGGCTTGGGGGGCCCAATAAGATTTGGGGGCCCGGTATCAATTTTCGTACCCCCTGAAAAATTTTCTCTCTGAGGCCCTGCATACAAGCATAATCTTAGTTTAATCTAACCAACTAGCGGCTTGGACGATGATCAGGCAGCAGGCCGAGTGTACCGAATTTTGATTTTATGCTCGACCTAAGAATATAGTAGCATGACATTGTCAACTTTAGTTGATCATTGGACTTTAAATAAATCTTATTTGGATCTGGAATGGTTGCCAAAAACCGCCAGCATAACTTCACATCGAGGAGAGATTTTTTTAAGATCTTGGACCTTACACCCTACAAAATAGTTTTATTTTAATTTAATGCCGCTGGCCAGTTTTTTATTTGTAGAAGTTTTTGCGAGAGTTTGTAACAACAAACAACTAAGCCAAAGGTTGGCCATTTTCGCTGTGTACTCGTAACAATTAAATAACAGTATGCGTACTTCAAAAGAATCGGCAAGAAATTTTGATCACATAATTGCAAAATACATTACTTTAGTTTTTCATTTTAAGGGTAATAAAAAAAAAAGAAACTTTTTGCCTTTTTGAGATGGGTATCGCAGTTTCAAACGATTAAAATTACAGTTAAATCTCGATAGGAGTAAACACAATAAAGTTTTTACTTCAGCAGCAATCAATGAACTAATTGTTTTTTAACTGGTACGTTCTGACGCTGGGGATTTTAGTATGCTACTGTAAAAGAAAAAATATGCTTTGGACAACTTCAACTCTGAAGTGCTGCAGATTCATCCAAACGAATTAGCTATGGTAGTTTGTTGAGATGGGCCCCGCCATTAGATATACGCTTCGGCATAATACAGCGAGTATAATGAAGGATTTGATTTGAGTTGGTTGGCACGGGTCCTCCAAACTCCTGGTCGCGAAATGTCTGCATGTTTATTATTCTGCGTTGAGTATAAAATTCATTATTTGAAAATTCTTACTTTGGCAAAATACATATCACTATCAGTAGACGAGTTTTTTACCAAAATGCTGCTCGTTGCTACACTATGATGCGTTACGCAAGACTGTGACATGCGCTAATGCGTCACAGGGCTAAAGCATTCAGTATTTGCTTTTGTTTTGTTTTTTGCTGCTGATATTTCCGGTTTTCGATCATCAATTTTTTGTAATAAATTCATTGTTTTCACTTCTCATAGTGTCTTTTTCGTTTTAACGTAATCAATCCTCTGCCTTCAAAACACACTCAAAGCATCGCGCAAAAGATACGGCACAATGGATCAGTGACCTGATGGTTGATAATCTGTTTTTTTTTGTGCGTCTGTGTGTTTTCTTTTGTGACCATTAAGTTTAGTATAGTTTTTTGCATGATATCACTTCCGGAAAAGGAAAATCGTGCACCACTTTTTAGTGGGACCCCAGACTTTGCAATCAACCAAGTAATTTATACTAAAACAACGCCTTTTCTTCATGCTGATGGATTGTAGGACTGTAAACTTCATAAGCTCCACTATTCTTTTTGACTTTTAACATTCAGAGTTAAAATGGAGCGTCTCATTTCGATCGACCATCAGTTTGTTTGAACGAACTGTGAGGTGTAGCCTCGATTAATTTATAGCCATATGCTTCTGAAGTTAATTTTGTTTGTGTATTTGTTGAATGAAGTGCCAATTGAATGGGGTAATTTGGCGACTGTTGCAAACTGCTAAGTTTAAACGGCGGAACACAGTTTCAGATCTAAATGCACATACATGCACTTATGAACTTTTATTCAACTAAATATAAATTAATATTGAAGTTATTTTTAAGGCCCGGTCAACTCTGTGAGTAAAATCGTGAGCATATAAGCATATTCTTAGTTTAATATCTAACCAACATGCAGCTTGTACGACGATCAGGCAGTGCGCCGGGTGTACCGAATTTCTGTAACTAAAAATACCTTCGCACTGTTCAATTCAATTTTATGTCCGATCTAAGAATAGTGGCATGAAGAAGCATTCAAAAAAAACCTTGAACCCTGTCAATTTGTTCCTAGCGTACCAGCAGTTACGCAAAGGCAAAATTATTTCAGTTGACTACAGTGCTGTGTAGAAAAAAACTATCTTCGCAGGCAATAATAAAATAGTATCAAATAAAAGAAATCGTTTAGGATCAGCGAAAAGCAGTTTTGTTTGGTTTGTAATGTGGTAGCTACTTCTTCTTGTTGCAAAAAAGCGACCGGACGCTATTGCTTGGCGATTCCGCATCGGTCTAGAAGTTAATTGCATAGGTGGGCAAGTTAATGCGAAACGTTAGCTTCGTTAACCACTAGTTCGTTAACAAACTTCACACCTCCGTTAACGTTAATCCGTTATTTTCAGCTTTAATTTACGGAAGTTAATGAAGTCCGTTTATTTGTTAATATTTTGCGTGTAATTTACATTTCTTTTTATTCAATCACTTCTAGAACACGTATTGACGTTGTTAAGCTAATTGTAAGGAAATATTTATAGCTATGGTGGTCTTTTTGTGTTTTGGAAGTTGCATTTTACAATCAAATCTAATTTCAAGATAAAAATAAGTTCAAATCCACTAACGAAACTGCGATCGAAAAATCTTTGGAAATTGCGAGCAGCAATAATTCGTACATCTATGAGGCTGCAGATTATTATTTGCCACAAAAAAGAGCTACTTTCTTTGCTTTCTAAAAAATTTGTGCAAATACTGAACAAGTGTTACCAGCAGTGCACACTGGTTTGTACCGGTACGATGAATGAATGGTGCAAGATATTAAGGATAAAAACGTAAACGGAAGTTAATAGAACTTAACGTAAGTTAATTTAGTCCGTTAACATGAAAAAAACTTTTTAACGGATTAACGAGTTAATAAAAATTTAGCTTCGTTATAAACGGATTAACAATTTATGGACTTGTGCCTACCTATGGTTAATTGTTATGCTAAAAGTTTTCCACATGCTATTCACCAAGTTGCCTCGGACAGGTTACAGCTAAAGACCTTTTGGTCTTCGAGTCAAGCTGCCACCTGCCCACCAGGGACGTGCGATCAGAGGAGAAAATCGAACCCGAGTCTACCGTTTCAGTAGCAGACGCACTATCCATTCCACCACTTTCGGTGTGTGCTCAGCGCATGTTGCGAAACCTACTTTAAATTTACCTGAAGGCCAGCCAGAAGCGTTATTAGATTTAAATCTTTGAAAATGCCACTGCCAAATTATTCTTCATCAAACACTTTTGCTTTCTTTAACTATGCTTTAATACGAGTTATTGCTGCAACTGATTTTATAGCGAAAAACAAATGTTCTAAATCAGAGCCGAAGGAATACCAATTGGCAAATGGATTTACTTTCTGTTAAGTTTTTAGAAAATTAGTGTTGAGTTTACGGCAACACCGCGTTGACACCACAACTGAATTTAAGTGAAAATTTCCGACATTTATAATTGGTTTCATTTTCTCGGCTAATGATTAATAATTTTTTTTGCTCTTCCAGCAGTTCTTTTAAAAACATTACCAAATTTTGTCAAAAACAACTTCATAAATGGTTTAAATGTGACACATACTGTAAGTCGACTTCATGTAAATGAGTTCTGTAAAATTTTAAGTCAAAATGATGGTGCCATTTAGTTGCATTTAGATCAAAAAAAGCTCGTATTTAAAAAAGTAGCTTCGAGAAACTTCAAAATTAAGGCATATTTCAATACAATCAATAGTTTTAACCTTTGTTCGAGACATTGATGGGGTGTTATCGGATAGCTAGGTCTACTCGGAGTTTTTCCATGCCCCTATCCTTCGAAAAGAGGTAAATAGCACCACCACCTATATTGAATTTTGAGACGTTATTTTTGCTTTTGTTCTTCCACTATCAATGGATGTGCCATGATAATGACAATATCATCACATCAACCAATTTTTATTAAACATTTCGGTGAAAACCAACTCCCATGCCAAATATTGCGCTCCATAATCTCCGATTAAGGGGATGCACTCCATCGCCATGCATAATTGGTTATAGCCGCGTAAAATCGGTTAACTGGCAATAATAGAGTTCAGCAACTATTGCTACTCTCTGGGTGTGGTTATTTGCCAAGAACTCAAATATTAGTCTACTTTTACCAAGAAATAGTCTCTGAAAGTAGTTGTTGGAGAAATTGAAATTCTTGTTATTAATTATTAGGTTGAAATATTTAAATTATTCAATTTTAATCGAGACTTCTATATTTCATTGAAACCAGCAAAAAGTAGCAATTAGCTAAAATAAAATGTACCTGTTATGACAATATTGTTTGATTGCAATAAAAAAATGCAGTATTTACACACGAATATATTAGCATTGTAACATTCTACCTCACCAAAAATCTATAATTTTTTTGAGTGTAGAATCAGTTCAGTGATATCATCTGACGTTTTCGACGTCATATAACCTTAACGTTGGCAGCCAATGGTTTATGAACATTTTAAAAAACAACAAATTTGCGATTTTAAGTTACAGCCTGTAACATTTATTTGGTTTAAAAGAACTTTGCCTCCATGTTCATTTTATTTTGTTAAAGTTATTATATTTATAAAGAAAATAATCTATTTGAATGAGCGTTGGAACATTACAGTATCTGACAAAGTCATTAATGCATTTAATAAACAGCTTAAGGTGTCTTTCTTAGGAACTTGAATTAAATTATTATTGCTTGGTGCTCTGAGTGTTTTTGAAAAGCACCCAATAACAGTGATAGTAGTCAGAGCAGAATCAGATATTTAGTGTCTTTATTAATCCATTTTTTTGTCCAGGCAAACCCCGAAAGATCCCGCAAAGAGTGAAACAGACTGTAGGGTTTTTAATATTTTTATCTGTGGTGTGCTCTGATATTTGAGAACTTGAATTGTTCAAAAGGGCTCAAGAAAAAAAGCAGTATGTAGATTTGCAGTTGGTCAAATTCTAACAAAAGTTACAGACTCTTTATAGCAGAGGTGGATATCTCGAGGACACATTTTGAAGTCCTTGGCCTTGGCCTCGAAGCCTCAAGTCCTTGGCCTCGAAGCCTTAGGTCCTCGAAAATTGCCCTCCCCTCGGCTGGAGGACAGCACTATTTTTTGAACCGTTGAAATTTTGATGAAAAACGCCAGAAACCTCGCGGAAAATTTGCAAATACTTTTTTTGTTTTCCGCAATTGGAGCATAGGCTTAGCCAAGCGGGCCTCCCCCCAATTGAAATTTCACCATTGTGACAAAAAAGCCTATTGTTTCTTCGGTTTCAGTTTCTTGTTAATATTTTTTGCTTACACCAGTAGCGAACAACAATATTGAAGACTAGAGTCACCGGGGCTCCCTTAATTCAATTTTTGCCAGCCAATTTAAACGTAAACTTGGAAGAAATGGATAGTTTTCGTCCTAAAAGTTGCTATCTCAGGATTACATCTAGACTTTTTATGAACGTAATGCACTAACCAAGGCCGGATTTACCACAATATGGCGCAGTACCAGCTAAGGGCCCTGCGTTCAAATTTTAAGACATTTTATGGTCTTCACCTACATTTGGTGGAAAGATGTTGCGAAAATCTCCAAAGTGCCAGGGGCCCAGCGCAATGTAAATCCGGCCCGGCAATAACATGGTTAGTAAGCGTAGCTATCCATTGTACTATTTTTCAATAACAATTCATTAATTCACCTCCACCTCGCCAGTTTTTACGCACAAAATACTTTAAAAAAAATTACCCACAGAAAATGCTGAGTGAACAAATCGTTGAACATCAATTGAGGGGGCCTGGGCCCCCTGGCCTAACATGCACTTCTATAACTGGTTATTTTCATGACAAAACAAAAATCTCTAAGGAAAATCTTCAAGTGGGTTTTCATTTACTGCTAAAATGTTGCACGAGACAATGCACCTTACTTCCCCCTACCTGGACCAAATCACGTACAATTAAACTTAACACCAAAATGCAAGATGTTAAACGTGTTTTGGACTTAAATTGCAACTAGAAATAGGATTAAACAATTTAATTTTTTTAGTTGGCTTTCAAATGTCAAAAATCTAGTGCTTTCAAATGGCTCCAAAGATGTGCGAAATGTGATTCAATGGCATTAAAACAGCTTTTTTTCCAAAAAAAATTACATAAAATCGCCCAACAGCTGGCGGCTTCGCCGTCCGTGATACGTTTGAGTTACACTGGTTTTCTCAAAACGCCTCCAAAATTACGTATTTGCACTTTTCAACTGCATTAGTTTAAGCTCTTTCCCTTTGCAAAATCCTGGTTAAAAGCCAACAGACAAATTTTTGATGGCGTCATTGCATGTGATTTATGGTTTAGGCCTCCCCAATCAAAAATTCTGGCTATGCCTATAAATTGAAGATTGCCTGAAAAACTTTTTTTGAAGACCTTTTTTTTGGAGAACACTTGCGACTGTGTCTTTAGTCCTTGGCCTCGAGCATTCCTGTCCTTGGCTTCGAGAGGGTCTGTCCTCGGAAAGGCTGTCCTTGGCTTTGGCTTCGGATTTTTTTTGTGTCCTTGGCCTAGAGCCTTGTGTCCTCTACTCCACTTCTGCTTTATAGCTGTAATTTGTAGCCACTAGGACATAAGTATGGTAGTACGCGGGGTCCTGTAATAAAATAACTCAGCTTTGAACTAAAATGATGATATGATATTATTTCAACTATTGAGCGCAAAAACTGACCAAAGTTTATTCTTCTGCAAGCGATAGCTGAATATCAGCAAGACCGGCGGAAATACCAATCACCGAGGTCGTATTATTTTTCGCGTATATAATAATCATCATATTATAGCAACAAAGATAACAAACTCCGAGTACCAATCAGGCAGTGATGATTGAGTAAAACAGCTTGCAAGCCTCTGGATTAGGACTTCCAAACCACCAAATCCTACAAATTGAATGAGTTTTTGTCAGCGGTTAAATTAAACCGCAACAATCATGAAAGTAAATAGTTTGAAAATAAAAATATTCAGGAAATAGAAATTCAAAAACTAAGCTAATAACTGGCTTTTACACCAAAATTCCACAGCTGACTAAACTAGCTCATAAACCTGAAATCAAACTATATGATTGTTAAAATAATTGTAATTGCAACCATGGTAACTCAAGAAACAGCAATGGAATAAATTTAACTTTGGTTAAGGGTCTAGGAGACTAAGTAGGCAAGTGGACCGAGATAAACAATTCACCCAGTTCAAATACAATACTATAGGCCGAACTAATTTAATAGTTCGCAAGAAATCGCGTCATATATCCAAGTGATATAATTGTATTCGTGCTGTTCATCTTGGACAATCTCTCAAACACAAACAGCAAATTTATGAATTCATATCACAGCAAGTTGAAACGTAGCACTACGATTCGTCGTTTATTGCAATCAGCATCAACATTAATTGCTCCAATTACAAACAAAATAAAAAACAAAAACAAAAAATATGAAATAAACTACACGTGTTGAACGTGTAAAAACTGCAAAAATTGTTTTTGCCATTGTAAAAAATACTAATTTCTTAGTAAGGAATTTCGGTTACATAAAGTAAGATCCTCTACACAGAGTTATGAAGTAGAAAAGTAGCAGTGTTTTAGCAAACATTAAGTTACTCCTATTTGCTTACTGCTTACAGTTACAATAGATGTGATCTACCTTTTGAATTGAAATTTCCACTGAATAATAAATATTATGCAACACTTAAATAAATTAACATAATCCTGCATCAGTGCAAGGGACAGATTTACAATTACTGTTCAGAAGGTCGAAATGGCAAAGCATATTTTAGATAGACTACCTCGTTTTCTCTTTCAGCTAAGTTGTTTTGACGAGAGACATTAAAACAATCTTCAATCGTAAAAACCAAAAGTTGCACTTCTAGTTGAAACAAAATTGTACTTGTTTTTGACAATATTGTCCAAAATAATAAAAACCAAAAGCGCTACAAATGCACAGTCATGATATAGCGTTGAAGCATTTTACAATTTTGTCAAAAGTTCAAACAACACAGCTTCAAAAAAAAAAACTCACCCAACGAACGAAAGGACATGGCCAAGAGACTAAGCTGTTTGTTGAAACTATCGAAAATATTGTTGAAACTAAGTTTGTTGAAATATATTGAAACTGTTTGTAAAAATATTGTTGAAACTAAGTTTGTTGAAACCAAGCGTAGCTGTTTGTTGAAACTATAGCGCCATCTAGTAGCAACTCTGTAACAGTGCTGACTTCTAAGCTCTTTGTAGACTGTGATAGAATTAGGCTAATTTGCCACCTTCATTATTCAGCAATTAATACTTTTCAACACAATTATAATGTTTAATCGTACACTTTTTACAGTGATATAATGATACATCCAGCGCAATAACTACTATATAGTTCAATGTTTTGTTTTTCCTAGCTGGCATTTATTTAAAAGTTAAAGGTTTTCCTACCAGCTCGTAAACCCTCTACCCTACAACTCAGAGGCAAAACTCTTTAAGAGCATAATTATTTGTAATGATGATTTGATGTGCTTGATGTTTTCGTGATTCTTCCCGAGAACGACGCTCTGGTAGCTAAGAAGGACAGAAATCACAAAAAGAAGTTCAATAACAATTATTCTAAAATCTTGATACCTGTGCAATGTGCATCTCATCAAATTTAAATTTTACACTCGGAACGCTTTCTTAGTTTTCAAATTAGTGCAAAAATTTTAATCAATAATGATTTTGTCTTCAAAAGCAGCAGCAGCATTATATTTTTGTTTCTTTGCTGTTAATTTCGTTTTTTCTTTTGGTCTCTTGTAGTTTCATTCTCGCAAAAAGTTCAAAATCCTGAAATAATTAACAATAAAGGTCAATAAATATTGGATAAACACAAAGTTTCCTCAGCTGGATTGGGAAGTAGTCGGTTAGTTATTTGCGAAACTGCTCGGCAACCCAATTTATAAATGTGGCAAAGTTTGGGGTTTGAACAATTAAACAAAAAGATTATAAAGGAGGGGAGACGGGGTTTTTAACCTTTTTCAGAAAACTTCCCCATTTCTGGAGAAGAGGGTTCTGTCACCTAAGGTTGGAGCGGTCTAATATACTGCGCCAACCAAACAACCAAACACATGTTAAATACATACATACTAAACATTAAAACTAAAAAAAGATTTAAGGTCTTCGACATTTCGTTGCTATTTGACGACCACAAAGCCATTGGGCAACATTACCATTAAAATAATATTTTATGAACACATACTGTAATTCACTGACAAATGGACATTTAGAATCACTTTCAACTCACTTCTATTTTTGCAAGGATGTCTGAATCAATTTTTTCCGTCTCATGTGGAGATTGAAGTGGAGATCGCAACTTTATGGAGGGATCTTCTATTTCACAAGAGGAGCTGGAGGTCCGAAGCCCCCCCATCTCACTGGACTGTTTGGAGGAGTCTGAACTGCTACTTTTTAGGGATTGATGAGAAAAAGGATCTGACTCCCCTTCTAATCTTTCAGTGGAAGCTTGAAATCCGCTGTCCTCATCCGTCGTGACATCATCATCCCCTAGGTAGAATCTGGATTTTTCTCGACTAGGAAAAGGAAACTTGAAGGGGTTTGGTGGACTTCCAGGTTGGGATAGGAATTGAAATGCCTCCAAGCTTGTTTCCTATTGCACAACATTTGTTCAAAAACTTTATTCTGACAAAAACAGAATAAGTTTAATATAATACATGATCGAGCTTACGGAAAATACAGAATGAATCAAAAAATATAACATTAAACTACAAAGTGATGTGACTGTCTGTGCAGGACTAGAGAGGGGTCGATAAAGTATTGTCGTCAGTGACGCCTCCACAGAAATACTGTATTTTTCAGGTTGCGATTTCAAATACTGTTTCTAGATGACTGTAAGAATTAACGTACAGTACAGCGATTGATTTCAGAAACTTTCATGACGATGCAAGAATGCAAACTCTTGCATTTGGAGAAAATTTTCTAGCAATAAGTTATTTAGAAAACGCATAAAATAGCCCTCTTCATCAAAGAAGTAGCACAGACAAAACTCCGGCTATAATTCGCTATGCTACAACAGTTGTTGGTTAATTGGTTAACAACGAGAGTCGTTGGTTAATTTTTTTTTCCATCCATTAAATATAGAATTTGTTACTCACGACTGGAATCATTTCAATCAGAAAACCCTGGCTATTTTTTACTCCAACATACAAAGCGGCTAGATAGAGTAAAAAAAATCAACAGTCAGTTACTACTAATTACTTTTTTTGACAAGAACTCGATCACTATCAGGTTAGTGCTGCTTAAAGTGCTTACTACGCAAAACTAGTATAATTTGCTTTTACTTCAACAAATATATTCATTTGAAGTATTTCAAATTCCATTGGGGAAAAATTACCGGTGATAACGTAGTAGGCGACGGAAGAGGGACATCATTTTGAGTAAAGAACAAATTGGTATCCTGCACGGATGATGCACTCATCGACAAGTCGTAAGACCGACGCCGTTGGTGTTTGGAGTCAGTAGTCGCGGGTTTGCAACTTATGAAATTCACAGCTTCCTGCTGCTCAATGATGAGCAATTCAAGATCGCGCTTTCGCTGGAGTCGGTCTAAGTTGTGCTGAACGATAAACAAAAAATGAATTAATTTTTGTGCATTAGACACTTAAAGTGTTTGCCCAGTAAACCTTAGGTCGGCAGTGTGGCCAAGAGGATTATAAAAATTCATTTTTACGACCACCGTGATTGCATGATCCGAGTTCAAATTGTACTCTGGATTAGTTTTATTATGCTTGAATAGAACGCTTCTTGACAAGGTCTCTGTTGTTGCTTTAAACACGCAGCAATATTATTTTTGATTGTGAATAAGTTAAACATCAACCGGTAAATTTGAAAAATGGATAACTCCTAAGCAGGTCTGAATTCTTCAAAAGGGTAACTTTCCAGTGACCAACGGATAAAGATTCGGTTAATCAATCCATCGTAAAAGCAAGACCCATCATCAATTTGGAATCAGTTCTCAAACATTTTACTGTTTGAAGCACTACTGATGATCGGTGCCTCCTCGCATAAAAAAGCCTTCTGATCAAGCATTGACGGACTTATTTTTTGGTAGATTTATTTACTGTGGATATATTAATGGGCTTATTTTCTACTGAAAAATGCATTTCAGATAATTTAAGTAAAATCCTCAATAATAACGCCAAAGCCTAACTTAATTTCCACACAAAAAAAAACATCAAAATTATGCAAGCAGCAATAACCAAATAAATCAATCACTGTTGTATTCCGGAATAGACGTATCTCTATAACGTAGAATCAATTTTATCATTTTTTAAATCCAAGCAGCAAGAACATGATCAGATTTGGATGATTATTACAGTTTGGAAAACGAGATCACATTCTGGGTTTAGGAAATAAACTCTCATGCTAGGAGCTCTAGGACAATTTTTTGACCGGACGAAACGTTTTTGGGTCTGAATTGAAACCGTGTCATAGAATTTGTAATCCAAATTGTCTACCTGTTTTGTTGCGTTTCCTTCTTTCAATTCACGGTCAATTAAAGCTAGAGACGCTTGGGTTTTGTTCAGTTTCTTTTCCATTTCCGCCATTTTGGCAAGGTTTTCCCGTTTGGAGCTACCGAGGGAGGGGGACATGTTTTTATTGATGTGCGTCATCTTGATGTGGAAAGAGTTGCGGCGACTAAACATACATACTTTTTTGTTTTAAAAATTCAAAGCAAGATCATTTATTTTACTGTCCAGTACAGTATTGCAAGAACCAAATTGAAAAATCTTACCAATATCCAAAATCTTTTTCGTTATTTCAAGAAACTTAATTGTTGTTTTGAATTCTTGAGAGGCTTTTTTCTGCCATCTTGAGTTGCGCTTTAATTGTAACATTTACTTAATATA
The DNA here is from genome assembly GCA_963965965.1 of Trididemnum nubilum. NCBI lineage: Eukaryota > Metazoa > Chordata > Ascidiacea > Aplousobranchia > Didemnidae > Trididemnum > Trididemnum nubilum. The sequence goes on along the minus strand of OZ014488.1, from coordinate 11,083,689 downwards.
TTGTAAACACTAATGCCTGCTATAATATTTGCATATTAACCAGTTTTTACAGGACAGTTATTAGAATGACTGGGTAGCATACCGTTTTTTTGTTCAGCTTTAGTGCATTAGTTTCAACTGTAAATAAATTATCTTGCTATAGCAATGTATTTTTTATTAAACTGTAAATAATATAGTCCTTTCTTTCCTGTTGTACGTTAAATGCACAGCTTACATTGTTCCTAATACAGTCAACTCATGTAAAGCGGGCCCCCTTAAATCGGAGACCCTCGCTATCGGACACAAAGTGTCAAGGAACGGAATTCCTTCATTGTAATGTATTGTGTTTTACCTCTACAATCGGACAACCAAGGATGGCAGTGCGATACGGTACGTTCAGAATTTGCATACTACGTACCTCGCATCTTCAACCGTACCGTACCAAGGTTCCGTACTTCAGTTCAATTTTTGAAGCGTACCGACCAACGTACCGTACCCGTACCATTCAAAAAAGGCGTACCGTGCCAGCGTACCGTACTTCTTAGCCAAAATTGAGGAGTACCTACCGTACTTGCGTACCGTACAGCCATCCTTGCTTTCAACTACTCGCAATTTAACTGACTTTGAAATCAATAGCCTATAAATCAGCGATCTCAATTCACACATTTAGCATCGGCTTCAGCTGTCTTTTGCCTCTGCATACAAAAAGCCGGTGCAATGTGCGAAAAGTCTAAGATTTTTAATTCAAACAGCGCATCAACGTACCGTAACCGTACCATCACAAAAAAGGCGTACCGTACCAGCGTACCGTGCTTCTTAGCAAAAAGTGAGGCGTACCGTACCGTACCAACGTACCGTACCGTACTGCCATCCTTGCGGACAACCTCACTATCCGACTATGATAGCGAAATTCTAGGGAAAAAAGTTCAAATTGCAGTAAAAAAATTCCCGGTTAATCGGACTTAACAATTTAGACCGCAGTGTTTGCCCGAAAGTGCATTACCAAACATACGGAAACAATTACAATTATCGCGTAATTTTCATAACACAATAGATAAAACATTAGATAAAGCAACTTTTAATACATATTTTGCGGTAGCATTGTCCATAATAAGTTACCTGCGCAAAATAGGACCACGCAAGCGCAGATCGGCGTTGCATGACAACGTACCGACATTACCAACCACAAATTAGGCTAACTCGTTAATCTGACAACCTCGCAAATCGGACATTATTCACTGGGATAAATAGTGTCCGATTAACGGAAGTTTACAGTATTACTTCAAATGATTTAGATCGTAGTAAAAATGACAGTGACAAGGAGTGCCCTAAGGTATACTTCACAGTTGTTCGTTGTGCTTCTTGAACTCATAGAGATATATACGATGTGTTTGTATATTCTTTTATCGCATTGTTAATACGCTTTGTTTATTTTTCATTTTTTATCGTATGCGACTGAGGCCGAAAAATAAATTTACTTTCTTACTGTAGTGCAAAAAGGTCTAAATACAGTACAGTATTATAGAGTATTCATTTTTGTGTGAGATGCCAAATATTTCAGGTCAAGATAGTTAAAAAACTACCACTTTAAATCCTTGTGGTTCAATTTTGAACTACCATAACAAATAACTTTGACCTCAAGTTGTAATCAACCGTAGCAGATGAAAACTTTTGGTGGTTTTTAAATGAATTTTCGCTGGAGTACAAATCAAAATGCTATTCAAATCTTACCAATTTAAAAAAGTTTTAAAGTTTTGCGCTCTCAATTCCTCCTCAATCTTCTTCTTTTCGTAATCCTCCAACACTTGGTCACGTGAAACTCTTCTTGTGTACGGAGATTTTTTGAGTTCTTCAGTTCTTGGAGATAAAGGAAGACCGTCCAAGAGACTTTGTTCCTCCAAAAGCTGTTCTTTTTGAATCGCTAATTCGTTTAGTAGTTTCTGCTTCTGCATGGTTAAAAATTCCTGATCTAAGTTTTGTTGCACACTTCCAGATCTCTACAAAACAAATAGACCATTTTTTCTACTGAAATAAAAATCCGAAAAATGACAGAGGTTATAATTGAGCAAACAAGAAATAAAGAAATACTGTGGAGTACGTTTAAGCAAACTTTGGCAGCGTTATCGACTTTAAACTCTAGATCAAAAAATTCGTTCAACATTCAGCTTGACGTAAGGTTTTGTTTCCTTAATTTGCTAACATTCTAAAGTCAAATTGTTTGTCCTCAGTGCAATGCTCATTTCCAGATTTGGAGCAAACAGTGGTCTGCGTTGCAAACTAGACGACATGTTAGTGTAATCAAAAACTGACAAGGCATTGTTGAGTCTTTTTGGATGTGCACTTAACGCTTGTTTTCCGTTGTCCTAGCCTATCGAAAAAGTACCAAGTTGAACCAAAAAAGCTGATCTGTGTTGCTGCAACCCTGCAAACACTGTGAAAAACTAATGAACGAATAATGATTAAACTTTGATCATACTTAACACAAGATGGCAGCAACGACTTACGTGGTTCAGAAAATCTTTCCTTACAGTCGGAGTTGATCTGATGTTGGGTAAACTTGATCGATGTTTTTTAAGACTGAGTTTCTTAATTGGGTCCTTCGATATATCGTCAGCAGCATTGCTTAACGTTGTGGCGTCAGGGATTGAACTTAAATACAGCAAATTATAAGTATTGAAAACCTACACTAGCCTTCATACGTCAAACAATGTCTTTTTTGGCTCATGATTTGCTTTGAACCACATAGTCAAATGCAAAAACACGGTCTACGAAAACAATAAACAAACCAGAACGCCAACTAGAGCTGGGACTGAATTGAAAATTTTTTCTACAGCAGCTATGTAATGTAGTACCAACATAAAGAAAACTTCAAATAGAAACCAGTTTTATCGTCTGATAAACAAATTTCTGCGTGGATAGATATCATAAAGTACCATTACGTAAGCTCACATTTAAAGCAACGTAAATTCTAAATCCAAAATATCGTTCTTACCTTGAACGTTTTTCTCTGATTATTTGTTTTTCCAAACATCCAACCCATAGCAAAAAATCTCTGTGATTATCAGTGCTGAAGTATATGTTAGGGCACCCCTTAAACAAATATAGAAACATACATTAGTTGTATTTAAAAATAGAGGTAAAAATGTTTAATCTTAGTGTTGTTGATTTGTGTTGTTGTTACTGTATTAATGTTGCTACGTATGTTTATTCGTTTTACACAACTAACCGAAAAGAGAAAGTTTTATTTTCCTTACAAAACCCACTGGTATAAGATGAACAATTAAAGTATTTGTGCATAGTGTACAAAAACATTGCTTTTATTGCCCCTGAGCAGGAAATGCTACAACGTCAAAACAGTGTCCTGGACAATGGAAGCTAAAACGCAACCTTTTTTGCTATCAAAAGTTTTGAATCAAATGTGAGACAGATACCAGAATTCAATAATGCGAATTTTGGCACTGAAAAATTTAGCCTACACATATTCTTGCATTTGCAATTCAAGGTAATATTTAGTTTTATAGCCACGTTACAATGTACAATGTACACTTGTCATTTTGCCAATTTGTTTTCTCAAATTGGAAAATAATAGGACACAGTGACTATTAATCGAGTTAATTGCCTGTTGCGTGAAAGCGATAACCAAAATCTCCCTCACTTTTTTGTAATGTGAAACAACAAGAATCTGATTTTTGTTAGTAGTGTTATTTAGGAATAGCAAATGCTTTTCACACTACAGCTCGATCACACGCAACTTAATTGCTGCTTACCGAAATGACATAATGTCTCAAAAGCATGGTTTTGCTGGCATTTTCTACAAGCCCATCTCCTTTAGGCCTAATTACTTAACCAAATTGTATCCTCAAAACAAGACCACAAGAAGTAAAACTAAGAAAGTTAACTAAAAAATGGTAAGAGAAACCTAAAAAAGTTGTGTCATGTCTGTACATCGCCAATTCCTATTTTGCAACCCTTATTGCAGCAATCAAATTAAGAGCCTCTGAAGCAATTACCGCATTGCTAATATTAATGTACTGTCTAAAATAGCGCAGAACTCATCTACAGGAGATAAAAGAGATGATGTAAAACCGCAAATTTTGGTGGCTTAATTATGAGCTGCTGCGCAGAGTTGTAAACGGGCCTACTAGTTCAGGCCCGAACGCGGCCCGAACCCAAAAATACAAGCCCGAACCAGAAAACTAATATGAAGCCCAAATCATGCCTGAAAAAACCGGAAAGTTAAGTTAGGTCTGAAAAATTTAGCAATGTTGCCAAGTTGTTTTGATTATATTTTTGTGCCCTAAGACAAAAAGTACGTCTCAGGCCCAAATTAAGCCCGAAAGTTTTGTTAACTTTAGGCCCGAACCCGACCCTAAAAGCTCAGCCCGACTTACAACTCTGCCCCATCGCCCTTATAGAAAAATGGAAACATATTAATAAAACGAAAAAAAAGAGGCCTTCCCGTCTACTTACTTGCTGTTGAAGATGGAATATAAAGCGCACTCGATTCATGTTTTTTATGTCAGCAATAACGTCATAACCTTTCAAGCTAATGATATCACGACTCTTTTCGGACTGAGGAGTAAAAAAGCAAAATAGGCACCCGTCTTGCAAAACGCACCAATACCTATACAAAATATTCAATCTGTTATTCAAACACTTTAGAATCTTTCTTTTAGGAACTTGATATCACCATCTTTAACTCTATTATAACTACAGTTCTTCTTCCATGTGTAACTAGGTTCGAGAGTTAAAAACAAAAATTTTAGAGCATTATATAACAGTTGGATCCATTAATTCTGTCAACAAAGCTATACCTTGGTATAAACCTGGACTACAAACTGAATTTTTCGATCATTTTAAAGTGGTAGAACTTAAAGTTGCACGCCCAGTTGGAATTTTATTTAAGTTAAAATATGTTTGACAAAAAATGCCCTAATGCAAATTTATTTAATGCATTTATATTTTATTTATGGGCTTACTGTGAGGGGAAATACATTTTCAACTTATACCTTTAAATTACATAGACTGCAAAATAAAGTTATTAGAAGAGTTCGTGGAAACAATTGGAATTAAAATGCTGCTCCTCTTTATCAAGTTTTAAAAATTTAGTCTCTATCTTTTTGTTCCAGTTTTCAACTGCTAAATTTGTTTACTTGCATAGTAGATTGCATTTTCCTCTTTAATTTGATAACTACTTCCCCTTATCTAAACGTGCACACTCTGGCAGTACAAGATTCTCTTGTATAACAATTATTCCTTTGTTCAAATCTCAAAGAACTCAAAGATCAATCAAATATATGGAGCTAAATCGTGGAACTCTATTCCAGAGGACATGAGCAACTACTCGTATTTTTTACCTACGTTCAAAAAAGAGTATAATATCTTTTTATTGACCTGTACTAGGTAAAAATTTTTGTCTCGTGTCTAAACATAGCTTCTTCTCAAGAAAGTATCACTGCCTTTGCTTTGGGGTGCCCTGTACCAGTTGCTGCTGCTCCGGTTCCGTTGTTGTTGTGGCTTTTTGTCTTTTAGAGATTTTTATGTTTCTTTAATATTTCGGTTTGTTATTAGTTACAAAATTTTAATGACCCATATCACGTATATGTCACTAACGTGACGGAAAGGGTGGCTGCTGACTCAAAGATCTAGCGGTTCCTTTGGAGCCACCCTGTCGCAGTCATTGCATATTGAGTATTATTTTTAGCTGGGTATTTACGTTTAATGATGGTTTGCAACACATAAATAACTTGAACTCGAGCATCTGTATATGGATTAAGCCTAAAAACCAAATATTAGGCAAAACAAATGAAAATCATTAATACCAAAAAAATACTAAATCTTCAACATGTTAACTGGAAGATTCAAGATAAGGAGGCTACATTCTGGGCGTCGTGATACTGAACAGAAATAGTACAGCCATAGAAACCTAACCGTAAACAATGTATATTACAGCATAGCAGCTCAAAAACAAAAAATTAAATAAAAAAATAAATAAACAAAACAAGATAGCAGATGCCTCTAAACAAACGCTTTTGCTATACAAGATTAAGACCTTCATGATAGAGAAGCAATTAACTTAAACGATCAAGCACTGCAAAAAATTAAAAATAAATACTTACCTCTCCCAACGCTTTTTCCTATTTCTAAAGTCCAAAAACCCTTGATGGACAAAATTACTAGGCTGAGGAGAGGGTGGGGATTGATTCGGGTCATAGGGACTGGTGGGGGAAAGTGCCATGTAGTTGTATCTTCCATTCAAATCCGTTTCTTCGTCATCCAGCGGAAAAGATGCTGCCGGAGTAAAATTTCCCTTTCGACTGGGGTAAGGGGAAATCCAACTAGAAAGCCTTCGCTCGTTTTTGCGGTCACTTAATTGGCTTAGTGATGGCTGCTCCGAAGACACTATAGATGAATAAATTTTTAAGCAGAATTCTTTCTCCCCGTTAAACAATAAAAAAAGACTACGTAAAATAGTAGTCATGAATCGGTGGTCTAGTATTGGACAGTTTTTAGAACGATGTACACTGGTTTGATTCTCCGTCTCAAATCAAAAGCAATAAAATTTGATATTTTCAACTTTCATGCTCAATTTCCGCTTAAAAAAAAACAACAGGGTTAACTAATTGAGCACACACATCGTGTGGTAGACAAATGGGAAAGCTGCAATTTGACTCAAAAGCAACAAGCTTTAATTGTCCCTTTGTACATGTTTCCTGAATGCGGTCATTGATAGAATAAATACGTAATTATTAATTACAAGAATAAAGAGCGTGACTATGCTGTAGTAAACCTTTTTAATAGCCGAGCCAAGAAAACTGACCGTCTCAAACTGACCGCCTCAAACTGACCGCCGTAAACTGACTGCCAACATTGGGGTTAGGGTATGTTGGTGGTTAATTGGTTTTTGGTCAGTTTGTTTGCGTGAGCTTGCGGCAATTAGTCGTCGTAGACTCATTATACAGTAGTTACGTACCGCTTTTGCGGCGTCTTGTCATTGCCGCCTGGACGGCGCCGCCAAAAGAAGACAATTTATCCACGGAGATTTTGCGAAGTCGTCGTTTCATCTTGTCCTGCGACTTCGGGTCCGATGACTCTGAAACAAAGCAATTTCTTAAAGATCTTTGTAGTGGACGTGGGTATTTAGAGATTCAACATTGAATAGAAATCAAACCCCAAGCATCAAAGTAGATAAGCTTGATCAAGACGAGTAAATACAAGAAATAATATTTCAAAATTTGCTGCTCATCCCAAAACTAGTTTCCAACTTAATTCAAATAAAAGTTTTTTTTGAAAGAAATTAAATTCAAAACAAAAAAAATCTATCAATAGCTTAAAATAAACCCAAGAGTTTTTTAATTTCAAAGTTTCGAATATAGTCTTTGGCCCTGGCTTTACTTGATCAACTTCTCAGACGCCGTGAGGACTTTCCCAAATCTGTGCGATTCAGCGTGATGCGTCTTTCATTAGCAGCTTGATGTTTATTTGTAAAATAATCGAAATGATTTACATGAAAGACAAGCTGCGTTACTAAAAAAAACAAATTAGGCGCTCATCCAATCACTCATTAGTTCCAATTTTAGTGCGGACGTGCTGTCGCATTGCGGACGTTTGCAGCCGCAGAAGTCAAATGTGGTCAAAAGAGTGACGCGTGCTATGCCGTCGACCGCATTGTAAAGCGGCCACTGAGGGTGACAATATACTGCAGCTAAGTTAGGCAAGAAAAAAAATTGATTTATCTTATCCCAACACTGACCTCATCGATACCGGCTTATAAGATTTTTTTAACTTGGTAGAGTTCGTTCGTTCGTATGAACTCAGTACTCTGCGTCTGTCTAACCATCAACGCATAGCACTTTTTTGAATTCTGCTTGCACATCTTTTGTCAGGCTGGGCCACCAGAACAAGTAGACTGCATGGCCCTAATGGAAAACAAGGGTAAAGTGTCTCTTCAATGGACACAACGATGCATTGCCAGTTCGGCAATTCGGCAATCGAACCCGGGGCCAGCAACTCTTCGCACACGATCCTGATGCTCTACCACTGAGCTATCGCCCCTTGGTAGAGTTGAAATATTGTTTTTGTAGCAAGCGTTTCAGCATTGTCTTTGCTATTTGTTGATATGGAATTTGTCCAGTTTACAACATAAAACTCTGTTTTTTAGCCCAAAACCTCAAAATTGCTGTATTTAGAATTTTGTGTCAAGACATCGAGCAAGGCTTATTGATGCCGTTTGCGTCAAATTATAAAGGTATTCGATTACACTGTACGAGTAGCTTTGCAGGTATTGTGACAAAACCTTCGGTTGGATTCATAAGGTCACATGATATTCCTTTTTGAATCAGAAATTGCGTCGTAGATTAAACTTTAAATAGCCATAATACCAACTGAATAAATATTTTTGCAAAAACAATTAAATCCCAACCTTTCATAAATATAAAGACATACTGTAAATAACTAAATATAATTGGAACCGGCCAGTTGGTTGAACGGTAACGCGTTCGTCTCTGGAGCGGGAGGTCCGAGGTTTAAATATTGGGCGGTTAAATCGAACACACTGCTGCCAACGGCTCGCCACCGCTGCGGCAGTTCTTCAAAAGAAGCTGTGTCGTCCGCAGGCGCAATAACTCGAAGATGGGCCCTGTAAACTCATTACTCGCGTATTCAGCGAGGATAATAAAAGATTTGGTTTGATTGAGCCAACTGAGAGCAGAAAAATTGAAGCCAAACTCAAATAGAACGAATAAAAATGTGGATGGAATAAAGCAAAAATTTCTAGTTCTGCCCAAAAACATAAACTAAGTAGTAGTTTAGTAGTAAAAATTAAATTAAGTTTTACTAAAAATGTTTGAACAGTATATTCCATTGTTGATTCGATGGAAACAACAAAATGTTGTTTTTCTGGCGCAACGTCAAGGTCATTTTGCTTAAACCATTGTTTAACATAGTGCAGCTGTATCTGCCGAGCATTTAATATTTGCAAAATAATCATAGTTTGTACTATGTAACAGAGCGCCAATCTATTACGCTATAATGCAATATATCGCAATGATTTCATCTATATTCTTTCTCTAGTTTGATTCAAACGAAGCGTATTGTTGCAAAATTAGGGCCAAAAGTGCAATTATAAGGCAAGGAATTGACTATATGTTTCTCCAATTATTACTGATAACACACCTGGTGTAAGTGTTGTACCAAAAAGAAATAAAAAATAAGTGAAACACTTTCTTGATATCACTTTCCTTTTCATGCCAAAGTCAATCTCATCTGCTACTAGAACTTATTTTTGTGTAGATGGAAAGATGGATCGATCAAATATTGTATTCTTACACAGTATACACGGTTTCCAATACAAAGCATAGTACTTTCGTACTGATAAACCCACAATACATATACCACTGGATGAAAAAGTGGCATTCTCAATCTGATGTCTTAAATTTAAAACACCATTTCTTCAACCAAAACATTGTAGGCTTATTAATAGTGTCAAGGTCCCAGCATCCAATATGAGGCCAATGGATCATCCAGCCCCTAAAGCAAAATAATAAACTCAGTATTCATGGCTCGAAAACAAATGGTGCTTGATTCCATGTACTGCACAAGTTATTTTCTTTTGGATAGAAATTTCATGTTATCTTGATAGCTGGCCAAAACGTAGTGGCTGGCTAAAGAACGTCATTGGGTCAAGTGGGTTAACGCCTTTACTGAGTGGCCTCTTCACCTTTTTACCACGTCAATTTTGCGTGATTTTCTCTTTCCTATCTAAATGTTTTATTTATTCTTTAACAGTCACTCCTTTTGTATCTTAAATTTGATAACATAGTAAATAAATCTGATTGCAAAATAAAGGAAGTCAATCAAAACAAACAAATTAAATCGGTTAGAGGTAGAAAGTGGAATAAGAATCTAGACAACAGAAATACATTTTCATTAATAATTTCACCATATTGCCAGAAGACATTAACAAGTACACGATTTTATCAAAAGATAGTGTGAGAGCAGTAAGAATTTATTGCTCGTAAAAATATCAATCGAAAAAAATACACCACGAATTAGTAGTAACTTTTTATTGCTTTTGAAATGCTTCGCTTAGCTTGAAGAACTGCATGACAGTTCTCAAAGTATTGAGTGACAGCAAAAATGCAAAGCATTTTTTACTCCTTACGTAATCCTTTTTTGATAGCATCATGGCCACAGGCAAACTTAGCTCTTAAAGGATTAAGCCCTTTTGGTATTTAAATTTTGCTTAACACAAAAGAAAGATTTGAGTGAGATTTTAACAGCCAAAATTAGTAAAGAAATCGATTAATTATTAAATTTCATTCAAAACTCGAAGTGTAGCTGTGATTCATTTTCACGATCTTCAATTCTGTTTTATAACTCAAACTGAACTTTGGCTACAACATTATGTCATTATGCTAAAGAAGTAATTAACTGGTAGTACTTCTACTCTAGTACTAGCACATCTCGCCTATGGCGTAATTTTTTTTTTTTTGTAATTTTTTATTACACAATGACGACAAACAAACACAACATGTCACAATTGTTTTCAATGTTAATCAATTTTAATCTTTTTGTTCTTTAGTTGAAGGTTTTCTCCAGCTGGACAAGACTCTTGGCCGAACTGGACAAACCTAATTTTATTAAACAAAACTCTGTGCTATAGCAAGCTGAGCTGGATTTACAGTCTTTCTAACGAGCAAAGTCATTTTTAGCTTGTGGTTAGCAATTATCTTGTCTTAATCGGGTTGTGTTAGTATATTTTCCAACGAAATTTATTGCACCTTGAAATTTAAACGTTTAATATATGAATTGATTTAGTGATATCATAAATCTGTTGTGATGACAAATCTTTAAGCGTTTTAAGTTATAAATATATGGCAGAACTTGTGAATCACCAAGCTGCATTACGTAAACACTAACTTGATGAAACAAGCATGAGTGATTTTAACTGCACTGTCAAATATCCTCCCAACAAATTCCTGCTTAGACGTTTGTTGTTTTCCACCTTACCCATAGGCATTCAGCCAGTTAGGCAGTTTAATTGCGCGTATTTTTCCTACAAATTTTGGAAACCACTTGCAGCAACTTTCAGTATGTAAAATAAAAAGCTATAGAAAATGTGCACTCACAGTCTTATGAACATTAAACATAGTCAATACTATGTTATATATGCCAAAACATACTTATAAAACAAACTATCTTCTAGCGTTTTTACGCAAAATAACTAGGAAATCAGATACGATTTTCTTTATGTATTGTTCTTGGTAATGCTAGCAGTAGTGTGGATAAGAAGAAGACATTATGCGCCGTGGGCCTGACTTTTGGTACGTAAAACCCCATATTGTGTGTATTTCGCTACTAAAAATCAGCGACGACTTCTCTTTATGAAGCAGTTCGTCACACAATATAGGCCTTTCTAGTACCCACAATTGGAAATAGAACCTGAATACGTCGTAAGCTACAGCGCTGCTGGCAACAGATCTTTCTTCAACCTGAAAGCTGATGAAAATTGCGGTTCCTCTTAAACGAAATTTTTTTCTCTATTTTTTTTTTGGTCTTCACGTTAATTTCAAAACCCCCCCTCCCACATCACAAAATCATGCGACTGAACGCTAAGTTAAATCTTACCATTTGACTTTGTTACGTCATTTCTAGCATAGGTTGGCATGGTGCCTTTGATTTTTGGTTCTGTATGTGTTGAAGGATTGTTGTTGTTTACAATATCATCACCAAACTGTAAATAAAATGTAGACTAAAAATAGCAAATTGTCATAAAACAAAACCAATGCAAAAGTTCAATGATTATTTAGTTTTGCAGCTGTTCCAAGTATAAAGCAAACATCATTGAAAAGAATTTGGGTCGAGTATGAAGTATGTCATAATCCAGAAACAAAAATGAACATCCAAGTCGCAGTAACATCCATCCAAATATTGATATTTTCCGTATCACAGTCATGTAGTTCGCCAATAGTTGGTGACTTCTATCTTTTAATGTGAATTTCAAAAATAAAAAGTCACTTTAAAACAAGCTATGCATTATATTTACCTTCAATGCAACGAAGATATTACAATAAAACCTAATTTCTCGCTTATACTGTATGTTAATAATTTTCTGTAATGTACAAACAGCCTGTAAACAAAATACGAATACTAATACTACCAGCAAAGAAATGTGAATACTGATTTTTTACTGCACTTTTGCACAACAAAAATCAATCAGTATGCATAATCAGCCATTTGATAAGCATTGTAATGTTAGTGCAAAATACTTCAAATTTCAAGCCTTTAACTAGAACGCAATATAAAAGTGAAGATTCATATTGCCCATTCACGTATTTCTAAACAGTAGGCCCATCTTTTGGAGAAAACCATGGAAACAAAGTTGCTTTTTTTAAACGAAAAGTTTTAGAAAAAGGTATAAATAAATCGAAAGTGGAGATTAAATTGACCAATCAATGGTGTAAAAATACAGCATAACTCTCTAGTATTTATAAAATTGTAATATAGCCAGTAATATAGCCAGTAAATTCACTACCGTACTAACTTAGCCCTACTGCAGTAGTGAACAAACTGCATGATTAATAAAAGCAATGATAAAGCTGACTGCTTTCATTGTTGTTATTTGCTAACTGGTGTATACAGTATTATGATTTCATATCCCACATATTTGGCATATTGAGATCTGGCTTAGCGCCGTAGGGGGGTTATTGTAGCATTTAGATGAGCGTTAAGATCAAGGAAAGACGATAAATGTTTAATATGAACTGGACTTTCTCCTCCCAAAAATACAATATAAAGTTAATTTGATAATAATTGCTCCGCTCAAGTATACAATATTGAGTCTTTTGGCCAATAATGCTCTCGCGACTTTCAACTATTGTGAAATATAAGGCACAGTCGGTCCACTTGCAATTATAGCGTTGGTACGATTCATCATGAGGATAATAAGAAATGGGTGCAAGTATCACTACTAAACAAATTATTAGCCACTTTAAACAAAATAAGTATTTTTAGTTTTTTTTCTTCTTATTGAAAATTACATATCCACATTGTCGTCATACTTTCAGTAAATGAAACAAACAAAGCATGTAATACTTTTTCGCCTCTTTAGCTTTTTAGCTGCAGATTAAAATTTTGCCCATGCCATTGATTTTTTTAGATAGAAACAATCCTGATTCAAAAGTTGAACTTTGTTGGCGACCAGAACGTTATGAATGCTCTTTTTTAAAATTTCTCAAAAATTTGTGGTGGGATTTATATCTGTTGATTTACTTAGCTACGGAGTATGGGAGCACTTTGGTGAGATTTTTTTCTCATGCAAGTGTAAACCTTCCTTGCAGTGTGGCATGGGTAGAATCTTGTTAAGATATGTAAAAGCTTATCTCCGAACGATTCTCAGATTAGTGACTTCAAACGTGAATTTTGAATTTTTGTTTGTACTTTGTTTGGCAGCTCTGTGGACTAGAATTCCCTTGTTGTCAAAACAGACAAAATTTTTCTACTGGAACTCCTCGATTTGTCATGAACTCCATTTACACCGGCTAGTTGGTAACGCATTTTACACAGGAGTAGCAAAAACTCCCCCCAATCTAACTCTTAAACAAAATGTCCTGAAGATACTAAATTTGACATGCGGGGTGGTGTTCACCAAAATTTTGTAGAAAATGATTTTTAAGTTGATGACGTCATCATTGTGACGTCACGGCTATATTTTCAAAAAGCTGCGCCATTTTTGCGATGATGTCATGAGCGCTTCAAATTTTGTGCATTGGTTTGCTTTCCAAAACCGAATTATAAAATGCCTAAGTCATGTTAGTTACGCAACAAAACATCTTATGACGTCAATTAAGTTAAATTTTGGCCAAAAATGCTCAGATTTCGGAAAATGACTTTAGATAACATCAAAAATCAGGAAACTTTCCGTTACCTTCGAAACTTCAAATTTTCAGAGTTATTTGTAATGCAGTTTGACTAAAAACCAAGTTGGTTTGAAAAAAAAAACTTGTTTTTGAAAAAATTAACTAAAAAAAAAGACAGGGGGGGCATATAGGGTTAAAAGACATGCTTCCGATCTTTCTTGAGACGTCTGTGGAGGTGTACATTTTTATCCACATTTTCTTATATTTTTTGCATTCAACTTTGATTATTTTTTAGTTTCTTTTTAATTTGACTTATTGAAGAGGAAGAAATATAGAACTTTTTTGCTAATTAGTTTGTTTAAAAATTGTGGGTTTTCAGCAATACTTTTAGTCAACCCTTTTTCCGAGCATTTAAATCAGCAGACTCATCGATTCTTAAGCATTTAAAAAAAAAATTGGTATCTATTACTTTTCAGCGTTAAAATTGACAAAATCTTTCTTCTGTGTTAGTGAATAATGCATTCAAACTTACGATAGAAATGACTATAAAATAAAGTTTTTCAGCAAGAACGCAAACACTCACCATCTTCATTATAGCACCGATAGCAAAAAATTTGATGCATAAAACGGAGGCTAATAATTTGTCAAGTGCTGTACTCTATTTTTACTATTTTTACGCTCAAATCGCGCTTGATGGTATTGCATAACAGAAAGATTCATTTTCTGAATCATCAGTTTAATTGCTCAATACCAGAGACGTGACAAAAAGAGGGGTAGCGGAAACAAAAACTTCCTTCCCAGAGAGATATAGTTAAGTCTACCAGTACAAACTTAAATTTGACCTTATTGGTTTTCCCTTGAAACTGGCCAATAACCTGAACTTACGAGACGAGAAGACTTTTTGTCCCTATTTTTTCGACAAAAAAACGTCCCTCCTCCCCAGCACAAACTCTTGCCTTCGTCATTACTAAATACAGTATTTACTGTATTTGCCCCATTCACTAATTACAATATTACAGCCTGGGGCAAGCTAAATATAAACTCTTGATACAGTACAAAGTTTACGTAGGTTTATCTTTCCTCAATTTCTCAACTTAATTGCTACGCTAATTAGAAATTATCGGGGAAAATGCTATGTTGAATGGATACTAATTTGCTAAGCTTATCAATAACAAATTCTAACTATTTTAATCATAAGGTACCATGCTTCCAGGAAACACTACAAGCGTTTTGCCTGTTATAGTCTGTATTACAATGAACAAATAATACTGTAGTCACATGGGTTTGTTCCCACTAATTGCATATTTAAAATATCAGCTTCTATTACTAAACGATTTGGCATATCAGTCTTTAGACAAACTACCAAAAACAACAAGCTTAAAACAGTCTATCATGAATCTAGCAGATGATTAAGTTAAAACGGATGATATTAAAGGGGAAAAAGCATCCAGCTGGGATTATGTGCAAAAATTAAAAAAACCTCTAAAACATTTCTTCACTAAATTTACACTAAATATCATTTTCGAAAAAATGAAATTTTAACTGGCAACACTGTTGAGGAGATCTCGTTACTTTGAAATAAAATATCTAAGAAACAATGAGTCATAAGCAGGTGAAATTTGGTTAAGACATGTTTCAGATTATTTTTTATCTTTTACACATAATCCTAGCTGGATGCTTTACTCCCGTTAATTTGCAAAATTTTTTAAATAATATCTAAAGTTTAGACGCAAATCTTGTTGAATTTTTAAAAGCTGCATTCTCATCCGCACTATGTTTTTACAAACTTTGAAAAATTCTTGAAAATTTTGTGAGCAGTCAAATTTGCGATTGATCTTCATTTTTGAGGTTGCTATTTTTAAGCTGAGACTTTTGCTTCAAAAATTCTTTTAAGGTTTTTGAACATTTTTATCATATAATCATATGTTACGCATTCTAAACAAACTAGGTCCAAACAAATTTAACTGGGGTCATTAGGCAGCACCATCGCAAGAATTATGATGTCGTAAGCTCTTTAAAAAAACTCTAACAAAAAGTTGCATAATACGGCCCCAGGTTAATGTTTTTCTCAAAATCGTAAAAGTAAATGTCTTTTTGAGTTTCTTTTTAGCCGCAAAGAGTGAAACTGACCGTTTTCAAGTATACGAATATTGAGACAACCTCAGCTCACGCCCTGTATACAAGCCACACAACTAATTCTATTTTCAACATCAACGTGTCATAACGAGTAACGACTATAGAAAAATATCTTGTTTACACACACACAAATTTATCCTTCACTTGTTAAGTATTCATTGTCGTGCTCGTGCACACAATCAAAAAGATGTTTTTTAAATAAGATTGATTCATGACGTAAGCGTAGCGCATACGTAATATGCGACTGTACAGTAATCACATAATTGTGGGAAACAGCAGATGTTGATTACTAATCCCCATTCCCTTTTGCATTCAATGTAATTTGGATTGTTTTTAGTTTTCAAATACTGAACAAAATTCGTTAATTTCGGTAACAGGAATAAATTAAGAACAATGTCTTGTCTTAGGCAGTTAATCAAAGAAATAAATTAAGTTCTAAATTTTGCATTAATACATATTTAGGCGCGTAAATATACGTCATATCTTTTTCAATGTATATGCAAACAGTGAAAAAATGACCAAACGCATGCAATCAAATGATATGAGCGCTTGCAAGCGTAAATATGCGTGGTTGGTAACCCCCCCGACACACCGGGTCTTGAAAAGCGATAGCTCCCGAAGGTACGGGCGCAAACCGTATATTGGAAAGACGCAAAATACGCGATAATTTGCATCAGGTCTGAATGAACATGTTACAGGTTACGTTTCCTGGTTGCTGTCGGTTTAGTGGTCGTTGTAGACGAAGAAATCACGTTCCACTATCATAAACGCCTTCATTTCAAGATAATAAGCATTCAAGACAAACAAAAAAGCGCTTGCCAAAAACAATCAAAAATGCAGTTGCGAGCTGCAAAGAAGTTGACACAAAAACGATAACCGTTATATTTTGCCAAGTAGAAATTTTAAAGTTGGCATAGCCTCTTGCAGACAATTCGAGTAAACACGGTAGGTTGTGCAAAAATACAAA
Organism: Trididemnum nubilum; assembly: GCA_963965965.1. Taxonomy (NCBI): domain Eukaryota; kingdom Metazoa; phylum Chordata; class Ascidiacea; order Aplousobranchia; family Didemnidae; genus Trididemnum; species Trididemnum nubilum. The sequence goes on along the minus strand of OZ014488.1, from coordinate 11,066,748 downwards.
AACACAGCTAAAGCCAAACTGTAGCAAAAGGCAATCATATTCGGCGTGGTTAAAAAGTAAAGATAAAACGCTTTGAAATTACAGTTATTAATTATGCTAAAATTCTTTAATAGCTTTTATTGCTGGAAAGATTTACAATACAAGACACTTACCCACGATTTAGAGCTAATACCACAAAATCGATGCTATTTAGATAACTGCATCGCAAAAATATCTCAACTAAAAAGAGAAAAAGAAATATATTTTACCCTAAAGATGGTCATAAAAAATAATTTGATAGTATCATAACTGAGGACCGTTATTGCATGCCAGAGCAAAAATGAATTTTATGATTGAGCAAATCGCTGTAGCAAGGCCACAAATAAAACCATGACCAGGCAAATGCTCACATGTTGATGATTATGCAAATTGCACAATGCACATGCATGAAAAGTAATCTGCAAATAACCTAGACCTGAAATTACCATTTTTGCTGTTTCAAAAAATCAACTCTGTAAATTTTTGCTTTTTTGCAAAACCTGTAAAAAAGCCCCCATAAAATCAAAAACAGAAATGAACTGATTCGGGCTCAATGTCATTTCATACTTTCGTTCTATGTTCATAATGCAGTTGTTCATAATTCTATGTTCATAATACTGTTCATAATGCTCGATGAAAGTTTTTGACGTCTGAATTCCTAACAGGCCTAGGATGCTGACAGAAGCATGGCGTAAATTTTATATCCCAAATATTGTCTAAAAAGAGTTTTTTTTGTCTTGCCTAAAATCAAGCTTCTGATTGACTAAAAAAATCGATGTGTAATTGTTATTGTTAAATTACTACACTTCTACACAATGGATCTACTTAAGCGCCATCTGAACAAAGAAACTGAACAGTAAAAAATTCACCGTTTTCTGACAACTTTACAGTGATCCCGACGCGATATTATCCAAACATTTGCATAAAAAATGCAATTTTTCACGCAAGGCAGAATTGTGTAAATATCATTCCAAAATAAGGCGGCAGGGGTGCCGATCTTTGTTGAGCATTGGGGGGGGATAATTTGCAATTTTACCCCAATTTTGCCCTATTTTCGACATTGGGGGGATGAACCTCAATCACGATTTTTTCAGGTAAGCGAATGACGTGAAGGCCAAAAATGGAAGACTTTTTTTCCCGAATTCAAGTGAAAACCAAAAAAAAAGGTCTTCACCACAAATGGAAGACCTTTTTTTCCCAAATTCAAGTGGAGACCAGCGCTCAGATTCAGACCAGAGTCAAATAATTGGGGGGGATGCAGCTGCAGACCATACTCAAAATATTGGGGGGTATGTCCCCCCCACACCATCCCTCCTCCCCCCCGGGTTTCGGCTCCCCTGCAAGGCGGTGCATGATCTTACGGTGCATGATCTTATCCTTCAAATGGCTCTTCTCAACATGCTTAGGCTTTAGAGGTGCTTTACATTGGCGTGATAAAAGTACAGCAATGGTACTGAGTGTGATCAATTTCACTCGTTATATTCTTCAGATAAGCATTTTTTCTATTTGAAAGAGTAATCAAAGAGCTGCATTAGTCACCATCACTGATAAGCTATGCTGCAAAAACTGATTTAAATTCTTCTGCTATACATTAGATTCTCATACATTTCATTTTCCCAATTTAATTAATGTAGTAATTATGCTGTTGTCAAATTTTAAATTCTGGCTGTTACTATTGCGAAACAGCAGTAAGAAATTGTTGATAATAGCATGAGTATGCTTACGTCCCTCCTAACCAGTAGTACGTTTCACATAATTATGGCTAATCTGTGACACTATTTGATTGTTCCTATTATTACTGCATACGCGGGCAACAATTTGCAACTAATAAAACATTTGTGCTCATACGCAATAGTTCTGACGTCAGATAAGCGATCTCAGCTCGAACACTTTTCTCAATACAACCAAGTAACAATATAAGCAATGTATTTTGTGCAAGGGTTTAAAAACCGTGTACGAAATATCAAAATGGTACCATCGGAATGGATATGTCATTATTCGATATTTCAACTGATTCGCATCATAGTGATCTTAGATGGAATTATAAATATCTCCCATAAACTACAGTATAGATCAGTTTATAACCGGTAAATTGCAAAATTTACAGTGCAGTGCTACCTCTCCATTGGGCGAAACTATACCCACGTAGCACAAAAAAATACTAAAATTTTCTTAAAATTTCAAATTTGTGATCAGAAATAAAGCTAAGCTTCATATTATACCTACAAAAGTCTCCAGCTATTTTCCGTTATCGCTACGGAAAGGATCTGTACTTCTTTATAGCTTTACAGCTAACTTGCATGTCTTAGTATGGTTTTCCACATTTCGTTAGTTCAAAAAATTCAGCACCAAAAAGGCTTAAGTCAAGGAACATTTTGCGACTACGTTTAACCAAATTTACGCTGAGTATTTGAAAAACGCCATTTTGCGGGAGGGGGAAAACGTCCTTTCCATCCAACTCCTAAACCAAAAGTCATTGGGAGCAACGAATTTAGCATATGGATGGGTGTTCTCCAAAATTTTTTAGAAAAGTTGATATTGAGTTGATGACATCATTATAGTGACGCCATGACTAAATTTTCCAAAATGACGTCATTTTTCAATGACGTCATAGACTACTTAAATTTTCTACGTAGATGTTTTTGATACTGAAGCATAAAATGCTTACGTCAAAATAGATATGCTGCAAAAGCGCATTGTGACCTCATTTTAGTTAAATATGGGCCAAAAATTCTCAGATATCTGAAAACGGCTTCGGCAAATCTCAACATTGGGAAACTTTTCCTTACTTTACCAACTTCAAATTTTCAGGAGCTATTTGTGAATAAACTTGACTGAAAGTAAAGTTAATTTGAAGCAAAAATCTTCTTTCTGCAGGGAATCATTATGAAAAAAATGTGAGGGCGGATATTTCAAGCAGCTTGTTTTGTCTTTCTCTCATCAGGAAGTATTTTCATCAGGAGGGCATCTCATCATGAGGCACAAATATAGACTTATTATAGAATAAGTACCATTAATTGTCGTATTCAAATAAAACTACCGTCTGTGCTTTCATCCATGAATCGAAACACGAAACGAGTTGCTGAGAATTTTTTTTCGCAATTTACTGAACAGATTTCAACAAGTCTGATTCTGCATTTGCTCTCTAAAACCTTCGAAATTCACATTTTGGAACAAATAGTCTCCAACTTTTTAAGAAAGTATTCTACAAATCTAAAAATTAACAACCTACGCATTACAGAATCAATGGTAAACAAACCAGTTTATAAGATATATTTTACTTTCGATTGAGCAAAAGCTTTTCCAGCTTTAACCTTGCTTCACCTCTCTATTTACTTTTCTGCAAATCTATTACACTATTAATCATTTTTGTAAAACAACGTTTAAGTTTTAGCAAAATGTTCAATCTCATCAGTTGGTTTAGCCTTTAAAAATAGTCATGAAAAGCTATTACGGTCTTGAAAAATCAAGTCAACAAATGAGCTCGAATTTGGCAAGGCCAAGGACCGGTTAACACGAATAAGAATCAACTGACGTAATTAAAGATATAAATAGTACGTTCAGGCAAATGCAGATGTTAGCGTAGACAATGGCTAGGATATTTGGAAAGTAAGTCTACGACTGCTGAATTCCAATCATGATTGAACAAAAGGGTTTTTCACTTGGAGTTGGTCAAGGTTAATTTCCCCTTTGGCTACTACAATTTTTCGACGATTTCCTGACTGATGAAAAAGCGAAATTTGAACTTTTGTCGAGAATTTGCCCGGTGATTTGGGAACTTAAAACCAAGAACAATTTCGCTTTTTTTGCTTGTTCTTTGATTGTGATAATTAAAAAATTTTTAATTAGAGTTATAATTAAACAAGAAGGAAAAGTCCCTCTCTTTTATCAACAACCAAAAGGTATACCTTTGGTAAACTTAAAAAGTTTTGACAGAACATTCTTTTTAACTCCTCTAATACCCACCTCAGCCGTTTCTATAGTATTTTAAGTTTTTACTTTGCCCCTTGGACAATGCTTTTACTTTTTTATTTAATTTAAATTTAGGTAAAACTGAAACCCATGGTTTACATTATCATAAAAAATCTAGATTTAAAAAAAAATACTAAACGCTTTTTCGAAAGAAAAAAAGTTGGCTTTAACGATGTATAGTACTTTTACTGGATGAAAACAGCTTTATATTGCACGGTAAAATAATTTTAATTTTAACGGAAATTTTGTTAATTTCTTAATAATAATCGGCTTTATTCTCTCTACCAAATAATTTGATTGCTTGCTGAACGATATATTGATTCAAGAGTATTTTTGACTTCTCCGGGCTCAATTTTATTTTCCCAACTATATCAAAGAAAACGTTTTTAAGGAAACGTTAAAAATTAAACCAATCAAGTTCTTTAGTGCTAAATTACTGTAATCCCCAGAAAACCAAATCAAAAATCAATCATTTTTGTGAAACAACATTTAGGTTTTAGCAAAATGTTCAATCTCATCAGTTGGTTTAGTCTTTAAAAATAGTCATGAAAAGCTAATACAGCCTTAAAAATCAAGTCGGCAAATGAGCTCAATTTCGGCAAGACTAAGAACCGGATTGACACAAACGAGAATCAACTGACATAATTAAAGATATAGATAGTACGTTCAGACCAATGCAGATGTCAAGCCTAGACAATGGCTAGGATATTTGGAAAGTAAGTTTGCAACAGCTCAATTCCAATCATGATTGAACAAAAGAGTTGATCAAGATTAATTTCCCCTTTGGCTACTACAGTTTTTCGTACAATTTTCTGACTAGTGAAAATGCGAAATTAAAACTTTTGTCGAGAATTTGCCCGGCGATTTAGGATGTTAAAATCAAGAACGATTTCGCTTTTTTTTACTTTGATTTGTAATAATTAAACATTTGAAATCAGTTTCACAATTAAACAGGAAGGAAAAGGTTCTTTCTTTTATCAACGACTAAAATACAGAGTTGTAAACTGGCCCACTAGTTCAGGCCCGAACCCGGCCCGAACATGAAAATATAAGCCCGAACCCGAAAATAATTTGAAGCCCAAATCATGCCCAAAAAAACTTAAATAAAGTCTTCATTCAGCAATGTTGTCAAGTTATTTTGGTTATATTTTTGTGCACCTAAGAAAAAAAGCACGTCTCAGGCTCGAATTAAGCCCAAAATTTTGTCAACTTTAGGCCTGAATCAGGCCCCGAGCCCGACCCGAAAAGCCCGATCCGACTTGCAACTCTGTTAAGATATACATTTCATAAACTTAAAAAGTTTTGACAGGACATTTTTTTACTCTTCGCATACCTGCCTCAGCCGTTTTCAAAGTATTTTGAGTTTTCACTTTGCCCTTTAGTCAATGCTTTAGTTGTTTCTTTTCATTTAAATTTAGGTAAAACAGAAACCCGTGGTTTGCATTATCACAAAAAATCCAAAGACTGAACGCTTTTTTGAAAGCAAAACAGGCGGCTTTTACGATTTTGAGTATTTTTACTGGATTATATCAGCTTGATAATGTACGCTAAAATACTTTTAATTTCAAAGGAAATTTTGTTAATTTCGTAATAATTGTCTTTATTCTCTCTCCCAAATAATTTAATTGTTTGCTAAACGATATATTAATTCAATAGTAGTTTTGACTTCTCCGCGCTCAATTTTATTTCACCAACTATATCAGAGAAAACGTTTTTGGGGAAGAGTAAAAAATTAAACCAATTAAGTGCTTCAACACTAACTTACTGAGATCCCCAAAGCACCAAATCAGAAATTTGGCAAGCAAAATCAAAAAATATGAACTTAGTGTATTATACTCGTAATCTACAGTACAGAATTTGATTGTAAACTTTGTATATGAAACCATAACATTCATTGCTAAAACTGAAACTGTTTTTGCTTGTCAAAACTAACTAATACTTTCAGCTGAAATCCCAAGCTTTGCATAGACTTGGACTTAATTATTCAGTTTAAAATAAAACCTTTTGATAACTATTTCTAAAGGTCGTTGGTGAATTCTTTCACACCATCGTCGGGACGGGCTTAGTCAAAGCAATAAATTTGTCTGAATCAAAGAAATTTTAAATAAAACAACTTGAAAGAGAAAAATGTATTTAGCATAAATTATGATGCCTGATAATTTTGCTAGCTGCTTGCTTAGCTTAATGTTTGCAGAGCTGATCCACTTACAGGTTAATCACGTCAGCTGGCAAAAGCGGATACTTTCTACTGTGGAAAAACTGCTGCCACTAATTGCAAACTAATCATCCTATAATGCTTTAAATCTATTATAAAATTAGCATATTTGATTGAATTGCCTTAGTTCAACTCTTTTAGCTCATCCAATTGAGTTTGCAGATGCCATTTAAAAGCTAAACTTTATTCAAAGCAATCAAATCAATTATTCAAAACAGGTATTAATAAAAGTATTTTTACGAAGAAAACCAGTGCAAGTTCGGACTAAAGGCCTGATTAATGTAATTATCTTCACTTATACTTCGGTGAAAATTTTGGATAAATTCCTTCACGGCTTAGTTTCTAACTATTACTGTGGGTTCATACAATCACTACCAGTCAAAAGTATTGTTCATAAATTGTTATCGCACGAAGCTAAATATTGCTACGAAGTTGCACATCTCCAAAAGGCCAGTGAAGTCACACTCGGTAAAAAAAGCAACTGAGCTTTCTTACAGCCGCTTGCAAAATTACATAGAAGTATTTCAGAACAAGTAAAAATTTTGGCATACCATGATTCAAAATGTTTCAAGAAGAGAAAGTATAATGTATATGGGTTATTTAGCATATACTGCTTGGGTAACAGTGAAATAGGCGTTTTTATTGATGACGTAAAAGTGTATAATTAATTAACTACGACTGTATATGAAGCATGAAATAAGACAAGAGTTTATTTGTAAAAAGAGTAATGAAAGGTTAAAGTAAATACAGTAGAAAAAAATTGACGATTGAAAAAGACTTGAACTGACATTTATGTGGGCTTCAAAGTTTACGAAATATCCAGGAAAAGAAACTATTTTGTAATTAGTTAAAACACAAGAAAAGTTTGTTTGAATTTCGACAGATTTATTGCGTTTACATGCTGGCTGAAAAGAAGTAATGTGTATTTACTCTGCTAACAGCGTTGTTACATAAAAAACAAACAAGGTTCCATCATTTGCTTTCTTTCGATCATATCTTTAACATTGGCCTTATTATGGCTTTTTAGATTGCCACCAAGGATGGCAACTACAGACAATGCAGTATGATGGCATAAGATTTTGGACAAATAATAGAGCAAGCCAGCATATTTTTCGCTGTACTGTAACGTTATGCTTTTAAAACTGATTACTGGAACGTTACACTAGCACTAATACGTAATTACAGTTACAGGCATACGTTATATCTTGTAATTCCAATCTTGACGGGACCATAAACATAATCCCGGGAAGGTTTGCTGTGCTTAAATTATATGAAAATATGAGAACGTTTAAAAAATTAAACAGCGTCCGTTACGTTACGCTAGTACGGTACGAATAAAGGCTATGAGCGAATTGCGTTGTGCCCGACATTAAATGTAACTCGACGTGAAAGCTGAATGATGAGGCTGCCTGGTCTAACTGCTCTGAGAAAAGAAATTAGATTAGCAAAAATAATGAAAGGCATACAGTAAGCTTTCAGATGATTATCAAAACACAATATCAAGAACAAAAACAACACCAGCAACAATATGAGCAACAGCAACAAGCATAACAACAAACAAAAACATCAGTAAAAGCAACTAAACAATAATCCAACAACACTGCAACAAAAGCAACAGAAACAACAACAATAAATAGCAGATCAATACATGAAATACAGCGAATTATAGTTGTAAAATTAATTTCATTTGCCAAAACTTTGTCGTGATTTTAGGTGTTTAATCTCACCCACAAAAGCAATTTGGTAAAATAGTGAAATCAAAATAATATGTTGGCGATTCTTCAACTGTTTAATTGAGATTATAGTATTGCGTTGCTTTGATGTATAATCTGCCAATGGTAAAACCAATTTTTGCCATTGGCAGATTTTACGTTAAACAACGCAATATTATGATTTCCCAAAACTCTCATAGTATTGCGCCACAAAATATGTATTCATTTTAGCTTAGAAACCAAAAAATACTATCAAGGGTTTTGTTTGCTCAAGATATCTTCGTTTATTTTCGGCATGCGCAATTAAAATAAGTTTACTTTTTCAAGTAGCTCTTTGCTCTAAATCATAGGTTTGGTGTCATTTTAAGATCTTACGCAAACAGATTTAAAAGTGTCAGTTGAAGACCTTCTTATTGTATTAATACTCCGATGAAACATTTCGCTCGACCTCCAACGGCCAGCACCATTGCTAGCTTTTTTCAAGTGCAAGAGATTGGTTTTGGGGACAATGCAAACTATTTTAAAGTACCAATCATAAACCTAAACGAGATACCACTTTGCTGTAAAAATATTTAAAAGTATCACAAAAAATTCACGAAGGTTTTTAATAATAATTCAATATCTACTGAAGCATATTTTATAAAAAAAAACAAACTCATTTCTGATGTTTTGAAATTTGCAAAAAACATAACGAAGAAAAAATATTATTTTTGTATAAAAATCATTCAATGTATAATTTTCTTAATTTTGTTTTGCCACACACTCACTTTGTCCAAAATTTCCCGTTATTTCTGAAAGAAATCTCAATCTATTGATATTTGTGGTGAAAGGTAGTAAACTTAATGAAAGAGGTTGAAATTTCATGCCGGAAATCTGAACCAATTTTAAAGCCATTACGATAGGTGAACTGAAGCTTAATGACGAAAATGAACCTTTTCTTACAATTAACAGACCTGCTGCTGAATTGGGCTTAACAAAGAAATCGCAGTATAACTTGCAGTCAAGGGTGAATTAGAGTAATCAAAATCAAATAGCACGCTTAATTTTAGAAGAAATCCTGTTTAGTTTTTCATTTATTTTGTTTAAATCTTACCCAAACTGAAATCCTTGCCCTAAAACTAACCGTAAATCTATCTCCATCCCAGCAAACCCTACATCAAACTTATAACCTAAAATGAAAAATGTGAGGATGAATATCCACCACTTCCTTCACTACGAACCTAAATTTTCCGTTAAAGTAGCCACTCCTGTACCGAAATCCCTCAAAAGCTTTAATTGACAGTGATGCAGAAAATGATATTAAAAATTTTTTTGGTAGTGGTCTTATAATCGACTTCACAACTGTACGATAAACGAAAAATAGTTTTTAACTAATGATGAAGAAGACAAAACCTACAAAAATGGCAAAAGTTTAAATACAGTATACTTCGTTAGCGTGAAATTTTCCGCACTTAAATCTCTGGTTTTAAAAAGCTTTTCTTTAACCCAAATCTCGGCTAAAATTTTGCAATATAAATTATTTACAGATTTTTAAGACGTTTTTGATTTGAATTTAAGCCAAACAATTATGAATTGCAAAAGAAAAATAAAATAACTTATCTAAACAATTGAAGTTTCTTTTGTCAAATTGCTCAGCACAGAGTAGTCTGCGCCGTATAGTCTCCAAATTATTGATATAAACATGCGATTAACCAATGCGCTACACTATCATGCGTGCAATTAACAATTATCATAAAACATTCTACAGCACAAAAATAATATCACGTAAAATACGCATTCACGGTATAAGTCAAAATATTATCAAACGGGCATTTAAAACTTGGTCCAAAACACAATGCAAATTTGTGCGATGTGACGCTGATTGCAAACGTTCAAATTGCAATTCAGCGCAGTTATTTTGACTATAATCGACAATTTGATCTATCTTCAAAAGCCTATCCACGGACCATGTAAGTGGTTATGAACTAACTCAAGCTCATTTTAATAAGAAGTTTTCGAGGCAAAGTTTCTCAAATTAAACTTAGCTTAATAGATATCAAATTTTGAAAAGGGCAAAATAACAGCTTGTTCTGTGATCTTTATCATAATACCAAGGCTGGTACTTAATGGATACAGCATGGCCGAGCGGAACTGAGCGCTAATTATTGCGTAAGCAATACTGCGACCCGAGTTCGATTACGGATGCAGGCCGCCTGCTTTGACACATATGCGGTTAGCTGGAGACTCAAAGAGCGCGAGCTCACTTCCCAGTCACCCTCATCTCTCCGTTCTTAATCAGTTCGTTTAGTTGTAAATCCTCAGTTGGTACTTAATTCATATTCGTACGGTTTTAGCTATAATAGTGTGCTGCGATTGCTCAAAAACTCGTAGAAGCGATACAGGACCATAAATTAGTCAAATAAATGTCTGTAAGTGTGATCTTGGTATACGATATTAAATTAACTCTTTAATCATTGTCATCTTAATTCAAGTTTACAGTAGATAAAGGCTTACTGCAGATCAAGACTAAAGTGTAAAATTAAATTTAAGTGAACAAATCAAATAAATTGAATTAAATTATACGACCAACATAGCATCAATTACCTAATTCTGTAGTTTAGTACGGTGTGCGACTATTACACAAAAAATATTTACCGTTTTACACAAAGCTCTATTTAAACTTCGAAAAATGCAAATACTGTACAAAAGTAATTCCTTACTCACCTTCCCCGAACTTTTGTGTTTCATTGCATTTTCTTGCAGGTTTGACGTCATAATTACTGGTACGGATGTTTTTACACCTGAATTTTATACATAAATTATTTATCCACGCATTTGTTACATGAGCCTTAAGCCATAGTTTAACTTAGTAATTTTAAGAGACTACTGATACGTATGGTTTTGCGTAAGTGCTTTTTACGGGTCACGACCAAAGGTGAAAATAGTTTTGCTTTCTTACCAGGACGTTAGTTTCAGGGTTTCACTATAGACAGGTCAATAACGCAAGCGAAAACATGGACTTTTGCAATTTTTTGGGGTTATAATCGTTTGGTCAATAATAGGCGAAAGCTAAAAAGAAAGTAAACACCTTTTCTTCCGGGAAATATTATATGTGAAGGCGAAGAAGTCTTTAGCAGGAAGTTCAAACAACTTTCGTTTTTATTGTTGCTTAGCGGACGAGTTCGGTCCCTTGAAATAGTGCTTTTTAGCTTGACTTTTACCGGAACGCAGTTCCGGCTTTCTATCATCGTTAAGGCTCACTTTCATTACTGGTTAGAACACTATCCAAATTTTTGTGTTTTGCGGTATTGGGGCAAATTCCAGCTGGTAGCTAATATCATGCTGCATGCTTACGCGCTCTAGTCATTGAATCGAAAGAATTTCACAAATCGAAGGTCCCATCCTCCATTTTCGAGTTCTCCAAGATTTATTAGTTTGAGTTACATAGTAAGTAAACTGAAACGTATTGATAGCAAAGGGTTCGCAGATACAGTGTGCGACATAATTTATTTAAGTGGATTTTGTCATCTAAATTTGTTGCTTGTTTATGTACCGAGCAATACAAAATCATGTAACAAATGAAATTGTTGTATTCAAAAATTTAAATCAAACAAGTTAGACATTTTTCATTTAATCGCATCGATTCTTATTGCCATATACCATTACTATATTGTATTTCAAGAATTTTAGTGTAATAAGAAAGACTTTGAAAAAAACAAAATAAGTTATAAAATCAGCAATTCATTTTGTTGTCAACAAAAAAACAAAACATTTCTTTGCAGTCTTTCTTTAGCTTTATCATATCGCTTTATTTTCTTGAAATATGTTTGCAAAAATTAGGTCGAGAGCACCAGTTCTACATTCTTTAAGTTTAAGCCAAAAAAATCAACTATTTAACTATTACTCGCTAAAAAACGCTCAAGCCTGTAATGAGTTTGCCAGGCTTGTCTCCGCGTCATTTCACATGCGGGTAACACAGCTCTTTTCAAAAAAAAGGTCGCAACAATGGCGAGCGGTTTGTAACACTTTGATAAATTTGACTGTCCGAGATTTGACCTTAGACCTTCCGGTCCAGAGACAAACACGTTACCGCTCGACTAACCGATCGGTCAGCTTATTCTGTCCTTATGTCCAATTATGCAAAACTGTTTGTTTTCAGGGGAGCATGGATTTTCAAAAGCAAGATTGGCATTATTGATTTGAATCAAAAACCAAGATTACATCAAATCGCAAAGGTGCGAATTTTGCACGATGTGGACAAGTTTCAAGCTTTTTCTAACTTTACTGTTCGTATTAACTGATTAAAATCCTTAGAGGCTGTTTCACTATTAAACTCTATTCTGATCTGCTGGTCCTCGCTCTGCTGAAACGTTCTGCATTAATAAGCTGAATATTCACTGTCTTTTAAATAAAACCTAATACATCTGTTTAATCTATCGCAAGGACTTGAAAACTTGAGAAAGTACACTATATATGCCCAGCTGTGTTGGTAAAGTTACGGCTAGTTGTGAAGGAAGTCTCACGCAAATAGGCACGTGTTAGGTGAGTTTCATTGATTAGGACGTAACATAACTCACGTCATACCGAAGCTAGCATTATAAGAACATAGAAATCCTGATTTGCAAACTTTGGGCCAAATCACGGACCTTTTATTTAATGCTAAATCTATAAGTTGAAAGTAGCTATAGCTTTATAATCGAAAAACAATTCCTTTTATTTTATTTTCTGCTGAAAGGTTAGACGGTTAGTTTCCCTCGTACTTAAATACTTGGTTATTGCATGCCTCACGCAACAGCGACTGTAGTAGACGAAATCAAATCAGTCAAATCTTTCATTATACTCGCTGTATTACGCCGAAGAGTATAACGAGTTTGCGGGGACCATCCCAGCGTCATTGCGCCTATGGGCAACACAGCTTCTTTCGAAAAACCAAATCAGGGGTTGAGTTGATAATAAAGCGTCTGCTACTGAAACGGTAGACTCGGGTTCGATTCTTGATCTGGTAAAACCAAAGAATATAAAAATTGCTATTCACAGCCTCACTGCTTGACGTTCAGCAATTCAAACGGCAGTATAAAGCCTCCTACAGTAGAAAAATAGGCAGGTAGCAGCTTGACTTGAAGACAGAAAGGTCCCTTCACTGTCTCGTGGTCTTAGCAGCTCGGCAAATAAACATGCAGTTACAATGATATCATCATCTGTACACTGAACCTGGTCCCGGGAAGAGGAGTTTTAACCTGCTTGCTGGATAAATGCAGGATGGCGGTATGTCTTTTGCGATGCTGACACAAACAACGACGTAAAAGCAGTAAACAAATCTCGCTAATACAAACATGTTTCTGCTGGACCTATTGCTAATGGAGAAGGGGGGTTGCGAGATTGAAAATAACACTAACATAATTATTTTATTAGAACACGAACAAATATTTTTAATTTGTTTAATTTAAATTAAGTTTAAAGAAAGAACTAATCTGGAAAACATTTTTTCTATTCTAGGTAAAACTTTTAGGTGTGCCTCTGGTTAAAGAAAATGCTATTTTTTGAAAGTCAGTACATACAAGCTGACATTCCTACATCAAAATTTGTTAATTTTGGAAACTGCTGGAACATTTACTCCGATTATCGATTTTTCGCGATTGGTTGTACTGCCCGGTATCGTTATTTTGAAACAAAGTCGAGATACCTTGAAGTACACGTATTGCACTTACCGGAGTCCAGCTGACCTGACCGATTTCCGTATGTTTCGAAAAAGCCATCTTGGCTCAATTCCATCACATCTTCTTTGGAGCGCATTATAAATTACCTTCTATTGAATGCAATTCAACTCTTTCAAATTTTTAAGCTGCAGAATAACACACAAGTGAAAGTTTGCTTGAATGGTTTAGATTAAACCTATTTTTTCATCAACAGCACTGTTTACAAACTTAAACTGTTTCACTCTCTCCTGTCATCGTTTATTGCGTACAAAAGAGAAACTCCACGTCGCAAAAGAGAAACTATTGAGCATGGAAACTAACTGAAACAAATGTCCAACTGGGACAAATTTTTTTATTTGCATCTGTACAACACGGTAGATGCTTTACCCCGTTCCCTTCCGCGACTAAACGTTCCATTCCAAAATGTTCTTCATTATTGCTTCAGAAATATAAGTTTTCTATTACAATGTCCGAAATGTTGATATATTATAGTCAAAAAAACAAATTTTGATACAACAAAAATTATTTTTTTGTGCTATATGCGAAAGATTTTGTTGGAGTCTACTTGAGGTAACTAAATTTTTTAGTTGATGTTTTTCAATAAAAGAGTCATCTTTATCAGAGGGACAATCCAACAGTTATTTTTAATCCGAGCTTTTTGCAAATTTTGAGCCAAATATTTGATTCTAGTTGGCAATCAAACAATGTGAGAATTTGCGTTGTTGAAATGTAGCTGAAATATTTTTGTTACATTTCATCGGAAGTTGTTTTTTCACTAGCAAACAATGTAGGTTTGCGCAAAATTTTCAGCCTCCAATAGCGCATATTTTCTTGCTTCTCTTAAGTTTTGTTGATGTTTTTTATTGTTCTTTAGCTTAGTTTTACCTTAATTCAAGTCTAATGGATTTGCATAAGTTTTTGAACTCTTGCCCTATTTTAAAAATAGGTTTGGACTTAAATTACTTTGCACATTGTTGGCAAATGTTTTTATTGGGATATTAAAGTAGCTTGGAGTGTAGTAAAAAGAAAATGATTACTTTTTCTCCGATTTAGAGTTTTCAAACTAATGTACAAATCTCCACACAAACTCATACATTGATTATTATGTTTCATCATAATAGCAACATTGCAACCATTACATGGCTATCACTGATATTCCTTTTCAACACTTTTAATGGCAGCCGTGGATGTCGGAAATAATTCAAAAATGCAATTTGAGAGGTCAGCTAGCAACATTTAAAAGCAGTCCTCAAATTTTTGTTCAAAAAGACCAAAAACTTTACTAGCCAGTAATTGTTTAGTCATTTCAAAGGTTAGAATACGAAAATGTCTTTCTAATTATACCATTAAAGCAGGTCAATTTTAAGTGAGAAAATGGCTTAGGTACTGAAAGCTGAGTCCTGAATTTTAGCTACACCAAAAATTTGCGACACCAGGAGATATTGTTTACAGAAAAGGTTTGACCAGACTGTTCTTACTAGCAATGGTGGTACTGTAGCTGCTCTAGCTATCTATCTTGCCCTGCAATTAATTTTATGATGACCGGTCAGCCAGGCAAGGACTTCGATTTGGAAGTTGGTTAAAAAATGACTGTTACCCTCCTTGTGCACGTTAAAAGTGAGCAAACTATCAAATTTTTGTTGCAAAAAATACCAAAAAAATTTTTTTAGCTGAGCATTAGAGTTTTGGGGAAGTTTATCTTTTATTCTTGTTATGATAATGAAGAATGTAGACCAGTGATTCTTTCACAAAACATCACACCACCACACCTGCTAATTTGTTTGATTGTAGTACAAAAAGCAATTGTAGATATCTGCATACTAAAGGTCCTCCTCCAGTCTTTCCCCCACTACTCTGTCTTTCCTCTCTCATCCTTTCCTTCTTCGTTGACAACCCCAAAGAATGAAAACTATGATTATTAAATAAGATTTAGCCGTAGTCAAACATAGTTTTTGAATGAAAACGTTTTGCTCAATTTTCTGAAATTTGCTAAAATCTAGCAAACTTTAAGCAAACTTCGAGAAAAATTTGTTGCAAAGCGGGACCATGAAACCTCAACCAACTGATATGAAACTTTAACAACGTGTTCTAAAGACCTAGATCTTCCGTTTTATGACGAACCCTAATAAAAATTTCGACTTGCAATGATTTGCAGGAAGATCTAAAAATGAGTAGCACTTTTGCCAAAATTTGAAACTTTCTCCCTAGCCCGGAGCACAAAAGTATCCCCAAAATCAATAAAATTTTGCACACATTATTTTCTAATGCATGTGCTACTTTACGAAGCGATGCGCCCTACTGACAACTCTACCATTTCAGTTGCAGACGCATTGTCTAAGACTTTTAGTACGACCACTGATTACGTCTCACAAAGAAAGATTTGAGAAGAGGGTGGTTGATAATATCTACAACCATACAAAAAAGACATACATTTCTGGTTTTTAAATTTACCAGTTTGCATCGTTCTTGCTGCATTTTTGGCTAGATCCGATTTTTGCATTCTCTCTACTTTAAAAACTGAATGTGAAATGTCCTTTCTCTTATTATCGCTTCAGTATACTGTATTTATACAGTAAACACCGTAAACTACTAAAAATAAACTGCATCTCTTCAAAACGGTTAGGCAATGTTTGCAATAAACACAAAATTGCCTTTTGGTACAAAAATTTTTGCTAAACTACCTGAAGCATACAAAAGCAATTTTTTCGTAAAAAGTTTCCTTTTTTTCTTTTTCAAGATTTCTTTAGCCCTTAAAATTTTTCTTCAGCCTCGTGTGTATATGTCGCATAATGCTCACAAATCATTTCTGTATAACAACAAAACCATCGTAGTAATTTGTAACAGACGAAAAGTTAATTTACTGTTCTGCTATTAATTACATGTGCAAAATTGGAACAACTTTTTAATAATTGTATGTTATGCCGATAATTTTACTATAGGTGACAGCCATTAGAAGCAATTACATTCGATGCATAATTGAAAGTTCCAGCTGTTATGCAGATATTTGTTGGTTTGATTTAAAATGCAATTTGCTTGTAGTGTTTTTTGCGCTACTACACATTTGATTACCACCATTCTGCATACAGCGCAATCTGTAAACCATCCAGTATGCAAACATACAACTACGCGATCTGTAAACCATCTAGAGTACAAGTAATGCAATCTTGAACCAGGGCAAATGTTATTTGCATCTGGCCAAAAGCCGTCGTATGCTTCACTGAAGTACTAAATGAAATTCTTGATCATAATAATTCATTACTATCTGATTTTATGTTTTTTACTATACAGTATCTACTGTACTGCTACACGGTATTGTTTATGGCGCCCAAATACAAAACATACAAAATAGAATCAGATATAGCCGTAATCGTAGTGTAGGGCAGGTTATTATAAATAATGTTATTGCCGCGAAAACTGTCAGAGTGTGGACTTTAAATACATGGCAATGGATCAATAAAGTGTACATAATACCGTATTCTACGTTAGTGGTTGGCAAACACCGGGTCGCGCCCGCTGCCGGTCCGTGAAGAACTTGTTGTCACCAGGCCTCGTACTTTAGATTAAGGCCCAGTCTTCACTGTGAAAATCGTGAATGTACAAGTGCATTTTAGCTTATTTTTCACCAACTGGCTGCTGTATATACGCTGGTAAGAAAGCACGCCTCGCATTGGCATAGCCAAGGGGGTGCCTGTAATTGAAAGGCCACCAGTGATAAAAATATTAACAACAAAGCGTATTGCTTCTTCACTTTTAGTTTCTTTTAGCATTTTTGCGTACAATAGTATAATATTAAAATTTGACGACCAGGGTACAAGTCTCTCTTTTCGAAAATTTCTGATGGCGTCATTGCATGTGATTTGCGGTTTGCCATCCTTCCAATCAAAAATCCTGGCTAGGCCTATAAAGCCTAGAGAGCCAAATTTTTGTTCGAAATAAACTAAGAATACGCTAGTACGATCATGATTTTTGGCCCAGATTGTAGACCGAGCTTAACGCCTTGAAATTTTCTGAAATATTCATCTATTTTTGCATTTCCGACTTCGAGATGAGCATTTGCGTAAAATATATTAGGTGCTGACGCTATAACTGTCAGGATCACAGAGAATTTTCACATGGAAATGATAGCTGAGTTTTTATGCGACTCTGTACCTGTTTAGCAACCACTTGTGACAAACTAATAACTTTGTCTTTGAGAAAAAGTTAAATTTGCTGTGGTCATGACTCTAATGCATTAAAATCTAGGTAGCTTTTGTTGGTTAAAACTCATGAACCTCTAAATATTAGCAAAAACACTGGCTGGTTCGTAAATAAAGTGCTGGTCTAAACTAGTCCCTTTTGCAAAAAAGTTTGCTGACCCGTGGTTGAAACCGTAGGCTCACGTACAATCAGACCGTTGTCACGAAGTGCCGTTTTCTGTTGTTTTTTGTTGTTCTTTTTATTTGTTTACAATCTCCTACTAGGGCGATTTATGGGTGAAACAGTCTGCGGGGTTTGGAACGATTATATTTTAGTTCAAATAGCGGTTATCTGCTGTGATTACGTTTTTGGAAATGGCTTACGATATACTGCTATATACCTCTTAAGCAGTGACCGATCAGAGGTCAAGTGGATGAAGCATTTGCTGCTGAAAAGGTAGACTCGGGTTTAATTCTAGGTCGGGTCAAACCAAACAGTGTAAAAAATTGGTATTCACAGCTTTCCTAAAATTGGTATTCACAGTAATAAAAGAGACAGTGTGAAGCCTCCACCGTGTGAGGTAGACAGGTGGGCAGGTGACAGCTTGACTCGAAATCAAAAACGTCCCTTCGCTGTCTCCTGTCCAAGACAACTTGGCAAATAAAATGTAATTTTGATTACAAAAAAGATATCATAATACTTTTTAATCAGTTAATTCTGTCTGAGAGACAGTACAACTTGTGTGTGCTCGAAAAAAGTCGATTTTAGTCAATCCAACCAGAGAACCGCATTTAGTTCGGCGTTATTCCAATTAGGCAAAAAAGCAGACCTAGAATATACATTGAGCGTGGAAAAGTTATAGACATTAAGTCAGTTGACTTTTACTTTGCTACCGAATATAAGGTTCATCTCAAGCCTTCATTCGAAATTATTGAAATGCATCATCTAAAGGAAATAATTAAATCTTTATCATACTCGCTGAATTACACCGTAAGCGTGAATTGTGTTTGCAGCAGAGCCCGTCCCCGCACCGTTGGGCTCGGGTACCACAACTTTTTTTGAAGAAATGCCACAGCGGTGGCAAGCCTTTGACAAAACTGTGTCCGATTTGACTAGCACGAGATTTGAAACGCAGACAACCCGTTCCTGAGACAAACGCGTTTTCGCTCCACCAACTATAAATCTAAATTCAAAAAGAAATTGGTCGAATATTCCAAGACCCACTCAACTATGACAAATAATAGAGTGTTAGCTGACCATGCATAAAAGGAAACTGCAAATAAATAAGCTGTCTTTGAACAGTTGTGTGTGTCTAATAAACAAAAAAATAATTTTAAATGCTAGAGCAAAAGGTTACGTAAAGTTTCCTAGCGCTATCTTTGCATCTGTACGATGGCTTTTGCATTGTCACCAAACCACTCTTTATCGCGATTGTGCGGCATTAAATTATGTAAGCTCGTTACTGCCCACTAGAGACTTTGTCGTTTAATTTTCTTGCGTATTAAATCAATTCAATTTATTTGTTCACTTGAGTTCAATTTCATTAAATCAATTCAATTTATTTGTTCACTTGAGTTCAATTTCCAGAAACTTAATACCAATAAAAAAAAATAATAATAATAAATATCCACACGCCCAAATAGAATGAACATTAATGCCAATCAAGGAAATAAATGTGGGCTAATTTACTATAAGACTTAACAGAAGTAATTGTTGACGAATGCGTGGAAATTAATAAACTATTCCAAAAATATGAGTACTGTAGATTAAGTTACTTGCTATCAAGCAAACAGGACAGCGAAAGACCTTTTTTGGGTCATCGAGTCAAGCTGCCCATACAATTAAATAATTATTGTAAGTGTTTTTGTTTTTTTTTTTATTAAAGAGACTATTTGCGGTATTCGATGATTTCAACTTCCGTCCGAGGTTCCTTACTTTGCCTGGTGCTTATGACGTTGAAGAATATCGTTTATGAACAAGTTCATGTTTGCTGATTTGCTTGTAGCAGAAAAGATAACCTTCATCTTCTCCTATAATGGCTACTGCCTCTAGTCCATCTTTAATCATTTCTTTCATAATCGTGCCTCCATAATGATTTGAATGCTAAAAATATACCTACGCCAGCACGTAACTAAGTCCGTTCATTAGAAAAGCTGTAAAATATGTTAGTTGTGGAGGGTAGAACAGAAAAACAAGATTTGTTCCAATTTGCAAATCTAAGAAATAAAGGACCAACAGTTTAACGTCTTTCCATTTTCTTTTTCCCTAACAAAAGCAAACCAAATTAGTAGAAGCAACCAAGTGGACCCAAAAACTCTTCAGCAAGGCTATGTGCTTTTCGCCCTCTAATTTATACAGATCATGGTACTAAGTATTCTGGCAACCGATGCTTTTGAGCAGGAGGCTACAAATGCTGCAAGGACAGTATTAGCAAGAGGATCACGATTCAAGAAAACTTGAGAACCACTATATGCTAAAAGAACCACTAGATATGCTATATTAAGACAAATAATATGTACATTAAAAACGCCAAATTTGCAAATTGAAGGTAAAAACAAACCAGCCTTTTTAAGGTGTTACCTAGAAACTTTGTCATTTAAAGCCTGCTTTTTTTTCAACTAAAATAAATATTTTGTTTGCAATTCGGTATTCCTCGGTTATTATCTATTTGTGAAAGCTCAATGCCTCTATCAAATCAGTTTAGTTTGAGGTCATCAAAATTATGAGGATTGAGATTATATCTGAGATCTTCTCAATGCTCTTTCAAATTGATTAATGTTTGGGCATTGTAGCTTCCCAGCCTAGCAGTGTTATGAATCAAATCATGACTAACAGACTTTGTAAGTAATTACGTAGAAATATTATGACGTCATATATAGTTAATCGTGCGTTGTTTCCCGTCGCGTAGTGCAAGCGCAGCGATTTTATTTTTCAGTTCAAGCAGAATTCTAGCTAGCTAGTTTAGCTCTATTTTATTTCCGTACTAATTTAATTTAAAACGAAAGTTTGGGCATGGTAGAGTTTGACCGTATTGACGAGTACGGCATATAGTCCGGTAATTATCCACTATTAATATAAGGCAGTAAGTATTCGTAAGTGTTTTTGCTGCGAACCAGATTAAGAGCCCAATGACGTTTGGTCGAAGTAAGTCATACAATTAAAATTAATTAAAATTAATAAAACACCTTCAAAACAATGTCGCTCCTTTAAGGGATGACAGTAAGTCTTATTCGAATAGAAGTAGGTGAATGATAAAAGATCTTACATGATTGAAAAAGATTGATTGTCATCCCCTCTGGAAAAGTCTAACGGCGAAATAGCTTGTTAATAGCATTGTTTTAAAGATATGTTTCTAATTTTAGTGCAATAAGCATAATCACAAAGGATCTTTTGGAAAGCGTATTACTTATTTGACTGATTGGTCGTTAATCTCAGCGAAAATGTAAACATTGTATGTTCTAAAAATAAGGTGAAATGACCTGACATGTCAATTGTACTGGTAATCGAAAATCAGAGATATTACAAGCAGAAAGATCTCAGAAAGAGCTTAAAAATAATCGCAATACAGTATTAAAACGTTAGCAATTAAGTTCGTCTTCGAAGATGGGCCTTGGTGATTTCTTTACTCTAACTTACTACAAAGTAATCTTCAACACAGAAGAGTTTTAATTCTGACTTTGTCTTGCGAGGGCTCAACGAATTTTACTCCTGGATCCTTAGAGAAGCTTTAAAATAGCGTTATTGTTACTTGTGAGTGTTCTTTGGAGCAAAGCTATGTCATCTTCGAGGTAGCTTTGCCCGGAGACAACAAAACGATCTTGCTGTCTTCAAACAGAATTACTTTCATTTACATTTGAACCTTTTACGACGTCTTATTGCAGAACGTCAAGTAGTGATTAGCAATTTTTAATTGATTATTATGGCCCGATTGGGAATCGAACCTGAATCTAATTCAAAAGATAATTTACAGTATGTTCGAATAATTTCTACGAGTGTAATCTGCGGTTGATATCAGGATTTCAAATAGTGCTCGATAACGAAACGTTAGAGCAAATTCCACATGTACGAGTCTAATAATTTTTTGCACGCAGCACTGTGATATATGTACGAGTATTGTAACTTTTTGCATTATTAATTAATTACATTGTAAGAGAAAAGATATGTCGTTGAAGCAGACATCAATAAAACTCATACTTTTGTTTCAGGAACATAATAAATTATTTGGGTAGAAGAAACTCGCTGTTTTGATAAAACCTGAGGTTAAATTTTTCTTCTTCATGCAGAAAGGTAAGTACTGTAGATTGATTGTATGACTTAGAAATACGACGCCAAGCATATCGGTTCTTTAAGAAAATGGTTTATGATTTCTCAGAGCTATAACGACTGCAAAATAATAAAGTAAAAAGAGGAAATTCTTTTAAGATGTATATTATGGAGGGACCGATCTGTGTGACAGAAGCGCATAGGATTTGCGCAAAATCACAAATAGGACTAGTTTGCCCTGAAATAGTACCTGAGGTAATAGCTGAGAAACGCTAATTTCTTTTCAACAGTAGAGTAGTCATTCACAGTCTAACACAGACTATAATATTCAAAAAACTTATACCCTTACAGCCATAAGCGTAGTCAGGAGGGGCCACGGGGGCCAGCTCCCCCTTCCCAATTGAAATGTCATCAATGACAAAAATGTAATAAAAAAGCCAATCGTTTCTTCAGTTTCAGCATTTTTCGCGTTCAATAATAATTAACAACAATATTGACTACCAGAGACCCCGGCCCCCATTAATTCAATTTTTGCCAGCCAATTTAAAGGTATAACTCGGTAGAAATTGACAGTTTTTGTACTAAAATTTGCTATTTCAGGCCCTCATCTAACCTTTTTATGAACGTAATGCAATACTTATGGCCGGATTTACCATAATATGGCACAGCACCAGCCAGGGGCCCCGCGCTCAGATGGTGAGCCTTTTTTGGTCTTCATCCATATTTGGCAGAAAGACGGTGCGAAGATCTCCAAATTACCAATGGCCCAGCGCAATGTAAATCCGGCCCACACAACAACATGGTCAATAGGCGTAACTATCCATTGTATCATTTTTCATTAACAATTCACCTCCACCTCACCACTTTTTACACGACAAAATTAGCTAGGAAAAATGCTCATTGAACAAATTAATGAAATTGAATTGTGGCCCGTGATTGCAGGCCTACTGCTCCTATAACTGGTTATTTTTGTGACAAAACAAAAATCTTTAAGGAAAATCCTCCAGTGGATTATTTTTTACTGCTAAAAGACTGCACGAGGCAATGTATCTTGCTTTCCCCTACCTGGGCCAAATTCCTTACAAAATTGAATCAAAATGAAAGATTTTAACCGTAATTTGAACTTAAATTATAAGTAAAAGTAGGATTAAACAATTTAATTTTTTCAATTGACTTTCAATGCTAAAAATCTTGTTCTTTTAAATAGCTCTAAACTTGTGCGAATTGTGACGCCATGGCATCAAAATAGCTAGTTTTCCCAAACAATTACAAAAAATCGCCCAGCGGCTGGGGGCTTCGCCTCCAGACCCCCGTCTGTGATACGTTTGAGTTACACTAGTTTGCTCAAGACGTCTCCCAATTTACACTTTTTACTTTTGGTTTAACCCTCTCCCAATAGCAAAATGTTGGTTATGTGCCAAACACAGGCCACGGCGTCTGATCTTCTAATCTACAATATGTTTGTACCACAAAAGTTTCTTTTCGAAAACTTCTGGTGAAGTCATTGCATGTGATTTTTGGTTTGGGCCCCCTACCAATCAAAAATCCTGGCTACGCCTATGCCTACAGCTTAGGCTTTGCCTTTCGACTCGCCAGGAGGGTATCATCTATTTGAATACGTTATTTTCCTAACTAGTGAAAAACGCGAAACAAAAGATATTGGAATGTTTTTTTTTTAACTTTCGTGATTATAATTATTAATTAATACCGTTAAATATTATTAGAAACGTGTTCTTTTGCAAAGTTTTGAAAAATAAACTGTCGCTGGAAAAAATCTTAATAAATCGTGGCAAAAGCGTTACCATACTGTAATAATACTGGACCTGAATGCTTGTAAAAGCAGCAGATAATTAAACAAGCACATTGAAAAATCAAAAATAATGCAATCAAATCACTCTATTTTAAAACAGCGTACTGCATTTGAAGAAGCGATTGAATTTATTCTTATTCCAATATTATTTCAGAAGATGATGTACTATAAATAAGAAAACATCATAAAACAGTGCACGTCTTTAAAACCCCTTATAATTTGTGGCGTGTACTGTTTCATGACCTACGCTCTAGCCCGGATTTTTTCAAATCAGGTCAATGTAATCTCCACGTTGTAAATAAGAAAGTAAATAACTTCAATATTTATTCATTATCAGAGACTATTTGTATCTTACCAACATCTCTTTATCATGTGCTTTACAATATTTTGGCGGTGGTTTGACCAAATTATTCTAAACGTATATTTTCAAAGAGATTCAATTCTAATTGTCACTTGATTGATACCATTGTCATCTATTGATACAGACAGCATGTTTTTGATTATCTGCAATACATATAAATTTGGCTGGATATATACAAAATGCAGTTTATAGTTACCTGCTGAGACTACATTATAAGACAGTGCTTTCTACTAATCAGCAGTCTTAAAACGGAAATTATTGTTTTGCTTCTGATTATGCAGTAGGCCTACAATAGATTTAAACTGTAATAACTAAGGATGCGTTTACTCATAGCGGTTTTCGCAATCAGTAATGAAACTTCAGCCAGGTGTAAACGGGTTTTCTCATCGTGAAACCAGGTTTCGTATTTTTCATTTTCGGGCGGTTTTCGTGCCTGGGTTTCACGCCTCGACTTGCCAAATTTCTTGTATAAACGCTCTTGACATGAAAACCTTGATCACATGATTTTTATTGTATGTTTTTGGGATTAAGGTGCTTGACGTGGTAACATCTGCAAATACAGCTGCAGCGCATAGTTAGTGCTTTATGTTTTGCCTGCGACGTTGCTTTCGCATTTCTTTTAATGTCTTCTAGGTATCAAAACCTCGAAAAATGCGGGTTTGAAAACTAGTTTTCTCTACTTTTCATCATTTCCACATGTGCAAGGTTTTGTTCCTCGTCGTAAAAACCGCTATGTGTGAACGACTTTGTTTGTCATGCGTAAACGCGACAGGTTTGACAATCAAGAGCGAAATCTGACTGTCAAACTTGTATGGAAACGCAGCCTAAAATAAGCGCGACATTGTATTGCTGTTAGCTTGTAACCTTGTAAGTGTAGTTGATTTGTTTTCGTTTGAACTGTATTAAGTGCAGTGCCGTCGATGCAGGGGGGTGCTTTGAGCCTGCCTCCCCTAACGGCTGCTTGTGCCCCCCTTTTTAGTCTTACACGAAATACTTTTTTGGAATATCACGTAACGACAAGACAACAGACAGTGATACAACAAGGAATAATAACGTTCAATCCTAACGTTAAAGCATAATTTTCATTTGGCGTTTTCTCGATTCTTGGCGCACTATTGCTGGCAATCAACTATTCTAGCATAAACGTGATAGTGTAATAATCTGTCTTATTAACACGGTGCATAATACGTATTCACTTTTGCTAAATCAATATTTGCAGAGTTAAAGAAATTGGTTGGTAAGTAATTAAAGGGAAAGCTCAGTTTAGGTTTGTCTGCTAGCTCTAGCACCATTCCAGTTTGGTCTATTTTAGTGCCCCCTCACTTTCGGCTAGTGCCCCTCATTTCGTTTGCTCTTGTGACGGCACTGATACAGTGGCCAATGTTTCTACCTTGCTTCGGCTTTAATATTTAGTGACTGTTATTGGAATTAATTTGAAATTAACAAAAAAACATAAAATTGCATAATTTTACTCTGATCAAGAAACAGTAAATCCAAAAATGCATGAAACAAATTTGAATTAGAAACGTTTTGGTTTATTCTTGAACCATTATCCATCTTATTCAAATAGAATCTACTTGAATAAATATTCCAATTCATTTGAATAAGATTGATAGTGGTTAAAGAATAAACCGAAACGTTTCTAATTCAAATACGTTTCATGTATTTTTGACTCTAATAATTCTGATTAAACTAATTTTGCTGTTTTCAGTTTTGTATTTTTTGTCTTTCTGGGTTTACTGCACTCATGCGCAAACTACTGTGAACAATTCTAACATCACTACAGGTGAGTTCATAGCAATTAGCAAATGACGTATTGCCTGGGCGTGGCAGAAAACGGTTAGCTAATGGTTACTAGTGACTACTCAGGGAAGGGGGCTCTTTCCTTTTTGGAGCATTGATGCAATACAAAAAAAGCACGAAAAAACGTTAAAACCCGTTTAATTTTGGAATAAAATTAAGAACAAGTCTGAAAAGGTTTTCAGCATTTGATACCCGAGCCGCATTTTAATCAAGTTGCTGATGGGAGTGGGGCAAATTCAAAATTGCTTTTAGCCCACAACAATATTTTTGCTACCTTCGGAAATTGTTTACTAACACAATGACACAAATCTGAAGCAAGAAAACAAGCTAGCTTTGTTTCATACTCAACAACGATACAATCAGAGGGAAGGGGTCATGACTTTTTTTAGACAACAAAACCTAAAACAGTTTCATAATCATGAACTGTTTCAAACGAGCATTGTGCCTTACTTCTTTAAATTGATCATGACATAATGCAAAGATAGTTTGTAATACATCAGTTCAACTGTAGCTAACCCCGTATGCCAGATATTTTTTACCAATTTCAAACATTTGTAGCGTTTGCTCTCTTGGAAGTTGCAAATGCCACAAAAATTTGCCCCCTCTGCGCCCCCCACTTTGCATTATTTTCATGCTGTATGTTTTGCAATGCAAAAAAACATGGCTATTTAACCAAAAATTTTTGAACAAAAATAGTCTCGAAATTAAGTTATTGTTGTTAAAAACTCGTAATTTCTCTAAGAAATTTACGTAATGGCCCCCGGTGGCTGCAACTCCTACCCCACATCGCGATCTATTTTTGATCCATGCTTTTCTCCCTCTCATGACCCTTTCAAAATTACAGTCGAAACGATTGGTTGTTTTGCTAGCTATCTTTAAGATATTTTGGATACTTTTAATGTTAATTCAACACGACTTTGTGTTGAAGCTGGTTATGATTAAACTTTCTCGATTAGTTTTTTGTAGTTACAGTTTATTCTCCAAGTTGCCTCCGCAAGGAGACAACGAAGCGATCTTACGGTCTTGGAGTCACGCAGTCACCTGCCCACCTGTCTACCACGCGCGATGGAAGCATCAAACTATTCTTTTTCATTGCTGAACGTCAAAAATAGTCTTCGGTTGACCAGACCGGGAATCAAACCCGAGTTTTGCGTTTATAGTAGCAGACGCTCTTGCACCTCGATCACTGATCGTTTTTGATTGCATTGCGTTTCATTGATATTATTTAAATCAGTTACAACATTGAGTCCCGATCCATGCCGCAATGGAGGAAGTTGCACAAGAGATGCGAGTACAAGGGAATGCACCAGTTGTGTTTGCGGGGTGGGCTTCATTGGAGATTTATGCGAAGTAGCGTTGACTAAAATAAACGGAATCATTTTGTACAACAATGAATCCGACGCCTCCGCAGTTGATGTTAACAAAACGGTGTTGGAAAATATGGTAAGCTTTTAAGCATTTTACATGGTTGTAATCGTTTTCTCATTTAAAGAGCAAGATTTTCAACTATCATTAGCAAACAAAAAAGTCAGTGTAAATGAACAATTAGCATCAGAGAATGTTTTCTGATAAAGTAACCTCATTTTGTTCGAGTTGGTTAGCTTATACCGATATTGCTTTTTTATTGTGTAGTTTGCCGACTGCTTTTTTTAAAGTTCATGTACAGTATTTCAAAATTCAGGCATGCGCCAAAGAAGCGGTTTCAAGTTAAGCTAGCTAATATCAGCGAAATGACATGATGGTGGAACATTTTACGTAAGAACTGCACGAAAAAAAAGCAAAAAATACTCCAAAAACATAGTTTGAAAAGCACATGGTAAACTTCTTAAATTTAGTGTCTAATGAATTCTTCTAGTAATATTTAGTGTTTTTGTTCCATAACTTCAGGGTAATTTTTCAAATTAAGACTTTATTCGAAAAAGTTGCTATTGCAATTCTATTTCAATAGAGCCACTCTCACACTCTGGCGACTCCACTGCGAATCAATTCGCAATGCAGTCTCAGCGCTGTGTCTGCAGAGTCTCCATTCGCAGAGGATTTGAATTGCTTTGCGACTCTACGGAGACTACGCTGAGACTGCACTGCGAATTATTGGTGGTGGAGTCCCATTCAAACTCGCCAAAGTGTGAAAGCGGCATAAGTTTGACAATTAAATAAGATTCTATTCCAATAAAATTTATATGCCATACTGTCGATCCCATTTATAGGCGAAGCAGACTGTTGGGTTTCATAGGATTTTTAATGCTTTGGAGTTGTTGTATCTGCTGTGAATAATTTTAATATAAAACACAAACGCAAAATAACTGGAAACATAACGTAACGTTTAGTGAAACTGCTTCTCACATTCATTACTTTTGACAATGCGAGAAGTAGTTTAACGAAACGCCAAGTTATTTTTCCAGTTGCTTTGGCTTTGCGTTGCATATTAAAGATATTTCGATGTTCCAAACATTAAGCTGCGATGCTGCGATTAAGATTGACGATTATAGTCTAAAGCTATGTTTCAAACTTTTTCCATCCGCGTACCATCTATTCGTTTTTTGCTACACCCCGTACCGACTGACTCAGGACCACCTATTTTTCTCAAATCAAGCACCATTTATTTTCTCATAACACTAACAAATAACAAATAAGGTAGCTGAAGCTATAAAGGCCTGTTAACTTTCAAATGCGCATAACTCCGCAAGTGATGAATATTATACAAATTTTGCTTGATCGTTCAAATGTGTGCAACTGAGACTTCATTTCATCCAATTTTTAGCTATGTCACTATCACGAATTTTGTATAATTAACAAAACAAAAAAATAAAAACTCGGGCCTTATTATCGTCATAGGAAGGTAGTAAGGCCCATCATAAAACAGTTGATACTGATCCAGTAAATGTTTAGTTATGCTCCACAAGCACATCCGCATTATATTTTAATAGAATAAAAAGCCACTGTGTTCTTAACATGACGAAATTCTCTTCATAAAACCTACCATGCCCAAAAGAATAAGTTATCAATGCTTCCAGTGTTACTTTCATTGCATCTAGCATGACAGCATTTAGACTAGGAAAATTTTTTTCAGCTACAACAGCCTCTCTATGTATCATGCAATGTGTACAAGTGATAAGTGAATCACTCGCAGATCGTACTCTTGCCTGAAATCCAGCGGTATGTTCTGCCATTGCAGCAGCTCCGTCGGTACACACACCATCTTAATTCGTCTAAAACGGACCCACTTCCTCGAAAAAACTCATCAACTGTCTGAAAAATACCCATCTACGTAGAACTTCCATGCAAGGGCTGACAAAACTGTAAATCCTCATGAATGGCATTGTTGTATATAAACCTAAAGCTGCATTTACACGGGCGACTTTTTTGCGAGCGATTTTTTGATAAAAATGGATCTGGCAAAGGCGTTTACTCAACTGCGGTTTTCATCATGATAATTAGGACCTTACTGATGGAAATAATTGTCTTAAGTTGTTTTTATACCAATATTGTAATAATTGAAAACTTTAGAAGAGAATCGGTGCAGCGATAAAAAATCGCAGTGAGATTAGCTCCGATTTTGCTTTTAAAAGGTTTAGAATATCACTATCAGAATGGAAACAACTTGAGACAATCATTTTCAGCAGTAAGGTAATTTCTATCACAATGAGAACCATAATTGAATATATGCAACTAGGTATGCCACATCCATTTTTATCAAAAAATCGCACGCAAAAAAGTCGCCCGTGTAAATGCAGCTTAACATATGCCAAAAGATGTGCCATTTTTGTAATGTCCGTCGACTAATCAAGCTGAATAGCAAATTTATGGCTTTCTTTAATTCGTAAAATGAGTTGCTCGCGTTGATCTTCGCTTATTTCGGAAATTCGCTGTGACACAGTATTGTTTGACAATGAAATTTTTCGCATTTCGTCTGCCTCTTTTTTTTGCCGTAAACAATTGCGCTCAGTTTAATTGCAGATGGAAGAATTAGCTCTTCGGTTTCTTGCTCTTTGCAATCAACAAGGAAGAGCCAAATGATGCTCTTGTATGCTTTCCTCCATTTGTGAGTTAACTTTCGAATGATTGTCTTTGTCTTTTCCAGAAGCGTAACCAGGGAGGCGGGGGAGGCTCGAGCAAGCCCCCCCCCCCATTAGCGTGCAAAGTATGCAAAATAGCCTTTTTTAGCACTTTTGAGGTCGATTTTTGCAGTAAAGTCGAAAATAGCCCCCCAACGGTTTTGGCGATGAGTGTTGGTCAAGTACCTGATGTGATATTAAGTACAAAAACTGGGTTTCAGCTTGGATGAAGACCTTTTTTTTTTGGAGATCACCTGATTTTGGACAGAAAAAGTGTAACAATCTGAGTGAAAACCAATCAAAATCTGAGTCAAGATCGTTTGAGGTTTTCCCCAGCCTCCAAAACAGCACTTCCAATGCAAATTCCTGGCTAAGCGCTTGGTTTTTCCCATGTATGCTTTAACCGACGAAAAAACTCCACAGGCTTGTTGCGTCGAGAACATTGCTAGGTTTGAAGATGTCGTTTCAACTTGTCCGGCTTAAGACTCTCACTTGCCGACACTTTGTAAGAAATCAAACAAAATGGACAATGCTCTTTGTTTTCCGATATGAAAGTGAAACCATACTGCAAAAAACTTTGGCCATACGTTGTCTTTTTAGTATGACTAGCTTCATTTTATTCACTGAATTCCCGCTTTTTCGAGTTGAAAGTCTGTATTGCATTTGCCTTTACCGCTGCTTCAACATCAGCTACAGTAGGCTTATTACCGCCATCGTTCGACTTTTTTAACCAGCTATTTATTGATTAGAATCTAACCAGTTTGTAGTAGTAGTATGATAGTGATAGCTCTACTTTACTCAACTATAGATATTACGCTCCTACTCTTCTACTAATCTACCGGGACTTAACTGCACTATACAAGCATTGAATTAGGTCTGCATAGTTCTACAGCATTATGTCATAAACCAAAATGAAAAGAAAAAGTTAGGCATCCAACTGTACTACTAGATACGAATGAAGAAAATTTTATTTGCTGTCTTCTTAAATACTTCATTGTTCAACAAAGTCTCACTATTTAATAGCGCATTTTTATGTACAGTTGAATATACGGCTAAGTTAAGAAAGAGAATGACGTTTTGCAGAATTGCACGAGTTTTTAACGACAGTCAGGGGTTGCTGAGAGTATATCAATTTTACACTTGTAAAATTAGTGTACTCTCTGCGGCCCCTGAAGGACTCTTTGGGAATAGCGATCTCCAGTTTGAGAAGCCCAGGCGTAAAAGCGACTTTCCCAAAGACACAACGATGCATTGCCAGTTCGGTAGTCAAACCGGTAGTCAGCAACCTTTCGATCACTAACTAGGGTTGCCAACCGTCCCGAAATGCCCGGGACAGTCCCGGAATTGACGTCTGGCGTCCCGGACTGAGCCACGTATGTCGCGGACATAGGCGTAGCCAGGGGGGGGGCCCAGGGGGCCCGGCCCCCCCCCCCCCAATCAAAATACCACTAACGACAAAAAGTTATGACAACATAGCCTGGCGATGTTTAGTTGCAGTTTTTTTTTCAGTAATTACGCACATAACAGTAATTAACAATAATATTAATGACAACAAGTGAGTCCCGGGGCCCCCAACTAACAACCAGGGGGCTCTTACTAACAAGTAGGGGGCCCTGGAATTCTTAACCGACCACCAGGAATTCGGGACCCCTACCTGAAAACCAGGGGGCCCATAACTGACGACCAGGGGGCCCCAGGGCCCCTAACTAACAACCAAGGGACCCTTAACCAACAACCAGGGGGCCCCTTAACTGACAACCAGGGGGCCCCAGGCCCCTAACCGACAACCAGGGGGCCCCTAACCGACAACCAGGGGGCCCCAGGGCCCCCAACCAACAACCAGGGGGCTCCGGAGTGCCTAACTGACAACCAGGGTACCCGGAGCCCATAATTAACAACCAGGGGGCCCCTAACCAACAACCAGGGGGCCCCTTAACTGACAACCAGGGGGCCCCTAAACGACAACCAGGGGGCCCCGGAGTGCCTAACTGACGACCAGAGGGCCCGGAGCCTCTAACTCACAACCAGGGAGCCCCAGGGCCCCTAACTAACAACTAGGGGGCCCCTAACCAACAACCAGGGGGCCAGGGGCCCCCTAACCGACAACGAGGGGCCCCGGGGCCCTCCTAACTGACGACCAGGAAGCCCCAGGGCCCCTAACCAACAACCAGGGGGTCCTGGAGTGCCTAACTGACGACCAGGGAGCCCCGGAGCCCCTAACTCACGACCAGGGATCCCCAGGGCCCCTAATTAACAACCATGGGGGCCAGGGGCTCCTAACCGACAAGCAAGGGGCAACGGGGCCTCTAACTGGCAACCATGGAGCCTAAGGGCCCCTGACTTACGACCAAGGTTCCCGGGCCAGGGGCCCCTTAATGCAAATTTTTAACAATTTATATGCAAAACTTGCGAGAAATCTAAGAGTTTTGACCTAAAAGTTGGCACCCCAGGTCCTCGTTTAACGTTATTATGAACTTAACTATTTACTGCTAAAGTATTGCAGGAGGCAATGTTCGTTACTTCCCCCTATAGACCAAATCACTTACAATTAAAATTTTACACCATAATGCAACATTCTGAGCGTGTTTTGGAATTTAATTGCAAAAGGAGGATTAAACAACAAAACTTTTTCGATTGGCTTTGAAATGTTAAAAATCTAATTCTTTCAAATGTTAAAAATCTAGTTCTTTGAAATGTTCTTTGAAATTTCTTTGAAATTCACTAAACTCGTGCAAAATGTGATCCAATGGGATTTAAATAGCTTTTTTTTCCAAAAACTTACAAAAATCGCCCAGTGGCTGGGGGCTTTGCCCCCAGACCCCCATAGCCACCGGCGGCTGGGGGCTCTGCCCCCAGACCCCCGTCTGTGATACGTTTGAGTACACTAGCTTACTCAACACGTCTTCCAAGTTATACTTTTACACTTTTTAACAATTAGTTTTCGCCCTCTCCCTTTACCAAAATCCTGGCTAAGTGCCATCAGGCTACGGCTTCAGATCTTCCATTCTACGATATCTTTGCCCCACAAAAAATTACTTTTTCGAAAATTTCTGATGACGTCATTGCATGTGATTTGTGGTTTGGGCCCCCCCCAATCAAAAATCCTGGCTACGCCTATGGTCGCGGAGGCCGGAATTTACCGACAACCAAGGCGTTCTAACATATAAGCCATGTAAGCATGTCGGCTTCGTTCAAAACAGGAAACGGATATAATTCACGCGAATATTTTTGTAAATAAAAGCAGTTTACATCATTCTGTATGCGTCAATCAAATAAAAATTAGTTGAAAGTAATGTTGTGCACAAGATGTGTCGTCAACTGTGACGTCCTGATAACATAACAATCAAATAAGTTAAACAATCGTAAAATGGAGGATAAATCACCAGTCCCATTAATTTGAGACGATCATTCGACTTCGTTTATCTATTAAAAAAAACGCATACATTTTAAAACGGTTTTGTAGCTGCAAGCGTTAAAGGCAAATAAAGAAAGCAGTTTAAAAGTAAAGGTGAAGATATGACTAGATTGATTAGTTGGTATAAAGTTAATTAATAGGCCTATTTAGTTTGTAGGCCTATATTGCACTGGTAGTGCGAGGCTTTTTCATGAGCAGGTTTTCATTATTCAGTCAGTTTTCAGGCTTACATGGCTTTCTAATAGGACGCCTTGCTGACAACACTTTGTCTTAGTCTTAGCGAGAGTTCATTCATTATTATATTTCCGTAATGATTAGGCTACGAATTTTAACAATAACTTTTGGCAGAAAATTTAAATACAAATCTAGTGATGGAAATCACTCTTAACTCACTGTTGAAAGACAAAGATCTTAAAAGCGGCGAAATCACAAAAAAATGCAAATTTAAATGCCAGGACTGATTTTTTGTTAGAGTTCTTGCAACTTGTTGGGCGGCATGCTGCTCAATTTTTTGTCGTGCTCTAGCTGATCTACGCATCGTAGAGACAATAAACATAGTTAACGCATTGCGTTAAGTGCAACAAAAATTGAGCAGCATACTGCCCCTTATTTTTTGTTAGAGTTAAAACAAATGGTGTACATTTTTTCTGTTTTAGTCTTTTTTGCATTTATGCTTCAAAGATTCATTAGTTCACACGTTTCTTTGATTATGATAAAATTATTTAGAGGCTGGGAGTTGGTTAATAACGCTGCTCGATCATCACTCTATGACGCGCAGCACACACTGTTGCTTTTGATGTCATTGGTGTGTCGTAAGCTTCTGTTGCATCAGTTTTCAAATTCTAAGCATGAAGGCGTCCAGCAAAGGTTCAACGCAAAGTTGGCAACCCTACCACTAACCCGTTATGAACGTGATAGTTTTGAACTTAATATTTTCGAGGTTAATTGACCATTGTTGTACAATCTAAAAACTCAATTTTTTAAAACTTTCTCTAAAAAAATGGCAAGACAGTGGTGATTTCGTGTTTCTCGGACAGCAGAGTGAGGCTGTGTAGTGTGTAACTTGTGAATTTATATAGTTTATGTCGTATTGTGATAGTGGTGCCGGTTATCAAACTATGAAACCGATAAAAGCTAGAATAACAGCTAGAATATCATTTTTTATCAAACTATGAAACCGATAAAAGCTAGAATAACAGCTTTCTATCAGCAATGCAGTAGTGATTACAGGAATCATAGTTGCACATTTATGCTTGAGTTCAACAATAACCTATTCTTTTGATTGAGTGGTATGAGATTGGTGCAATTCATCTATCACACATTTGTGCAATGGGTCGTCTCTCATTTTGATTGTGCCCTTGAATTATTGGTAGTTTTGCAGTAACTGACTGAGGTTGATATGTACTGGTATTGGAAATTGTGCCAGTGCTGGTGACGTGTTGGCAAACAATACAAAACAAAGCAAGGAATTTTTTTCCACTCCAATTGCCCACTTTGGATTCTTTAAAACATTAATAAGCATTATGAACTTTATAAATTTATTTTCTATCCAATCTGTAGTTAAAATATTTTTATTATTTAGTGTGCTTAGAGTTACAGCAATTCTAATGTTGCCTTGCATTTTCTTTACATGGTGAATGTGAGTTTTGTGTATATACTTTACAAAGTGTACATATCTTTGCAACACAGTGTTTTAATTTTGCGTAAAATTTTTTGTCATAGAAAGTAACAGACTGAGAAAATCTAGAAGCTGCTTTTTTAACCTTAACTTGGTGAGGTGGCAGTAGACTTAGATGACCTTTCGGTCCTTCGCTGTCTCCTCACCAAGTGACTAAATATCGCTTTGACTCTGCAAGTTTGTGTGTTGGTTTCAAAGGAATTGCATATTTTGATGCTTTGGTGATAGACCTAGAGGAAGTTGCAGTTTTTTCTTGTGATATGACGTCACTTGGTAAAATAAAATAAATATGATGATGATGAGTTAATGGTGATGATGATGATGATGGTTAACACCAGCAAACCTGCCCTGCGTTGATGTTGGCTAGACAGAAGCAGAGTGCTTGTTTCATACGCATGTTTGAGCCAGCATTAGTAAGACGATGCGAAGTAGAAATTGGTAAATACAGTACGTGACTAACCTCTGCTTACGCTGTCGCTGCATGCAATTCAACGTCACCAAGCTCTAGCGATATTACAAACGCAAGAAAACCACTGAAGCACATTGCTTTCACTAAGCAGAAACATTTCAAACTGTCAGGAATGCATTTGCAAGAGACAAAGCAAAACATTATATTTGAAGAATATTCGCTTTTTAAATCTTAGTAGAATGCTTTTTCTTTACTCAAAGTTTTTGAAAGAATGAAATCGGCTTTTTGTGCCAATTACCAAAGAAATGACGATATTGCATTATATTTTGCATCAGTAGAAAACATACATACGTACATGTTGCATATTGGATTTGCATATTGCATAACTTGAAAACGATCAAGAATCACAAAAGGAAAAACAAAATATACATTCGTTTTTTTTGTGAATCAATTTGGTTCAAATATGGTTTAGGTGCTAATAACAAACTTTTACCGTACTGAGACGAGAAATCACTTTTAATTTAAACCAGCTTAAGTTATCCTAAAACTTCAAAAATGCACAAACGCTTCGAACTATGCTGTTTCCATTATTAGTAAAATTTAAGTAACATTTTCTTTTCATTAGAGTTGAATAATCA
Source organism: Trididemnum nubilum (assembly GCA_963965965.1). Lineage (NCBI taxonomy): Eukaryota > Metazoa > Chordata > Ascidiacea > Aplousobranchia > Didemnidae > Trididemnum > Trididemnum nubilum. The sequence continues at coordinate 11,030,548 of OZ014488.1, read as the reverse complement.
GACAAATCTAAGAGTCCATGATTGGACACAGTGCAAGAAGCATGCTAAACTTGTGTCAACAGAATCGCAAACAGAGACAATGCTATTCAAAGTTTTAACTACTGGTACTGTCATCCGGTTTTTTAAATTCAGAAACCGGATCGTTCGAGCCAATAGTGCAGAAAATGTACTCAAGCAATAATAACAACCGGTTTTTAATTTTAGCAACGGTGCATGCGAACGGTTGAATTGCACCGTGCGGTTAGCGTAACTGTATGACACTCAGTACTTAAATTGTAGGAGGGGTGCGGGGGGACGAGTCCCCCCATCGATAGTTAGCGTCCCCTCATCGAGATTTAGCGTCCCCCCCATCGAGATTCAGCGTCCCCCATCGAAGTGCCTGGCAAAAAAGAGCCTGGCAGCAGGAATAAATCCCACAAAATCCGGCCGAATTTAGTCCCAAATTGCGGTGAAGACCTTTCTTTCTTTCTTTTTTTTTTTGGTCTTCAATGCATTTCGGGGACAAAAACTCTTCAATTCGCGGTGAAGACCTTTTTTTGGTCTTCACTCGATTTTGGGGACGGAAAGACACAATTTCCACTAAAGTACTTTCGCATTCCGAATGCGTTTGGTCAAGGCTGCAAAAACATTCCCCATGCAAAATTTTACTGTTTAAGTACTGATAATACTGTATAGTATATATAGAGACGAAGAGCATTTATTTTGTTATTTTTAGATACGTGCCACACTGGATGTAAATTATACAGTGGAAGTAGATGATCCATTGTTTAATAATAGTGATATTAAACTTCCATTTTCATTCTACCTTGAACGACCTCCACAATGGACCAGCTTCTTGGATGCAGAAGTATTTCAGCCTCCTCTACAGTCTCAGTTTGCCGGTCAAAGCTCAACTGAGGCAGTTTTTAACCCTCCAGATGGCATCATTTTCGCATCTGTAACCTTAGGTAAAGAAAATTACGCAAGAAATTAGGGCATCAGCAGGAATGCCATCAAAAAATGTAATTTTTAATCGTTTACATGCTATCTGGCCTAAGAGCTACTAGCGCGAAAGCCTAGGGAAAAGTCACCAGAAGGGCGACTACTTAAAAACAAGCAGTGCGAAAAAGCTGTCTCCCCGCAAGAATAAAACCAGCAGCAGTTTAAATAGCCAAAATCAAGCGTGAGAGGACGTCTTCTCTTGCTGAAGTGGTAGAGCAGTGGACCGATAACCCAAAGGCTGCAGGTTCGATTCCTGCGGGAAGACAACTTTTTCGCATAGCTTTGTTTTTAAGTAGTCGCCTTTCTGATGACTTTCCTAGGCTTCCGCGCTGGTAGCCTTTAGGCCAGATAGCACGCCAACGATTAACATTAAAAAGCTCTGGCCTGCAAACGTCAAAAACATCACAATCAAATTATTACCAAAAAATGTAATGTTTTTTATATCAGTTATTAAAAACAAAACCGTTTAATATTTAATCACCCCGCAGAAACCAAACAAACGTATACTGTTTACTTATTGAGGTTAAACAATAGTTATTGTTGCTTCATATTCATGAATTCAATACTGCACGGTGATGAATATGAAAGTTTTAAAAGGATATCGAACAGAAAAATGAACTAAGATTTTATTAAAATCATATAGCTTATTTCAAACTTAATGCAAATGTTAAAAGAATGATATAGAAAGATCAATGTAAAACCTCTGTTAATCATTGTCACGAATAATAATTTTAAATGCGTGAGATATAAGTATTTGCTGTATTTTAATGCGTACGAGACTGTTTCTTTGTTTTCCCGCTTTTCTGATTTAGAGTATTCGAAATGATTCCTTTCTAGCATATTCTGCTATTTTCTGCAGTTATCGATTGTTTGGGATGTTTACGAATTTTTAATTGCTATATTTAGACTTGAAGTTTGTGACGTCATAATTATGTCGAAATTTGTTTATTGCAGCTCGTTAAGTTTTTTTTGTTGAGACGTATCAGGGATTTTTCTGGAATATTCGATAGCTTTTGCCGTAGTATAAATAGGCGGGTCGTTTTTCATTTGATGATTCTAATATTCTAATAGTGGGTGATTTTAGGTATTAGTTTCGTGGACAGTTTTGCCAAGAGTGTTTATCTGTGGTTGGCTTGTGTAGCGATATCGTGGCAATCTGAATTGGTCGATTGCAATAGATAGTGTGTAGTAGCGACCTGAACGTGGTCGGTCGCAGTTAGGTCTTTACTATCTGAATAGCTCGATAGTCTTTACTATCTGAATTGGTCGAAGAAGTTTTAGTGGAGCGATTTTGCTCAGTGAGAGTGGTTTTGTGTTTCAATCCTAAATAGAAGTGTTAATTTAAGATTAGTGTGCTGCTTTCTGAGATTCAAGAAGCTACAGAAACTATCAACTGCCATTTTCAATTCGTCAATTGACATCTTAGTCGTTTTCTAGTTTCAGTCGACGTGGACGATTCTAGAGATTAAAGGTTGTACTCTAGCCAAGTATCAACGATCGCAACAACCATATACAAAAAGCGTTTCTTCTTGAGCATGCCATCTTTTACACTTTACAGCGATCATCCATACATGCAATTCTATTGTAAAATGTTACGGACTAAATCATTGTTTGATGTTGCACTTTTTGTGACATAATAAAAGTGTCAAAGTCTAAGCACATTTCAGTATTGCCTTATTTCGCCTTTTTCTATGCGTAAATATAGATGCTTGAAAATATCTGCAAGACCACAAGGCAAAACTGGATTGCCGGAATTCAAATTTTCGAAAAATTCAAATTATGCGGAGATCTGTCGACTTTTAAACCTGCATAAAATGTTGCAAAATGTGATTCAAAGCATCATTTTTTAGCCGATTTGAGCTTAAAAGTACTAATTTCAAACAAAATTTTACTCTCAGTTTCTCCGCGGATTAATAAAATTAGCGCTTGGATGTTTGCGTGGTTTTCACTTTTCAGGCTGTTTTCTAGTTTCAAACTTTTAGTGATTTTATGATGGAATGACAAGGTTTGGTATTGACCGAAATAGCGCTATCTTGAGCATTACATGGAGGGTTATTGTACTCCCAAAATTCTTTTCACTACAGAGAATATTTTTTTCCCGCACGAGTGTTTTGCTTGGCAGTAGTTTGGTTAAGAAATTGACTGAGCACTACGACTTAACAAAATAGTTACGCTTTGTACTTTTCTGGAACCGATTATCAAATTAAATTTTCCTAGCCTATGCGAATCTTGTAATTATCTTAGTGGTAGTGATATTGGTGATTAACTTTACAAAAACATAGCTGATAGCAGTAGATTAGATATTTGATTTTTATTTATGTATTGTACGGTAGATGTTGACGAATGCATATCTAACTGGACGGACTGCAGCGATAAATCCTATTGTGTTGACCAAGATCCTGACTTTCTGTGCATTTGTTTTGTCGGGTATGAAGGAGATGGGACTCAATGTTTCCGTAAGTAGTAACAGTGCGCGCACCTATTATTATGCATTATATACAATAATATGCATATGATATGCACTTACTGTATACCTCATAATTTCAGATTATAAATATCAATTTAAGGTTACGCGTTTGTCTCTGGAGCGAGAGGCCTGAAGTTCAAATTTCGGGCCGATCAAATCGGACATAGTGTTGTCAACTAGTTGCCACAGCTGCAACAGTTCTTCAAAAAGAGCTGTGTTGCCTAGGCGCAATGTCGCGGAAATTGGTTTAGTCAACTCGTTACACGCTTTGTCGTTATTCAGCGAGTACCAACAAAATATTTGATTTGATATTTTACAATTATATTGCATTATCAATTTATTTGCATCGTTGTGTCCTTGGGAAAAACACTTTACGCTTTTAGTGAGTTTGTACGCGATGAGTCTCGACACGTAGTTCTTTGATATCAACGAGTAGTATTTAATAAACTAATAACAGAGGTGGAGTCGAGGACACGAGGCTCGAGGCCAAGGCCAAGGACACAAAAAAAGCCAAGGCCAAGGACAGCCCTTCCGAGGACAGACCCTCTCGAGGCCAAGGACGCAGGCGCAAGTGTTCTCAAAAATTTTTTTTCAAGCGATATCCAAAAAAAAAGGCTTTAAAAAAAATTTTTGCGAGTGCTAGAGTTAGGTAGCAAAGGCTTTTATGTTCAAGCCTATGCCGATGATCTAGCAGAGTTGGTCACTGGTGATGATATGCTTTGGATTACAGGTATGGCCCATAAAGCAAAATATATTGCTGCAAACTGGGCTTCGGAACAAGAGCTACAGTTGAGCAGCAAGAAAACTTAAATTCTACTGTCCACTCACTCACAAAAGGGTTCCAGATTTAGGTTCCTTGTCACTGAATGGTTCAAAACTTGAACCTTCCAAGGAAGCAAGGCTGTTAGGTATTACTCTGGACAGCAAGCTAACTTGGAAACCACATATTGCCCGAATTACCCGCAAAGCAACTATAGCATTACTGCAATGTACACAAATTGTGGGTGAAACGTGGGGAATAAAACCATCTATGATGAAATGGACATGCACAGCTATGATACGTCCAATCATGTCGCATGCATGTGTGTCTTGGGCTGGCGGTCTCAACAAAAAGTATCTAATGAGGAAACTCACAATGGTGCAGAGACTTGCTTGCCTGATGATTTCACCTGCTTTTCCTGGCACCCCTACTGGTACTCTGAAAATTTGGTCTACATAACTCCCATTGAAGAAGTTTTATTGGCTGAGCAGTGCGGGGGTCATACAGAATCACTGTTAGTGGGCTCTGGCGTTCAACCGAGTTGGTTCCTTTGGAAAAACGAAATACCATGTTAATGTTTGCAATGAGGCAAAAAGATTCTTACCTCTACTGCAAATACCAGCTGACCGAATAAAGAAAACAAAGGTATTCGAGAGAAATTTCGAATGTCAAATTATGTATAAAAAGAATGCTATCAGATCTAAAAGCATTCTAGAGCAGAACACTATCAAGGTTTACACCGATGGATCGAAACTAGATGGGAGAGTAGGTGCGGGTTTTTTTGCCGAATACCTAAACAACTCCCCAAAACAAGCATTTTTCCACCTAGGCATTTACTGTACTGTGTTCAAGCAAAAGTCTTAGCTATTTCAGTAGTGGCAAAAAACCTGCTTCTGGAAAAAATGCTCAATCAAAGTATTGTTGTGCTGGTTGAGAGTCAAGCAGCTATGAAAGCACTCACAAAGTGCACTGTAACATCAATTACAGAGTTCAACTGCATTAGAAACCTAAATCAGTTAGGTAAACAAAACCACGTCAGTATTGCCTGGATTCCTGGACATGCAGGGGTGCATGGAAACAAAGTGGCAGACTATCCAGCCAAATCAGGATCTAAATCAAAAATGCATGGCCCTGAACCTCAGGTTACAGTCCCGTATGCCAGATGTGTTAGCGCGGTTAAGGGCTGGTCCACAGATAGATGGAAATCTATGTGGAATGAACGGAAGGACTGCTTGAGGATGAAGGAGTCTTTAGGTTGGACGTTTTCCCGACTATCAATACGTCTTCTTAACCTTAAGAGGCCTCAATTAAATAGAATGGTGCAAGTTTTAATTGGGCACTGCAATCTACAGCGACACAAAAAAAAAACTACAGGTCGTGCTGAGTCTTCTTTGTGTCCAAAATGTAGCCTAAAGGATAAAACACCAAATCATCGTGTAGCCAATTCCAAGCTTTACCCAGATATTCATGGTAACATTTTGGAATCATCAAAACCACTGTTCACCATGTGGTAACAAAATGTAACATTAATAAACTGGCCACGTACTTAAAGGAAGCTGGAAGGCTTTCTAAGTTCGACCAGTAACCAAATAAAACAACAGTAGCATAGCAGCTACATTTGCAATGGGCCCGAATGAGGCCTACGCAATGTGTAGGTGGACTTTACTTAACGGTAACAGAACCGCTTGCACCGCTGCCCATTAATAATGATAAAAAAAATTTTTTATGGCGATCTCCAATTGCGCAAAACGAAAAAGGTCTTCGCAAATTTTCCGCGAGGTTTCTGGCGTTTTCCAACAAGATTTCAATGGTACAAAAAATAGTGCTGTCCTTGAGCCGAAGACAGGGCAATTTTCGAGGACTTGAGGCTTCGAGGCCAAGGCCAAGGACTTGAACTTCGAGGCCAAGGACTTCAAAATGTGTCCTCAAGGACGTCCTCGAGGACTTCACCTCTGACTAATAATAATAGCAATAATAATAATAATAATAATGATGACATGAAGCTAAGCAGCGGTATATGTATTGTATAGCGAGCGAACAAAGAAAAGCGAAAACAAAAACAACATTAATTAAATTTGTTTTGTCTCACATCATCCGTTCATTACGCAATACCAGCCATACCAATGAGCGATATGAGCCAATAACCGGATAACGCAGACATTTATTCAAGAACAAATATGAAATTATATTCACTCGGTCACCACACGCTCAATTCCCATCGGGGTCTAGCAGTCTACCCATTGTAATGGCTCAGCCTGACGAAAGATTGAAAACAAAACCTAAAAAGCTGCTCTGCTTTAGTGTAGTTGGACAGACGCAGAGCGCATAGTTCATACACATGAACGAATAATCAATTTATTATAACCTCAGTTGTAATCAATGCAAAGTTTTTAAATCCCATAAAATTTCGTTTTTTAAGGATCAAGTTATATTGTTACCGCCCTGTTGGCGAGCCGTAACGCGTTTGTCTCTGAAACGGGAGGTCTTAGGTTCAAATCTCGCGCCGATCAAACCTGACAAAGAGTTTCCAACGACTCGCCTCTGCTGCGGCTTTTCTTCGTAAGGAGCGGTGTTGCCCGCAAGCACAATGACGCGGAGATGGGCCCCGCCAAGTCGTTACGGCTAAGGCGAAGAATACCGAGTATGATAAAAGATATAATTTAAATTTTATTGCTCGCTATTTTCAGCTCTTACTTGCGCTTTGAGCGATGCACCCGCAGCACCGCCTGTAGCCAGCAGAACGTTTTTTGATGCGAACGAAACTGTAATTCCCGATCCCGACGATATTCTACCGTTCGGAACGTCGATATTGTACACCTGTAACCGGTTAGTTTGATTGTGTTTACAATGTTCTTTAATTTAAGTAAAGTAGATAAATTATAGGCTGCTGTGATTTCAAGTTAAACGAGTTCGTGAGTTAGAAATATTAGCCATCTCAAGTTTTATAATTTAGAATAAAATTTCTAAAACATGTAGCAATACCACTATCATCTCACTCGTATCGTAGATTTGGTCAATAGTCCTAAATACTGTAGTGAATACGAGCGACGGCTATGAATGCTCAAATAGGACAGGGTTAACTTGGGTTCGAATCCAAATTTGGTCTGATTACGTAAAACTGCAGTTATCGAGGACGCAGTTTTCCTATCTGGCAGGGAAAAACAAGAGACAGTGCGGAACCTTCACTCCAAGTAGATGATAGATAGACGGCCAGTTTATTTGACTTATGCTTAAGCAGCATAATGCAACAAGGCCCCATTAAGCAATCGATTTATCAGTCCATAGGCCTGTTCGACTTTGCGAAATAATGCTTTTATATATTTTTTCTGTGAACCCGTTTTTCGAGATGTTCTCAATTTGCACTGCTACCGATTCTACAGGAGTTTCTTGGCAAATCATGTTGATAAAAACATATCCTTTAGACCTTTATATGAGAACGAAATTACTATTGTAAAAAAAATTAGAACGGTTGTTCTGCCGCCCAATTAAAAAAACGCAGTTTATACATTAATTACATGAGATTGGTTAAGAAGCTTTAGATGACCAAATTGATATAACAAAAGACAACAGGTAGCTTCAGCTTTTGCTGTTCACCCACATCACCAAACTTTCAAGTAGCATGAATGTCCATATTATCTAAACTTCAATTGCTAAGAGGTACCAAGCCTTCGGTTTTCAAGAACTGCTGGTTTTTCAAGAAGTCCACGTAATAATTTTGTCCATTAAGGGCGGTCGGCCCGCGAATAGCTGTTGTTGGCCAACTGACTGTTTAGAAAATAATTTGGTTATCAGTCAACTACTGACTTTAAAGAATTGCACAAATTTTGTCGGTTAATTAACGTCGACCCCTCAAATTCATGGTGATCTATTTTAAGGGATAAAGCGTTAAGCGGCTACTGCCAAAGGTGATACTGTACAGTAATTGAAAGCCTTTGAACTTCTAATTAACCAAAATACGTAATTTAGATCATACACTTAAAAAAGAAGATAATTCGGACAAATAAAATTACCCTTTTAAACATAAAAATTACTCTAATAAAAACACATGCTTAATGTTCCCAACAGGCTGTTTCGTCGTTATGCCTTCAGGGGATAACAGTAAATTTTACTCAAATAGAATTCTAATAGGATTCTCTTTCGGATTCTATTCTATTTAGAATTTAAATAAGATTCAAATAAGATTCTATTTAGAATTCCCTTCGATTTTAAATTCAAATAGAATTCAAATGGGATTCTATGGTCTATTTGGTTTTTACCTGGTTCTCGGCGAAAACACTAGCAATTATCTTTGTATATGTTTACTGTAGGTACTATGAATTTGTCGACGCCAACGAAAATCCTATTGGACTCCAAACAATCGCTTGCCAAAACGGGGGATGGGGTCAAATAGAAGAAAGCAGCTGCGTCACAGGTAACGTTGGTTTCTCTAAAACGCTTTGCACGAATTCAATATCCACTTTACAGGCCCGGTTTGTTATAGTTCCGCTGTTATACACTGCACATAACTGATAAGTTATGCCAAAAAAGTGCCAACTTACAAAAAATTTGCTCATCAGAGAATTCATTATCCTTATTACAAGTTTACTTTTGAGGCACGGTTATTGGTTTTGGTGCCTGGTTATTGCCGGATGTGTAAAACAACAAAAGTAGCTCCCTTAAGTATCCTACTTAAGTAGAATTTTTCGGTAACGAGCACTCTAAAGTAGTGATGATTTTGGATACATTCTACTTTTTCTTGTTAACTAGTAGCGTGAAGCAACGTTAGTAACTAGCTTTTTGATTCAAAAGAGCACAAAGTACTGTTTAGTATAGTTTCAAATTTAAACCACAAATTCGTCAGAACAGTTGACTTTTCTACCAGCAATTCTTCAATTAAATTAAGTTACGCTCGGAAAGATTTTATGAAATGATTCCTAGTAAATTCTGCATGACATGATTTTCAAATCTCAAAGTTTTGCTATTGTTCTGTTTCATTTCAATATTATAACAAGAACTTGCTTCAAATAATGATTCATGACTTTTGGGGAGAGAATAAGGGGTTAGAAGACCAAGCGTTTTGTGGCAGTGATGTGAAGGTAGTTGACTAGTTGTCGTACACTACACACAATTTAATTTGTCGATTGAATATTTTGTTGTTTCTTAAATAGTGTCAGAAATATGGTTTCAATAGTTATATGGTTTCAGAAATACTTGTACTTGAATACTTTTAAAATGACTATTTTTTGACTTTTTGGTCAGTGCTTTGTACTTTACTTCAAGTAGTTTTTCGTTTAAGTAACAAAACTTTTACTTGGTTACACTTTTCAAATACTTTTTACACAACTACTTACTGCTGAGGCAAAACAAAAACACGCCCAATAATGAAAGGCACGCGCCAATCAAGCAGTTTAAATATGTCACCTATGTTACAATTGATGCTCGTAATAACTCTTTGATTGGCGCAAATTTTTTCAACTTGGCATTTTTCTGGTATGAGTAATGAGCAGTGCCAGAAATAAAATAGCGGGCCGAAAAATAGGGGCATTAAAAAATCACTACGTATGATTTCTGAATTTTGTGCCAGTTTTTTATTCCGTTTTAGCTCGTGATTGGTGTCACTTTGAATCATTTAGATGCTCCACATTGTTTTTTACCAGGGCTGTAAATCGAACTTAAAAAAACTTGATCATTTTGACGAAATCGAAATTGAACTCAAAAAAATCTACTAAGTTCGAGTTCACTTAAAAAAGATTAAAGCCTAAACAATTGTTGGAAAGAAAAATTTTTGTTAATCAAGCCGTGCGAATTACTGCAATTGCGAAATAGTATTTTATCTTTTTATTTACAACGAGTACTGGCAGTTAGTAAACGTAGCATTTTCATCAGCCTGAACTCGAAAACCTTGATATTGTTGCTGCTGTACTGTTGGGTACATTTATCCTCATATCACTGGACAGCTATAGACACTAAATATTGGATGATCTGTTCACTATTCAATGCATTAACTACTTCGTGTTTGGAGGAATCTGCACCTGCTTAGGAGTTTCTAGTAATCCATAATTGTTCGTGTGGATTTCTTAGAATTCATATCCACAGAATTTGATACTTGTTCAAAGTTTGAAGCATCTTTTCCAAGGACGCAACAACGTGACCATGGTGCGGGTTGAACCCAGATCATGCGATCAGGGTCGTCGTAAAAACGACGTCTTTAACTTCTCGGCCACTCTGCCACCATTCTCATTAAACGTAAACTCAAAAAAATTAAATTCAAGAACTCAATGTGAACTCGAACTTACTAAAATAAGCTGAATTCGACCTCAAACTTAAACTTGAATAAAAATTGATCGAGTTTGCAGTCCTGATTTGCAAAACCTAGAATTTTTGTATTTCCGTTTTGATTAAAAATTTATTGTTACTGTGTTCTGCTCATTGATTACATTGAATCGAATTTTATAGAATGCGGGAAAAAAAAGAGTTTTCAATAACTGTGATAAAAGCACTACAACCCACTGCGGGCAGCACAGAGTAAAGATAGCAGCTGGCAACATGACAACGAGTTTGCATTCGGAGATAAAACTCTTCAGCCTTTTTTTTTTTTTGCAGCAATGGGATTTAAAATCGCAATTGGGATGACTGTTGTAAGCGTAATCATAATCGTTGTCGTGATTGGGGCTTTGGTAGCTCAGAAATGCTTACAGGCGGAAAAAAAAGCAAAAGGACTACCAGACGAAGGTTATGATCAGCAAATGTCCTTCGAAAACCTGAATTTTGATGGTGTTTGATTATTTTAATTTTCATGCTGTTTTTTTCTTCAATTGTTTACAGCAACTGTGCAATATTAGATGTTTTTTGTCTAGATTTACCAAAATTTTGAAAAACTTTTCGCACCGATTTTTGCACACTCAGTAGCTTGTTCTCATTAAATCAAAAAAAGATTAAAAACGTTTTCACTCAAACTTGGCTTGTTTTTTTTTTCCTGAACATTTGATGCAGACCACAATTAAAATAAAAAGGATTTCGCCTAAATTGTGCCTGTTTTAATTCCAAATCGTTGACTGTTACGGGCTTCTTAAAGCTGCGCGAGCCCTCTTTTAAGTTTCCGGTCGGAGTACACCAGACCCCCTTACCCCCCTCTTAACAGCCCTGCTGGGACAAAGTTTATATTTGTTCTTTGTGCATAAATTTTTCTGTTTCTTTGCATTAACTCAAAATTGCGCTGCACAATTTTTTCAAACATTTCATTGATTGTGGAAGAATTATTAAAGTTTGTTTTGCAATCTCTTCCTTTCTTCATTGCTCGCTTTTTTGTGAGAAGTTTCGGGGGGCAGCAGCTCGAGATTTCCATCCGCAACACTTCAGGGTCTTCCATCTTCCCGAAATGCTGAAGTCCCATACGATTCCATGCAAAATCTTCATTAAAATTAATTCATTTAGTTCTAAGTTGTCCTACTGGTCTTTTTCGATTTGCTTCGGCAAGTTAAGCCTGTTTGGGGAATCGTTCCTAACGCATTCTGCCTACATCATTAATCAATCTTAAGCAGAGATTATTCAATTTGGAGAAGTAGCAGCTCGATGTTTAGAGATTTTTGGAGCAGCTACTGAGATTGTACAACCTCCATAGCCATATTAGTTTCATGAAAAAGACCAGAATGATATTATGCAAAAGGAAGCAAAGTTTTTTAAGCAAATGCTGAAGATTTTTTCCTGTCTTCGAACAACTTTTTTTATCATTTTGCTATTATAGCTTTTTGTAGTTAAATCAGTTTGCGGTCTTCTTAAATATAGCCTTTAGTAAGCACAAAGCGTTTTGCAGAGTAATTTATTTATCTTTAGGTTTTTGGTTTTAGCTGTTGAAACTTTTGTACTGTGTTTTATCTTGTGTTATCTTTTTTGGAAGCTTTTCGATAAATATAATAGAGTAAATTTTTAGTTTTAACTACCCGAGCACAACAACCAACTCTTTTGACAGCTTTTTTGGGTAAAATGTTTTTGTCAGAAAACTGCAATATGGTTACATTTTGCGTATAAATTACTTAGTTTTCTTCATTTGTGATAATAATTTTACTGGAAGCCATGCAAAATTTTACTAATTATTGGATTGTAAGCCTACAACTTTCGCGCTTCAGTTCGTCACTAGGGCTTTCAAACTATATTGGTCAGTGTAGTTTGGCATTTTATTATTTTTTCTTTTTTCTTATTTTTTCGATTCTAATTTTGTTTATTTTTTATTTTTAGATGTTTTTTTTCGAGTTTTGTTTTTTTTGCTTCTTATTTAGTTTTTGTGTTTTTGTTTTCTTTTTAGTTAAACTGCACTGCATTAACTGTTATAAACTATAATGCGTAGTTCATTTAAGTGGATTGTTATCAATAAAAACTTGCCACTTTTTATATACGGAATTTAGGATTATATACCTAACAACTACCAGTGTAATTGTAATACCTTAAAAGATTATTACTGCATTGGTTTGGCAGCGTAGACGAAGAGGTTAAGGCGTTGTTTTTGCTACAACAATGATCGCATGATCTGGGTTCAAACAGCACCCTGGTCACGTTGTTGCATCCTCGAAAAAGACGCTTTACGATGATTATCTCTGCTTGGTGGCTTCAAACAAGCCGCAAATTCAATGGGCAGGAATTTGAGGAAATCCGCAGGAACTCTAGTGAGTTGGATTCTTCACCAATTCTTAGGCAATTTTTTGCAAAGTCTTCACCGATTTTTACCAATAAACAAAAAGAATAGCGTGAAGCTCCCACCGTGTTTGTTGGTTAGATATGAGTAAGCTTGACTCGAAGACTTTGGACAGTGCCTGCTTGACAGTGTTGACCATTTGTTGACTTCTAGGCCAGATACTGCAGCTTGATAATTAGGATCTAGAAATTGATCAATCAGTAGACAAGTGGAAAGAGCGTCTACTACTAATATGGTGGACTCAGGTTCGATGCCCGGTAGGGTAAAACTAAAAACTCTAAAAACCGGTATTCACAGCGTCCCTGGTTGATGTTCGACTTTATAAGGGACGGTGTGAAGCAGAGGTGGAGTCCTCGAGGACACATTTTGAAGTCCTTGGCTTTGGCCTTGGCCTCGAAGGTCAAGTCCTTGGCCTCGAGGCCTCAAGTCCTCGAAAATTGGCCTGTCCTCGGCTCGAGGACAGCACTAATTTTTGAATTGTTAAAATTTTGTGGAGCGCTTGAAAAATTTTTTGAAAAACGTTTTTTTGTGGAGATCGCCAGAAAAATTTTTGTGAAGACCTTTTTTTTTTGGAGATGGTCTGAAAAATTTTTGTGAAGACTTTTTTTTTTCTTTTTTTGGAGAGCACTTGCGCTTGTGTTCTTGGTCCTTGGCCTTGGCCTCGAGCATTCCTGTCCTTGGCCTCGAGAGTGTCTGTCCTCGGAAAGGCTGTCCTTGGCCTTGGCCTCAGATTTTTTTTGTGTCCTTGGCTTTGGCCTTGGCCTCAGATTTTTTTTGTGTCCTTGGCCTTGGCCTCGAGCCTTGTGTCCTCGACTCCACCTCTGGTGTGAAGCCTCCACCCTGAGTTGTAGACAGGTGAGTAGGTGGCAGCTTGATTTCAAGACTTATAAGGTTCTTTTTGCCGTCTCCTGACCAAAATAACTTGGTAAATAAAAATGCAATTACAATTATTATAAAGCTCTCAAATAGTTGTTTCAGAATTTCCTTTACAGATGAAATTAAACTCTTGCTGAACGACTTTGTTTCCTGAAATCAGTTAGCACTATACTATCTTTCAACTCAAATCGTATCCGGTAACCAAACTGTTATGAACAATTTTAAAGACTACCTAATCTCCGCAAAGCAACTCCCTTAATATCTAATAAAAAAAAAATGCACTAATCAAATGCTAAAAACTCGGTTTAGATACACGTTCTCAGTTTTAAGACAAGAAATAGCCATTATTTACTCAGGATTACCTTTCGCGTTTTTAAAAAATGACACGTCATCAGACCCAGGAGTTGGGCGCCTTTGACTAGTTTATAATTATGGTTTATCATTGCAGAGAATAGGCGATTTTGGAAAGGCATGTAATAGCGGCTAGCTGGTCAAAAAGTGTTGATCAAAACAGGTGTAATTAGCTCAAAGTAGTTGCATAGCTAAGTTCAGAAGTGAATTACCCGTAGCAATCAGCTTTTACTACCAGTATTAAAAAGCAGTTTTACTACCAGTAATGACTCTATCACTCTAAAATCCCAGCTATACAAAAGTTTTTGTATTCTATCTGTCATATCCGTATTCAATACCGGTAGGCTACTGTGGTGTAAAAAAAACATTTTAGACACAACAAGAAACTATGAAAAGCTTATGATTATGTAAAAATATTTTACCCTTCTAATACCAGTAAGCTACAATTGTTCACTGCGCAGGATTTGGAATATACCGGTACGGACAGACCTACTGTACAGTAGAAATGGTGCCAGGTTCAGATCAGTAGACCTACTGGTAGCCTGGTTTGTGTTTCAGTAAATATTCCACTCCTGGCAATGTATGATTAGGCTGGACTAATCTGCTAGGGTACCATAGTTTAACCGTTCCTGACTAGGCTACCGGTACACCGGACTAGGCTACCGGCAGAGATGGGCACGCGCTACTTCAAAAGTAGCGCCGCTACCGCTACTTGCCCTAAAAAGTAGCGTCGCTACCCGCTACTCGTCTTCAAAAGTAGCGCGCTACCGCTACTTTACAACGAAAGTAGCGGCGCAACCCGCTTCCCGCTACTTTGAGCAACGTGTAAATTTTTTTTGCAGTGACTTATGAGTAATTGGGTATATACTGGGATAATTAAGAAGATAAAGTAGATTATCATCGACTGTCTTGTGAATAGCGTAGCTGAAAAACTATACATTTTTTAAAACCAGAGTATTTTGAATTTGGGCTGAATGTTTTTAAATCTTTACGTATAGTATTTTTAAATTCATTTGCTCTTAACCATAGTTGGAGTATAAAGTGACATAAATTTCATTAAGTATAAAGAGGCATATTTATTTTTGTTAAGTTAAAAGTTAACTTTTGTTTTAAATTAGATCATTATTATTTATAACCAATCAGTGGTCGAATGAATAGAGCGTCTTCTACTGAAGCGGTTGACTCGGATTTGATTCCCGGTCGGGTCAAACCAAAGACTATAAAAGTATATAATAATATATAAATAATTCACAGCTTCCGTGCTTGACGATCAGCAATTAAAGGGACAGGGTGAAGCCTCCGCCGAGTGTAGTAAACACGTGGGCAGGTGGCGGTTTTACTCGAAGACCGAAAGTTCCCTTTACTGTCTCCTGGCATAGGCAACAGGGCGAATAAAATGTAATTACAATTAAGCTTATACTGTAAGACAAATCATTACAATCAACAATGGCAGTATAGAAAAGATCAAGAGAACTCCATTGATACCGTACAAATGCGTTGAATCAGATTGCACTCCTTAATATTTTTTTTCCTGCTAAGACTAGCTTTGGTCCAAATTTGTTTTTTTAATTTTGAGCAAAACTAAATTTCGTGTTCTTACAAAAGTAATAGCGTTCTTTCAACAAAAAGTATTTAGTAAACTATTAACGACGTTGTTGTGATCAAATACAGAGCGCTTGTATTATTTAGATCAGTGATTTTCATCCTTTTTTAAATGCTACCCAAAGCTATTGAAAAAGTCCAAGTCAAAATTAAACAACCTATATTTGCGGAATGTGAGGTGATGACCAAAAAAAGGTCCTTACTTCAGGAATCCACAAACTTCCGCGGGTTCGATCAGACTTAAAGGCGGTGAATCATCCAGCCAATTCCAGTGGTTTACAATAGCTAAAATTGAACTATAATTTTTGATATTTTTTGCTTTAATTTTGGGACTACGGTTGCAAAGATATTCAACAAATACAAAAAGATGTCCCCCCGAAAAAAGATTTTGGAAACTCTGAGTTTTGATCTTCCCGCCAAAACCACAGTAGGCCTAATGGTTTAGAGAACTGTGGTAGGCCTAATAGTTTAGAGATAGTTTATTTCTAAATAGTTTAGGCCTAACTATCTCTAAACTATTAGGCCTAATAGTTTAGAGATAGTTAGGCCTAGTACTTTAATTAGATTACAGTAGGCCTAATAGTTTAGAGAACTGTGGTTTTGGCGGGAAGATCAAAACTCAGAGTTTCCAAAAACTTTTTTCGGGGGGACATCTTTTTGTATTTGTTGAAAATCTTTGCAAAGGCAGCCCCAAAATCAAAACAAAAAATATCAAAAATTATAGTTCAATTTTAGCTATTGTAAACCACCGGAATTGGCTGGATGATTCACCGCCTTTAAGTACCACTAGACTTTGTATACTGTAAGTTTTAAAGTGAAGACCAAAAAAGACGTCTTCACTTTGGGAATGCACATATTTCAGCGGGTTCACTGAGTCATTTTTTAATATTGCGTTATGGCTATATGCATATTTCACCCTGTGTGAATGTCTGCAAAAAGAAACCAAGCGACTCAAAAGAATTTTCAGGCCACCCAACTTTTGGTCGCGACCCAAAGGTTGAGAACCATAGATTTAGATTGCTCAAATTAAAGCTACGCTTCGTATTTTTCATTAATTATATTTATTTATTGTTCAAACAAAAACAAGCGCAAACACTTAATCAACCCTGAACATTGCTACGCAAAAAAACAAACAAAACAAAATTGCTTGACGACAACTACAAACCACAGTAACAGAACTCCGCAAAAATGTTTTCAAAGTTTTTTTTTTTGATCTTCTACTAAAATAGACAGGTCTTGTTTATTTTTTTGGTTAAAATTGACGAAAAAGCTACCGCATTTCGATAAAGATCTTTTTTGGTCTTTGCCTAAAATTTACGAAAAAAGTTTCTGCATTACATTGTTTTCAAACCACTCCCCCCAAAAAGAACTTTTTTGAGCCCTCTCCTCACAAGCACAGTACACCTTGACTCTGGGCCAGCCTCTAACTGTCTAATGTGGCCTAAGCAAGCGCAAGTCTCTACTCCGGTGCCTAACTGTATTTTTGCTGTTTTTTAGTTCGCTTTTTGCCAACAGACCTAGTATTACTTTATAATAATTAACCTATAGTATACGCTACTCCTATTCAGATACAGCCAGTAGGCCTATTTAAGCTGTAAAATTTTGCATAGAGGAACGCTTTTGCAACCTTGACCAAACGCATTCTGAATGCAAAAGTAGCCTACTTTAGTGGAAATTTTGTCTTTCCTTTTCCGAAATCGAATGAAGACCAAAAAAAAAGTCTTCACCGAAAATTGAAGAGTTTTTGCCTCCGAAATAAGGTGAAGACCAAAGAAAACAGGCCCTTTTTCGTCTGTTTAACCAGCAGTCAAACCTTGATGGGGGGGACGCTAAATCTTGATGGAGGTACGCTAAATCTCGATGGGGGTTCGCGTCCCCCCTACAATTTAAGTACTGGATACAGCTGCCAGCGAACCACGGCCACGAGGCCATAGTTTAGTTTAGACTTTAGATGACAGCAATCACTCGTAAAAATCTATTCCTGAAAATAGCAAAACGTAATAAATTCGTCATTACAACGTCACAGACAAGTTATTTCGGCATTCTCACCCGCAATAACAATTTTGTGAACTAAATATAACAATTTACTAATGTATATGTTTTTGATTTTATTAAACATATTACAATAAGCACTTGAAATAAGTAGCGGTAGCGGTATAGTTCAATTTCTAAAAGTAGCGGCGCTATCGCTACCGCTACTTGCCCTAAAAAGTAGCGCCGCTACCGCTACCCGCTACTCGGTTTCTACAGTAGCGGCGCTACCGCTACTCAAAAAGTAGCGGTAGCGCCGCTACTACAGTAACGCGCTACTGCCCACCTCTGGCTACTGGTATCAGATTGGTGTACTGATATCTCAGATCTGCACAGCCATACGACTACCAGTGAGGGCAGGTGACTTTTTATAAGCAAGGATGGCAGTACGGTACGGTACATTCAGAATTTACGTACTACGTACCTCTCACCTTGAGCCGTACCGTACCAGCGTACCGTACTTCAGTTTAGTTTTTTATAGCGTACAGTACCAACGTACCGTACCCGTACCATTCCAAAAAAGGCGTACCGTACTTCTTGGCAAAAATTGAAGCATGCCGTGCCGCACGTACGTACAGTACAGTACTGTCATTATTGCTTTCAACTACTCGCAACTTTAACTGACTTTAAAATCATAAGTCTATTAATCAACCAATGACATAAAACTAGATGATACGCAACTCTTTTTCCCACTATTTTTCCTCTTTGTTTCTTTATTGTGCGGATTTTTGCTCTGTCTTTGCCCGCGTTGATGTGCTGACAGTGACTGTATTGTACAGCCTTTGCCTTGCTCAACCAATGACATAGGTAGCAATTATAACAAATATCGTTGCCTGTGGAAGTTGTGGCTTTGCATAATTTACGCTATGTTTTGTCAACTACTAAATTACCCCCCCAAAATCCAATTTTCGAGTAAGTTTTGCGTAAAATACATAAATGTCAACGTGTTATCACAACTTAATGTTACGACATTACTGAAATGTAAATATAAAAAGCGTTGTTTTTTGTTTATTGTTGTGTTTTCGCATTTCTTCTGCTTTTCTGAGTCAAAATATGTTAAATGTTTCACACTGAATTGATTGAACTACTCTAAATATGTAAGTATCAGTTTCATGTTTTATTTTGTGGTATTGTTACAGTAGCATTGAACTTCGAAAAGTCAAGAGCTTAAGTTAATTTTTGTTGCTTCCATGCCAGATTTGGCAAAAATAAACTGAATTGAATAACGTCAAAAAAACGCCGCAGTTTGTTACAGCATATAGTACACTTTTTTATAAGAACCAATAAATATTAAGTTAACGTTGGCTGTTGGTAGTTTTTTGCCGAATTTTAGCCTCAATTGTTCCTAAATTTTGAAAATGCGAATGTTAATTTTAGCGACCACATTTGCACAACTGTTTAAGTATTAATTTTAGCGACCATATTTGTAAAACTGTTTACGTTGTTTAGTCCCAAAGCTTTGTGTGCTTGAGTGAACGTTTTATACTGCTTTTGACGCAACGCAAAATTGCTCATTTTTCGACTTGAACGACTGCCAAAAATTTTCTTAGTTACTCGCATGGAGGCGCAACGGCATTCTTTAATTTCATAATGGTTGCAATTTTGCTCGCAAATATTACCACTGAAATTTTATCGTTTTGAATCAGTACCGGATTTAGTTACTTTTATTGATTTGGATTTTTTTCTGTTTCGTTTGTCCTTAATTTATTTTTGCTGCTGTGGCTGGAATTTTTCTTAATTTGTTCTTAAATTTTGAGCAAAAATGAGCCTAGTGTCCTTCTAAAATTGGTCTAGAAAAGAGTGTATATGATTACTTAGTTTGTACGTTTTTGATTTCTTTTTTTTAAGATATGTTATCCGGTGGTGAAGTATCTTTATCAAAACGATTAACTTCTACTTTGGAATGCGTAGTCTTTGCCGCTGAAAAATCTTGCTTTTTTTATAAAAAAGATTGCTTTTACAAATAGTGTTGCGTGAAATTTCGGCCGCACATTTTGTTTTGGAGAGTCGCCGCTCAAGAAATTTTTGGTTTTTTCATTAAGAAAACCGTCAATTTTGAGACGTTTTAGTGAAAAAAATTTGAATTCATCAAAATAATTCAGCGAAAAATCACGGGTATGTATTGAAATTGATCGCAGAGAAACTTCAAACCAGATTCGGTTTAGTCTAATATACAGCGCCACCGTTGTTTCGTGACAGCAGGATAACGCAAAAATAAATCATCAGCTACAGCAAACGATCAAAACTCTAAATGTCGTCTAATGTCTTACTTAAACCCCTCTACCTTTAAAGATTCATGCATTTTACCAACTTCTTGAAAAAAAGCGTTAACGCACCTTTTTTCAGAATAAGTGACTGCAATACGTCCTTTTGTCCTTGGGAAAAACACCTGACGCATATTTCCCATTAGGGCCAAGCAGTCTACTCGCAGTGGAGGCCCAGCCAGAGGAAAGACTTGCAAACAGAACCCACGAAAGTGTTTGGCGTCATAGGCGTTGCTAGGATTTTTGATTAGTGGAGCCAAAACCGCAAAGCAATGACGCCATCAGAACTTTTCAAACTGAATTTTTAATGGGACAAAGATACCGTAAAATGGAGGTTTAGAAGCATAAGCCTGAGTAACCACGTACCCAGGATTTTGCTAAAGGGGGTCAGGGCTTGAACCAAAACTTGAAAACTTTTCAAAAAATTGTAAATTGGGAGAGATGGCGAGTAAACTAGTGTAACTTAATCGTATCACAGACTAAGGTTCGGAGGCAAAGCCTCCCGCCGCTGGGCGATTTTTTGTAATGTTTTAGAAAAAAATTGCAATTCTAAGGCCATTTGGATCACATTTCGCACGTTTGTAGATCCATTTAAATTCACTGAATTTTTAAGATTTGAAAGCCAAGTGAAAAAATTAAATTGTTCAATCTTCCATTTACTTGCAGGTCAAGTCCAAAACACGTTTAAAAACTTGCATTTTTAGGTTAAATTTTGCCAGTGGCTTGGTCCAGGTAGGGTGAAGCAAGATGAAATGCCTCCTCCAATATTTTTAGCAGCTAGTAAATAATAATTCACTCAAAGATTTGTCTTGGAGATTTTTGTTTTATCAAAAAAATAACCAGTTTTAGGAGTACATAAACGACCAGGACCCAGCCTCGCTCAATTCAAATTCAATGATTTGTTTAATAAGCATTTTTCCGAGCTGAATTTTTTTTTCAAACGTATTCCGTCGCGTTAAAACTGCGAGATGGAGGAGGATTGTCATTCAAAATTGGTACAATAGATGGTTACGAGTCAAGTTAATGTTGGTGCGGATGAGTAAGACTTCGACTATTTCGGTCACACCCTTAAACGATTAAGAACGGACACGATCCTACTCTAAATAGGCTATCAAAGACCTGTAGAATCAGCTCCAATTTTTAAGATATCGCTTTCACTCGCACGACATAAACATAAATACAGATTAGTTCACTTCAAACCACCGTTAATTACTTTGCGAGCACGTTATTAGCGCTTCAATCGACCTTTTTCAAACTGCGCACCAATTGCCAGTGCCAGAGAAAAGCAGAAGAGTGAGGCCTGCAGCCAAGCGTGACCAAGTAGAGAATAAAATGAGCGCATTCGCGCAGTTTCGGATCATCTAGTTTTATGTCATTGAATCAACGATCTCAATTCACGCATTTAGCGTCGGCTTCAGCTGTCTTTTTCCTCTGCATACAAAAATCCGGTGCAACGTGCGAAAAGTCTGGGATTTTTAATTCAAACAGCGTACCAACGTACCGTACCCGTACCATTACAAAAAAACGTATCGAACCAACGTACCGTACCCGTACCATTACGAAAAAGGCGTACCGTACCAGGGTACCGTAGCTCTTCGCAAAAATCGAGGCGTACCGTATCGTATTGCCATCCTTAATTACAAGTACCAGTATTTTAAATGTTGTACTAAAACTAAAATGTTGTACTAAAATGTTGCCTGTAATGGTAACATTTTACCTATCGTACCAATGTAACATACCGGTACAGGCGGTACTTACTTCCTTGCCATTATTAGCCTATTGTACCAATAAGCCCATTCCATCTACATTTGCCCTTTGCTGAATCTACCCATTTACTCGTAATTTGCTGCCCAAACATCCAGAAATCTGACTATGTCACTGTTTTTTCTGTTGTTCTACAAGATCAATCACTGAAACACAAACCAAACCAGGCTACTGATCTGATATACTACTGGTACCGGTATATTTCAAATCCTGCGCAGTAAACAATTGTAGCTTACTGGTATTAGAAGGGTAAAATATTTTTACATAATCATAAGCTTTTCATAGTTTCTTGTTGTGTCTAAAATGTTTTTTTTACACCACAGTAGCCTACCGGTATTGAATACGGATATGACAGATAGTCTGAATTCTAGATGGGCAAGTTAATGCAAAACGTTAGCTTCGTTAACCACTAGTCCGTTAACAAACTTCCCACCTCCGTTAACGTTAATCCGTTATTTTCAGCTGTAATTAACGGAAGTTAATAAAGTCCGTTAATCCGTTAACATTTTGCGTGTAATTTACATTTCGTATTATTCACTCGCTTCTAGAACACGTATTGACGCAGTTGAGCTGATTGTAAGGAAATATTTATTGCTATGGTGGTCTTTTTGTGTTTTGAAAGTTACATTATAGGGTCTAATCTAATTTTAAGATAAAAACAAGTTCAAATGCACCAACGAAGCTGCAAGACATTAACGATAAAAACCTTAACGGGAAGTTAACAGAACTTAACGGAAGTTACTTTAGTCCGTCAACCGCACTTAACGGAAGTTAATTTAGTCCGTTAACATGAAAAACCTTTTTAACGGATTAACGAGTTAATGAAAAAGTTAGCTTCGTTATTAACGGATTAACGGACTTGTGCCCATCTATGGTCTGAATACAAAAACTTTTCTATAGCTGGGATTTTAGAGTGATAGAGTCATTACTGGTAGTAAAACTGCTTTTCAATACTGGTAGTAAAAGCTGATTGCTACGTGCAATTCACTTCTGAACTTAGCTATGCAACTACTTTGAGCTAATTACACCTATTTTGATCAACACTTTTTGACTAGCTAGCCGCTATCACATGCCTTTCCAAAATCGCCTATCCTCTGCAATGATAAACCATGATTATAAACCAGTAAAAGGCGCCCAACTCCTGGGTCTGATGACGTCGTGTCATTTTTTAAAAACGCGAAAGGTAATCTTGAGTAAGTAATGGCTATTTCTTGTCTTAAAACTGAGAACGTGTATCTAAACCGGGTTTTTAGCATTTGATTAGTGCATTTTTTTTTATTAGATATTACGGGGGTTGCTTTGCGGAGATTAGGTTGCCTTTAAATAAATATGCAAATGTATATAACCGCACCAGTTCAAAACTGAGTTCTTATCTTGACAGACATTAGTCTTATCAGTCCTGATTCAGCAACCAAAACTTGAAAATGAATTCGAGACACTGAAGTACAGCAGTTTGGATTGTATTGAAAAAGGCATAATTCAAATTTTCAACACAAATATGAACAGTACAGATTTATAAATGCATGTGAATATAATATGCATAGAATAAAGTAAAGCAAAAAAATAGTGATTTAGTTTCGAAGCTAATACGGTTGCACCAGTAAAAATCCTTCTAGTAAACCTCCTCGGTTGTACCCAAAGCTGAGCTAAATTGGTAATGCACTGTAGCAGCAAAAATTATATCTTTTTACATTCATCTTGATTGCCTACGTCCTCATCTTCGTTTAAAATGAATTTTACTTTTACCAGTGAAACCTCATTTTCGACATTTTCAGCGTAGTCTGAATAAGTTTGAGACGTCCCCTCCAATTCTTCTTTTATTGGGTGCATCGTAAATCTTTTTTCATTTTCCACAAAGCTAAGATTGCTATAAGCATGTTGAGATTCAACTGGAGTATTCGAAGATCCAGATTCGGAGCTTTTTGACTCCATTTGGTTCAGCGGACATTCTTCTTGGATATTGGCAGCAGCAACAAGCATTTTTGAAAAGTGAGAATTTGGGTTGTTAAGAAGGACGTTAGGCTCATCAAATTCGGCAACCTGTAACAAAAAAAAAAAAACTTTCCAAAACGTGTTTACCTACTTATTCATTGGTTATCGAAAACGGTCTGCCTCGTGGCCAAGAAGGTAAAGGCTTTGTTTTTATGACGCTTCTGATCGCATGATCTGGGTTCGCACCATGGCCACGTTGATACGTCCTAGTATAAGACGCTTTAAGACGATTATTTATGCTTAGTCGCTTCGATAGTTGTCCAATAACTGGAGGTTAAATATGGAAAAAACAAAAAAAAAGCACGGCCGAAAAAATACAAAGATCCTTGGCATGATTTAATTCAACCTTAGTTTTGATTATGTTGCGTCCTAAAAACAATGAATGACAAAAATAACGCTCTCGCAGTCTTAATTCAATTTTAACATCTCTAGATTTCCTTTTCAAGATTTCAGTTTTCTCAGCCTCAAGTTTTCAAGCTCTCTCAGTCTTAATTTCATGCATTTCAACACCTCTAGAAACCTTTTCTAAAGCTTTGAAATCTGTTAAATGCAAAGCTCTTAAATCTGGCTGAAAAGGTTATTAACCTAGTAAATTGAAACATTGTTACTAGTATAGTCAATACTCAGTCCTTCCCGATTCAGTTTTGTATTTAATTTCGGAGCTGGGAAACTGACTGATTGTGTTGAATTGCATGCTAATTAGTCAGACCTAGAAAGTTAAGATTTTTGCCACTCCTTTTTTTTACTAGCTTGTCTGATTACCATTGAGAGTAGCCTGTTATAAAATTCTATCCCCTAAAATAGGCAAATCACCATAAATTTGAGGGTTTGATATCTTTCATCAATTAATTTGAAATAACACTCATTTTAAAAAAGACCACGCTAAATGAAGTGAAAGAGTTGTGTATCTTCTGATCTCGAGCATTTACAAGCAGTGATTACATATGCCACCAAACTATACCTGGTAAAAGATAATACAGTATAAATATCGCTTATACTTTTCTTATTTCCGTGGGAAGATCAGCTGATATCTTCTCTGCTAACAAATGGCATAATATTCTTTCATCAAGGCGAAAGCAAAGACATTTTCCAGCAGCTCTGAGACGTATCATTGAAAACCAGTTGTTCAAAAGGTTGAACGTTTTGTTAATTTGCTTACCTTTCCACCATCCATGACCAAAATTTTGTCGCATGCTAGCACAGTGTTAAGCCTGTGGGCTATGGTCAACATAGTGCAGTCCGCGAAAGCGTCACGAATTGTGTCTTGAACCAAACTGTCTGTTTCGCTATCAATCGCCGCTGTTGCCTCGTCTAGCATTATGATGCGAGAATGACGTAAAATGGCCCGGGCCATGCACAAAAGTTGTCTTTCCCCAACGCTGAAATTTTCTCCGTTTTCCACCACTTCTGATTCCAGTTTTTCTGGTATTTCACTTATCTAAACATGAGGACTTATTAATTATTTGGTATTTTTGTGGAAAGTTTTGTACATCTACTGTTAAAAAAATGCAGCAAGCTTTTCACCGTGAAAATTTTCAGTCCTCAAAGCCAAATTTTCCGAGGAGAAGTGTGTGGTAAAGCAGCTGCGCAAAACAGATTAACCAAGGTAAAAAAATTTGTGAATTGTTCCAACATACTGTGGAGTCGCCTTAAAGTTCATTGATTTACAGAAAATGCGCTTAGCATTTAGTAAAAGTTAGTTGTTGTTTTTTTCGACAAATCCTTGGTTTCCACTGTAGACAAAAAAAAACGTCTTGGTACTTTTTCCGATAAACCTTACTACACCAATTGCGACCAAAATACTGAATATTTTAAGAAAAAAAAGGGACTATTTCACCGAAATATTTTATCTACTTGTTTAGTAATTTTGATCCAAATCTGACCCAAATCCTTACGCTAAAATTAGCTCGAAACTTAACCCTAAACCAAACTTTAACTAAAATCCTTATCTTAAAACTTAAAAAACGTAAATAAAAAATGCGCAGTTGAATATTTCGCTTATTGGTTTTATTCTCTTCCAATTAAAAATTTTCCGTCAAATAATTACTCCCTTTCAGTGGTGTAAAGTTAAAGTAACGAAATACTTTTACTTGAGTAGATTACTTGAGTAGTTTTTTTCGGTAACGAGTACTTTTTTAAATAGTTTTTTTTTTACTACTTTTACTTTTACTTAAGTACTTTTAGTCTAAAGTAACGCTACTTAAGTACTTTTTATTTGATAAAAGTACAAAGTAGTTTTAAGATTTGAGACGCGATGTTGACTGCACTTTGACTGAGGGCATCTTCAGTCAATCATTTGTAAACGCGTAGTCAGGCTATTCTCTATTGGTTCTTTCTTTCTTTAAATTCCACGCTTGACTGCGTTCATGTGCTTTTGAAAACGATTGCATTTTTTCTAATCAAGTACTGGTAAACATCGACTTCTTAATCAGGACTAGGAACCAAAGCTCGACCGAGTAGTTAGCCTGCAACATTATAGGTTAACCGTACCATTTTGACACCAATAAAATGCAAAGTTGTGAGTAGAGTTAGTAGGTTAGGGTGCATTTACAATCGGGCTGTTTGTAATTAGGGTGAAAGATCCATTCCCGTTTTGCTGTTTTGTAGGACTGGAGGATAAGGCAATTGCAGAAATTTATTGATAAGTGGAGATATGAGATCCTGGCAGGCACACAGTCAAAAATTTGTAATGGGGGAAGGCTAATTCAGAGGATGGAAACTACATCAAACGATCTTGTCCCAGATTTTGATCGGTTTTCAGGCAGATTGAGTCGGTTTTACAATCCAAATTTCGGCGATCTCCAAAAACAAAGGTCTTCAATTTTTTTTTCTGGCGAACTACAAACTTTTAGCGATTCAAAAAATACTGCTGTCCTCGAGCCGAGGACCGGCATTTTTTGAGGACTTGAGGCTTCGAGGCCAAGGACTTCAAAATTTTTCCTTGAGACCAAGAACGTCCTCAAGGACTCCGCTTCTGCTGAGTAGCACTGTAGCAGTAAAACTTCATCATTGAGTAATAAACTGATGAAATGTTTAGTTTCTCTGTTCTTGAGAACAGTGTCTTGCAGTTTGAGAGCCTGGGGTTGAACTGATAAATATGCCGACAAGATTGTATAACCTAGGGGTTAGAGCATCTGTATATCAGGCTGAAAATTTGGGTTCAAATCTGGTCCAGTCAAGCCTAAGACTTAAAAATAGGAAGCCTACTGCAAACTGTATTTACATCTTCCTGCTTGACAATCTGCATTGAAGGTGATAATGTGCTGCTCAGTGCTTACATCTTTGTGTGGTATAGAGGTGGCAGCTTGCCTCAACGACCCTAATATCACTCTGCGGTTTCCTGGTCAAGGCAACACGGTGAATAAATCATAAAACTGAAAACAAACATGGTGGAATTCAGGAATTGCATGATAAACTTTGTCTAAGCAGGCAGCAGGTTTTCTAAAGTGCAGCAAGTAAATTAAATTGGAATTAATTAAGCTGCAGTTTAACCTACTAATGCTGTGACAGAACTCTGGTATCACTATCAATCAATGAATGACTGTGCTTCACTTACAGTTTCAGTTATGTTTCTACCGGTTTCTATCTGCCTTTACATGTCGTGAAATAAAATCAATTATAAAAAATTCACGATAACTTTTTCTTCTTTAATCCAAAAAAGTTTATCGCAGACTATTGAATTGCCTTTGGTGCGTGACTTTTGGCGCACCCTTTGGATACAGTAGGCTTGATTGATTGATGCATCTTCATCCTCCTTTCACGAAAAAGCGACGGTGGCGCTATCCTTTGGTCGAATCCGCACCCGCTTAGGAGTTAACAATTTCCAAGTTTTCCGGTTGACCTTTGACTTTTTTCCATGGGGCTTGTTCAAAGCCACTAAGCAGAGATAATCATCGTAAAGCGTCTAATCCAAAAACGCAACAACAAGACCAGGGTGCGGGTTGAATCCATGATCATGCGATCAGGGTCGTCGTAAAAACGACGTCTTTACCCTGTTGGCCACACTGCCGACACTCTAATAAGGCACTTCCGCGGTGTTTTGACTTTTTAGCATATAAATTTAACAATGGCAGTGAATGAGTATTTCAGCAAATATTTTATGAATTGATTCCTTAAATATAGTAACAAAAAACCAGCACAATTAATATTTCATGACTTCTTGAGATAGTGAGGGGTTGGAAAATCAAGCGCTAGTGGCAGTGATGTGAAGGTAGTCGACCAGTTGTCATATACGTTGATTGAATAGTTTGCTTATTTTGCTTGAATACTTTTTGAAATACTTCTACTTGAGTAGTTTTTAAATGACTACTTTTTTACTTTTACTTAAGTAGTTTTTTTGGTCAGTACTTTGTACCTTACTTCAAGTAATTTTTTTGTCAGTAACGAAACTTTTACTTGAGTACAATTTTTGAGTACTTTTTACATCACTGCTCCCTTTATAAAATCATTCAGTATAAACTAAATCCAGCTGGGAAACGACCTGACGAAAAATGTTTCACAAACTTTGATCATTCTTTCAAGATCATGATGTAGGGCAGTGGTTCCCAACCTTTTATGATTTGTGGCCCGGTGGCCCCATTCTAGACACTCTCAATACTAGAGGCCTCCTGCTAAGCAATAAAATTTTATTTTAATTATTGTGGCTACAGAACGGTTTGCAGTAAGTCTTCAGTATGCTTAGTGACGTCTCAGACAAAAAAAAAAGACAACGTTGCTACAAGCGCTTGAAATTGGCAGCCAGTTTTTCTGCAAGCTACGCTTAAAAGCGTCAGTCGTCCGCAGGCCGTAATTAAGTGGCTAATTACCGTCAATAAATCTTGCGCTCGTGGGCCCCTGGTTAATGTCCAGTGGCTCCTTAGGGGGGCTGATGGCCCCTGGTTGAGAACCCCTGATGCAGGGAGTCAAGAATTTCGGAAGCGTTGCCAAAAGGGTAAAGGCGTTGCTTTTACAATAATCATGATCTGGGTTCAATCAGCACCCTGATCACGTTGTTGCGTCTTTGGATAAGACGCTTATTGATAATTATCTCTCCTTGGTGGCTTCCAACAAGCAGCAAATTCAGTGGATATGAATTTGAAGAAATCCACACGAACAAAAGACCACTGAAAACTCCTCAGCAGGAGTAGATTCCTCCAAGCACGAAGTAGTCATTGCAATGAAAAGTGTGCAGATCGTCCAATAGTTAGCGTCAGACACTCTCCGGTGACAAATGGATGTATATGCATTATTGCATTACAGCTGTTAAAACCCACCACTTTCTTCATGTGCGTCCTCTCCAACGCTGTCCATATTTCTTCATCAGAATATTGATTGAAAGGGTCAAGATTATATCTCACGGTGCCCACAAACAACACAGGATCTTGTGGAATGATGGAAAGATTTTGTCGAAGATCTTGAAGATGAATTTTCCCCACATTAACGTTGTCAATAAGTATTTTACCGCCCTTTAGTTCAACAAGGCGAAATAGAGCGGTCCCAAGAGACGATTTACCTAGAAATACAAGCAAAACAAGTTCACTACTATTTTATGTACGCACAGAGCTGGACAGCGCTGTTTCGAGCTTTTAGCTCTCATCGGCAGCCCTCAGCTATCTTTTCAAAGGTATTCCCAGCTGAACAAACATTTTGGCCTAACTGGCAAACCTTATTGGCTTGCACAGAGGCAGATGCTTAGTAGGGAATAAACGATTTTTCAGTTGTGGTACTTTAGAAACAAGTGAAAAATCGTTGGATTCTTGTAGTATGGACAGCCATAGGCTATCCCTACTACAAGGACTCCCCTCTGCGTGACCACGGAAATCAAAACTTCAAGATATTAGTCAAGATATTACTATTTTATGTTTAGATCTAAGTTTTTCATAATATGCGCAAAATGTAAGATTTCTGCAACAGTTCGACTAATACTAACCAACTTCCATGTAGTTTCTTTGTGCTTTGGATTATTCATTCATGCGCATTAATATAAACCAAGCAGTACTCCGCGTCGATCTAACTATACCAACGCAGAATAACCTTTTTGAGTTCTGTTTGTAAGTAGTCTTTTCAAGCCACTACAACCGTCAAATGCTGGACTTTGTTGAGCCAAAGCATATGTTCAGAGATCATATGCCAGCTAGATGAAAGTTACACATCATATGCCATTTTAAACAACTATACAGCGCAATCCCGAAAAAAAACACAAAAAGATTCATTACGAAATACCCATATAGTGATACCGTAACAACCCTTACAATAAAAGTTGAACACAAATCGTGCAGTAGCAACCAGCAGTGCTGGGCTCTGCAAGTTTTTTTTTAAGTCCGCAGTCCGCAAATCCGCAACGGAATTTCAATTTTCTTAATCCGCAACCGCAAGTCCGCAATTGGACGTTTAAAAGCTTAGTCCGCAACCGCAAGTCCGCAACGACTTTTCAGGATTCTTGAATCCGCAACCGCAAGTCCGCAACTTCCTAATTCTTGAAGTCTGCAACCGCAAGTTCGTAATTCTTAAAGTCCGCAACCGCAAGTCCGCAACTTTGTAATATTTGAAGTCCGCACCGCAACTCTTTATGAACCGAGTAAAAAAGTTTTGCAATCAACCACGTCCCGAAGTGATCTGCTCAGAGTTGATTAGCAAAAACAAGTCAAAAGTTGTGACTTGTGGGAAGTATAGCAAGCGTATGGTGGATACGTTCCACGCAATAGAAGGAATTACTCGCAATCGTTGATTGTAGTAAATGTACCCCAGCACAGTAGCGTAGCAAGGGGGGAGCGTGGGGGCTCGAGCCCTCCCATTGGCTTGTGAAGTATGCAAAAACACACGTTTTTGGTGCTTTCAAGGCCGATTTTTGGTAAAAAATTGAAAACAGTCCCCCTCCCAAAGGAAAGTGGGTGCCGAAGTTGTGAAGTACATGTCGTGATTGGGCCAGAAAAAGCGTTTGAATTTCCGATTTTGGCCGAAAAATCAGTCTCAATTTCGGTGAAGACCTTTTTTTTGTTTTTTGTTTTTTTTTGGATACCACCTGTTTTTGGGCTAAAAAAACGTTTGAATTTCCGAGCTTTCCGAGAAATTTCGTCTCAATTTTTGGACAAACTGTGTGATTCTGATTCAAGAGCAATGAAAATTCGGGTCAAGGTCGTTTGCACTTTTCTCACTCTTTCAAAAAAGCCCCCCCCCTTTTCCAAATCCTGGCTACGCACCTGCCCCAGCATGACTTGTTATTGAGCTGCTTTTTCGGATGGCAAAGTTAAGAATTGCCCAGCCCTACATACTTTCAGGTCCAACTCAAAACAGATTCAAACGCTTGTAATTTTGGTTAAAGTTTTCAAGTGACTTGGCAAAGGGTTTGTAGCCCCCAGCCCTCCTGGTTGCGCTTCTCCTTATACACTAGGTGCCTAAACTGCATGGAATTATAATGCACAACCCACCGACGAATCTTTAAAAATGCTACAATAAAGCTAGGGGTTGGGAGATTAAAAGACATTGGATAACAGTCAGAAGCCATCAAATAGCAAAGCACAATCCACATTTCCGCTTGCTACAATATATTCTAAGACATAGGCGTAGCCAGGATTTTTGATTGGGGGGGGCCCAAACCACAAATCACATGCAATGACGTTATCAGAAATTTTCGAAAAAGTAATTTTTTGTGGGGCAAAGATATCGTAGAATGGAAGATCTGAAGCAGTAGCCTGATGGCACTTTGCCAGGATTTTGGTAAAGGGAGAGGGCGAAAACTAATTGTTGAAAAGTGTAAAAGTCTAACTTGGAAGACGTGTTGAGTAAGCTAGTGTACTCAAACGTATCAGAGACGGGGGGTCTGGGGGCAGAGCCCCCAGCCGCCGATGGCTATGGGGGTCTGGGGGCAAAGCCCCCAGCCGCTGGGCGATTTTTGTAAGTTTTTGGAAAAAAAAGCTATTAATATTTAAATCCCATTGGATCTCATTTCGCACGAGTTCAGAGCCATTTCAAAGAACTAAGTTTTTAACATTTCAAAGCCAATCGAAAAAATTTAGTTGTTCAATCCTCTTTTTGCAATTAAATCCCAAAACACTCTTAGAATCTTGCATTATGGTGTAAAATTTCAATTGTAAGTGATTTGGTCTACAGGGGGAAGTAATGAACATTGCCTCCTGCAATACTTTAGCAGTAAAGAATTCAGTTCATAAAAACGTTAAACGAGAGCCTGGGGTGGCAACTTTTAGGTCAAAAGTCTTAGATTTCTCACAGGTTTTGCATATAAATTGTTAAAAATTTGCATTAAGGGACCCCTGGCCCGGGAACCTTGGTCGTCAGTCAGGGGCCCTTGGGCTTCCTGGTTGCCAGTTAGAGGCCCCGTAGCCCCTTGCTTGTCGGTTAGGAGCCAAGGCCCCATGGTTGTTAATTAGGGGCCCATAGGGCGGCCTGGTTGTCAGTTAGGGACTCCAGGACCCCTTGGTTGTTGGTTAGGGGCCTTCTGATCGTCAGTTAGGAGGGCCCCGGGGCCCCTCGTTGTCGGTTAGGGGGCTCCTGGCCCCCTGGTTGTTGGTTAGGGGCCCCCTGGTTGTTAGTTAGGGGCCCTGGGGCTTCCTAGTTGTGAGTTAGGAGCCCCGGGGCCCCCTGGTCGTCAGTTAGGCACTCCGGGGCCCCTGGTTGTTGGTTAGGGGCCCTGGGACCCCTGGTTGTCGTTTAGGGGCCCCCTGGTTGTCGGTTAGGGGCCTGGGCCCCCCTGGTTGTCAGTTAAGGGGCCCCCTGGTTGTTGGTTAAGGGTCCCTTGGTTGTTAGTTAGGGGCCCTGGGGCCTCTAGTCGTCAGTTATGGGCCCCCTGGTTTTTGGTTAGGGGTCCCGGGCCCCCTGGTTGTCGGTTAAGGATTCCAGGGCCCCCTAGTTGTTAGTAAGGGCCCCCCTGGTTGTTAGTTGGGGGCCCCGGGACTCACTTGTTGTCATTAATATTATTGTTAATTACTGTTATGTGCGTAATTACTGAAAAAAAACTGCAACTAAACATCGCCAGGCTATGTTGTCATAACTTTTTGTCGTTAGTGGTATTTTGATTGGGGGGACCCGGGCCCCCTGGGCCCCCCTCCCTGGCTACGCCTATGTTCTAAGAAAACAATTTTTTTGAGGCAGGAAAAGGTAAAGGCAGTAGAAGGCAAAAAAACATTCATATCACCAATCGTATTACTAAATTTTTAGTCCCTAGTTTCAATACTGTAGGAATTAACGAGATAACCACACGCTACCTGCAGCGCCGTCGCTAGACCAAACGAAATGAGAGGGCCCTAGCCGAAAATGGGGGACACTATAAAATGGACGGAACTTTTGCACATAAAAACTGATATTTTAAAGCTACAATTTTGTATTCATCTTTGAAAAAACACTCGTACATATAAGCCCGGCAGCGTTTATTAGCTAATTTCGCATGCGGCCGGTATAATCGCTTGAAAAATATGTCTGCAGGAGTGAATGCGACCAGAAGCGCAACCAGGGTTTTGCTAAAAAAAAGGGGCTTGAACCAAAAGTAAATGTTTTTTGCTCAAACATTGTCTAACTTAGGTCCCGTGCTGAACAAACCGTTGCTTCTCAAGCATGTCACATTCTCAAGCAAGCAGCTGCTGGGTGATTTTTGCAATTTTGCGGCAAAAATAGCGATTTTAACGCCATTTAAATCACATTTCGCACTTTTAAAACCATATCAATAATTACAGTAAATTGCTAAAATTCAGAAGTCATTAAAAGATTTAAATTGTCTAGCCTCTTGAGCCCCCATGTACTTCAGGTCAAGTTCAAAACACGTTTAAACATTTATTCTTTTTTTGGTTATATGACTTGGCTAAAGGGGGCTGATGACCCCTTAGCCCTTTACCCCTGGTTGCGCCACTGACTGCGAACTAAAATGAATCTTGGGTGTGCTCTAAAATAAAACAGCTGATCTATTAAAGAAATGTTTTCACGTATTGTTTCAGGTCATTATCACTAACGAAATACCGGTAACGCTTTTGTTGGCATACATCCCTAATTCGCGACACATCCGTAAAGGCGTGTTAATAAGACGGATTATTGGGTCACATTTATGTACCGCAGTTGGTGGATAGCAATTTTGCAAACAATCGAGAAAACTTCAAACGAGAATCATGTTTGAAAATTATTATTCCTTTTTTCATTATTGCCTGTTGTATTGTCGTTACGTGATGCTCCAAAAAAAGCATTCTGAATGAACCAAAATGGAGCGACACCTGCAGTTAGTAGGGGGGACGGCGCCCCTGGCCCCACCGTAGCGACGGTAACCCCAGCCCCACCCTAGCGACGAAACTGACTACCAGTACACAAAATGATACCCCAGTGGCTAATTTTGTGAACTCACGGCAAAAAACAACAAAGCCATACTTTGAACCAGGGCTGCAAATTCGAACTTAAACTCAAAAAAAAGTTGCCGAACTCGAAAAAACAGTGTTGACTCCAAATTGAAACAGGTTAGACCCGCTTCTAATAGCCTGTCTCGCCGCGCGCCATATTCTTCATATTTCTGCAGTCATACCACATTTTGGATATAAATATAACAATGTTATTCGTCACAGATCACCAAAAATTTGATTCATCCAAAGGAGCACGGCACAACAAGAAGTCAATTATCAGCAAGCCAAAGCAACATGAATTTACTAAAATTTACTAGACCAAAATTTACGCTATTGATTACACTACTATGCTAGACTGTACCAGACTATACTATTAAAAAACTGTTTCGAGGTTGCACAATAGAAATGGAAACATTAGCACGTTAACATTTTACATAACCAACTTACTACACAGTTAACTTGATACACTAAACTACGAAAATTTGAGATGCTATATCACTCTGCTGTCGAAGACTATCTAATTGAAGCACCAGCTGGAGACTTAAAGATTATGAGATTAAAGGTTTAAAGACAATACAGTTAAAATTACCACAAAAACAGTTCTAGAAATTTTTAAATCAAGCACAAAAGGGGCATTTTAAATGTTCTAAAAAATTAACCAACTTTTTGCATAAAAGATGAGAACACGGCATGTATTCGTTTCTCACGTTACCAAACAGCATGTCAACAAAAAGAAAGCAATTAAGTCGAAAAGCAGTATTTATGTCAGCCTGAACTCGAAAAACTTGATATTTTTGCCGAACTTGAATCCGAAAAAATTTAATTGATTTCTCATGTTTGACTGGGTAAAAACATGAATTTTTTACGAAAATAGAAAAGAATTTCAATATTTGTAAAAAATTTGCGAAATTGCGGACTAAAATTAAAAATAGTTCGCAACCGCAAGTCCGCAATTTAAACAGCTAAAGTCCGCAAGTCCGCATGTTTGCAACTTTTTTCGTTAGTCCGCAATTGCGGATTTGCGGACTTGCGGACTTGCCCAGCTCTGGCAACCAGTCTGTGAAAAATACTGCAGCAGCCAATTCTTTTTTATTCTTTATTTACCATGTTGCGTTGACCACATGATATCCGTAAGGGAACTTTGCTTTCAAGTCAAGCTGCCACCTTCCAACCAGGTTACCACATACGGTAGAAACTTCACACCCTCCCGTTCAATGCAAAACGTCCAACAGGCAAGATGTGAAAACCAATTCAAATATATTTAGTTTGACACAACCGGGAATCAAACACAAGATTACTGTTTTAGTCGATGATTTAACCATTAGACCACTGATTGGTTTTGTATATGATTAGTTGATTACGGCAATACTCTCACAAATTACATTATTCGCTTAAAAAGCACCGACATACCGGATCCGGTCCTTCCAACAATTCCAATCTTTTCTCTTGGTTTAATCACAAAATTTACGTTTTTCAAAACCAACGGCAAATTCGCACGATATCGCAAGTTAGCATTTTGAAATCTGAAAGATAACACCGCACTATGCACTAATTAGTTTACTAAGACAAATCGAGACAAAAGGAAGATGCAAGCATTTTCCTAGAAACGTTTCAATCTACTTAAGTTATGATTACGGTATTCTTATTCAAAATCTAAGACTCTGGATACTGTCTGTGGCTTAAAATTAAAGCCTTTACTCAAGTCCAGTCATTACTCTCAAATATAGGCGTAGCCAGGATTTTTGATTGGGGGGGGCCCAAACCGCAAATCACATGCAATGACGTCATCAAAAATTTCGAAACAGGAATTTTTTTGTGGGAGCAAAGATATCGTAGAATGGAAGATCAACGGCCGTGGCCTGGTGTTGGCTCGTTCAAAGGGAAGGACCTAAACCAATAGTTAAAATGTGAAAATGTTTAAATTGGCAGACGTGTTGAGTAAAAAAGTGTACTGTAATTCAAACGTATCATTGACGGGGGTCTGGGGCGGAGCCCCCCAGCCGCCGGAGACTATTGGGGTCTGGGGCGAAGCCCGCAGCCGCTGGGCGAGTTTTTGTAGTTTTTTGAAAAAAAAAGCTGTTTTAATGCCATTGGATCACCTTTCGCACGTATTCAGAGCCATTTGAAGGTACTAGATTTTTAACATTTGAAAGCCAAGTAAAAACATTAAGTTGTTCAGTCCTTTTTTTGCTTGCTATTTAAGTCCAAAACACGTTTAAAATCTTGCATTTTAGGGTTAAATTTTTAAGTGATTTGGCCCACGTGGGGGCAAGTAAAGTACTTTGCCTTCTGCAATATTTTAGCAGTAAATAACAATCCACTCGAAAATTTTCCTTAGAGATTATTGTTTTGTCATAAAAACAACCAGTTATAGGAGTACATATACGGCCAGGGAGCCCAGGGCCTCTCAATTCAAAATTTTGTTCAATGAGCATTCCCCTTGCTGTAGCTAATTTTTTTCAAAACTATTTTGTTGCATAAAAACTGGTGAGGTGGAGGTCAATTGTTACTGAAAAATGTACAATAGATGGTTACCCCTGCAAATCATGTGATTGCCCGGGCTGGATTTACATTCTGTTGGGACCCTGCTGGTACTTTGGGATTTTCGCAATATTTTCCAACCAAATACAAGTGAAGACCAAAAAAATTCTAAGGTGAGCGTGGAGCCCCTGGCACAGAGCCATATGTTAAATCCGTCCCTGGTTGTTGCATTACGTTTATAAAAAGGTTAGATGAGGGCCTCGGTTAGCAACTTTTAAAATAAAAAACCCTTGATCTCACTCGGGTTATACGATTAAAATGGTTGGCAAACATTACATTGTGGGGTCTCCGGCTCCCTGAATCAATATGTTTGTTAGGGGGGCATTTAAATTGGGGACCATTTAAATATTATTGTTGGGGGCCCATTAAAATTGGTTGGCAAAAAATAAATTGAGGGACCCGGGGCCCCTGGATCAATGTTATTGTTGGGGGCTCATTTAAAAAGAGGGCTTTTTAGATACCATTGTAGGGGGCTCATTTGAATTGGTTGGCAAAAAATAAAAGGAGGGGCCCGGGCCCATGGAAATAATATTATTGTAGAGGGCCCATTTAAACTGGGGGCCATTTAGATATTATTGAAGGGGGCCCATTTGAATTGGTAGGCAAAAATTAAATTGAAGAGGCCCGGGGCCCCCTAGATCAATATTATTGTAGGGGGCACACTTATATAGTATTGTAGGGCCCCATTTGAATTGGTCAGCAAAAAATTAAATTGAAGGGGCCCGGGGCCCCCTGGATCAATATTATTGTAGGGGGCCCATTTAAATATTATTGTAGGGGGCCCATTTAAGTTGATTGGCCAAAATTAAATTGAGGGGGCCCGGGCCCCCTAGATCAATACTATTGTTGCGGGCCCATTTAAATAGTATTGTAGAGGCTCATTTCAGTTGGTTGGCAAAAATTAATTTGAAAGGGCCCAGGCCCCCTGGATCAATATTATTGTTAATTACTGTTGTACGCTTGTACTGTTGTACGCAAAGATGCTAAAAGAAACTGAAACTGAAGAAACAATAGTCTTTTTTGTGACATTTTTATTATTAGTAGCATTTCATTTGGGGGGGCCCGGGCCCCCCTGGCTACGCCTATGCTCTCGAATAACAATATAATCTAATGATGTTAGCGATAAAACAAACTTTTACTCGTTAAGATTCTGTTGCGTTTTTGGTCAATTCAATAAAGAAGCTGCGACTTAAAATGTAGGCTACAGTTGGTTTTGGCATGTATAGCTAAATCGAAAAAAAATTTCTATAGTTCGGCCAAAATGGATTGAATAAAGAATTTGCAGCTTCTAAAGAATAGTAACTGAAATTTAGAAATAAGAATTTCTATACGGCTATAACATATTCCAAAACAGACGTGTACTTTCAATTCAATGAACTTTAACATATTGTACTCTCTCACCTCATCCATCCTAATTATAAACCATAAAATAAGTTTTAACTGATGATAGAATGAAAATCAATTTCGGTTAGTGTTAAAATCATCAGTTTAATTTAATACAAAAACTAAACCATTAGCAAACCTGGCTGCGTTCTAATATTGTACATGGCGGCTTTCGCAACCAGAAACAAATTTCGTTTTAGTTTTTGAGTTTCAGCTTTTCAGTGAAGTCACCAACAATAAAGTACAGGGTGGGCCGTAAATAACGCACCAAAGCATATAAAACATCGACTGGAATTGTGCATCAACGCAAATGGCGAGCATTTTGAGCATTTGTGATTGTACCAGCGTGTACGTGTTTCTCTGTTCATTTGTTAAGTCTTTCTTTAATAAAAACGTGTGTTATTATTATCAATATTGTTTAATATGCTTTGGTGCGTTATTTACGGCCCACCCTGTATAATAAAGCAATGGTTCTTAACCTGTGGGTTATTACCCCAAAGGGATAATTTGGCATTTTAAAAGTGGTAATTTGGCATTTTAAAAGGAGTAATGTACATTTTTTGAAAGTAAAAGGAAATCACTGCTGTATGGCAAACGTTTATCATGTACGGTTGCTAACTCTACAAAATTTATTTTGCTTCATTATCGCCATGCTTTCTGTGATGTCATAGTTTAATACTAATTAGTCAGAACTATGATCTCTTTTTAAATTCTCTTGTTTCGTAAATAATTGATGGTTTAGTTCAGTTTCTAATAGGCGTGAGGTGAGCATTAGGGTGTGTCAAAAAAAAACTTTTTTTGATTTTTTAAAATCTCAGGTGTTGAAAGGGTGCCTTTTTGAGTAAAACTATCTCAATAAAAATTTTAGTAATACTTAATGGGTGCTCAACCCCCAATTTTGATGCGCCCCCCCTCCCCCCCGAAATCAAAAAATGCTGAATCTTGTGAACCAGTTCAGCTAGAGACTTTATTCAACGACCAAAAGATGCAGAAATAATGGTTTCCTATCTATGTTTAATACATTTTGTCACCGTATCTGGTCAAATTTTTTAGTTATATTGAAAAAAACTTTTTTCGATCAAAAATGATACAATAATCACCACGTTACAATACTTAAAAGCCTTCAAGTAACATGTTTCAGAAAACATGACGTTTCAGAAATAAATTTAGTGCATTAGAACTAATCTTGCAATACACCATTAACTATTTTAATGGTAAAGTACGTCATGTGTATGCACTATAGGGAAACAAAGAAAAATTAATAAAGTTACTGATTATTGAATATTTCATGTCACAGCATTTTTCATTCAAAGTGGATTTCGCAATGTAATGTCATTTACAAAGTGTGTTTTCAGTAGACTAGATTTCCGCTTGTCTAGAATTTTTCTTCGCAGCATGGGTATCATTGGTATAAATGGGATCTTTGATTTGAGGTTGTGGTTAATTTA
Organism: Trididemnum nubilum; assembly: GCA_963965965.1. Taxonomy (NCBI): domain Eukaryota; kingdom Metazoa; phylum Chordata; class Ascidiacea; order Aplousobranchia; family Didemnidae; genus Trididemnum; species Trididemnum nubilum. The sequence continues at coordinate 10,991,107 of OZ014488.1, read as the reverse complement.
TTGTGATAGGTTTTAGCCAGCAATATGGCTCTTTCTGCAGAAGCATTAACAACCTGCATTTTACTCAGCGTTTTCTTTAAAAAGTTGTAACGAAAATTGTTTTCCCATTGCAAAGCTTGTACTTCCAAAAAAGTTGGTGCTGTTTCCATTTTTGCGGGGATCAGAAACCAACTTGGTCCAAATAGGTTTTTTGTTTTTGTACATTTTTTGAGCTCTGGTGACACCACTTTGACTAACTTTTGAAGAGCAAGACCGGATTTCGGTTTATATCGCAACATTTCCTTACTGCATTGATGTTTTTCGTTGACAGTTAACTGCTTTAAAAGAAAAGCCAAAAATGGCATTTCTTCGCTGAGGTACCACAAATGAGCAAAAAGGCAATTCAGAGCTGCTGGTATAAAACCATCAAAAAACGGAGAAAGATTCAATTTGCCCTGCACGCTTCTGAGTTGGTGGATAAACCGAGATCATTGACTGTAGCTTCAAAAGGAAGTGGACACTGAATCCTAGGTTTGACATAGAATATTGTGAGGAACAGAGCTAAATATCTATGCAGTTCAATCTCGGAGTTACTTTTAAACGTTCCAAGTTTATGAAGTTGGGCCGAGTGCAGAGCAATTTTTTGTTCAGAGATTGATTATTTTAGCCATCCATCTTGAGTTGCTAATGCAACCAATAGTCCTGATAGGAGGTGTAGGCACATTGCTTGCATATGAATTCAACAATATTGACGACAAAACCAACAACTTGATGGTAAAAGATGACAACTGGGAGCTGATTCAACGTGGGCTGTAATTGTTGAATTCATATCCAAGCAATGTGTCTATAATTTTGTATATCACAATAAATTAACCACAAACTCAAATCAAAGATCTCATTTATACCAAATGATACCCATGCTGCGAAGAAAAATTCTAGACAAGCGGAAATCTACACTACTAAAAACACACTTAGTAAATGACATTACATTGCGAAATCCACTTTGAATGAAAAATGTTGTGACATTAAAATATACAATAATCAGTAACTTTATAAACTTTTTTTTGTTTGCCTATAGTGCATACACATGACGTACTTTACCATTAAAATGGTTAATGGTGTATTGCAAGATTAGTTCTAATGCGCTAAATTTATTTCTGAAACATCAAGTTTTCTGAAACATGTAACGTGAAGTCTTTTAAGTATTGTAACGTGGTGATTATTGTATCATTTTTGTATCATTGTATCATTTTTGATCGAAAAAAGGTTTTTTCAATATAACTAAAAAATTTGACCAGATACGGTGACAAAATGTAATAAACGTAGATAGGAAACCATTATTTCTGCATCTTTTGGTCGTTGAATGAAGTCTCTAGCTGAACTGGTTCACAGGATATATCATTTTTTGATTTTGGGAGGGGGGGCGCATCAAAATTGGGGGTTGAGGACTCATTAAGTATCAACAAAATTTAAAAAAAATTTTTTGAGATAGTTTTACTCTAAAAGGCACCCTTTAAACACCTGAGATTTTAAAAAATCAAAAAAAGTTTTTTTTTGACACACCCTATAGTGAGCATTTGTTAAATTGCGATTAAACGACATTTTCTTGGAACTTTGAGCGGCATAATTTTTTGTGGATTAGTAAGCCATTTTCAGTGAAGAAACTCTATTTGTGATAATAATAATCATGAAAGTAAAAACAAGAGTTTCTATTACTGCGCGAAGATGCACGTCTTAAAATTGACTTAACCGGAGAAATCGGAAGCTGGTATTTAAAATGAATATCCCATCCTTTAAATAAAAGCTTTGAGTTTTTCTTCAATTTCCTTCAACTTATTGCTGTGCTGTGGGATTTTGTTCAATAGGCGATACTATAGGTAGGCTAGCCTACTATTTGCTCTTCCGGTAAAAGGTACACGATTTGCAGAACGCTAATTTATTCACCTTGACGTTTCGCCCAGCTGAAAACGCCGAGAATCATCAGAAGTTGAGTTGGAGGAGAGTCAAGCACTCCTCCAATGCTAGCACAAACAGTACATGCCGCAGCCAAGTTACTACAGAATAAATATCAAAAGAGCCGAGAGAATTAAGTGAGATATAGATCACTGTAACATCATAATCATCAACTTGCGAGCTAGGGCTAATTCAACAAAACGTAAAAATTCGATATTAAATTGCAATACTGCGATGAAACAAGAGAACGCTGTTTTTTCTTTTTTTTTTGTTGAATAGAAATAGGCTTGAAATTGATGACGATATGCTGTTATCTTTTCTGCACTCAGCCTAGACTTGAACACCTAATGACAAAAAGCAGTATCATCCTTCCCATTATTGCATTTGTATTAAAAAACGACCTTATGCGTTTAATTTAGAGTAGATTTAAAGCTATTAAAGTTGCTGTTTTTCTAGAAAAGGGAAATTGATATACATCAAAATTTTTTAGGGATAACATAAGAAAAGTTAAGAACCACTGATATAGAGCAAGTCAAGTACTCTCTAGCACTGTAAATTTACGTAAAAAGACACTGCAGTGAAGAAAATGAAATCAAAACCAGTATTGAAAGGAAGGCCTATAGTCTTCATGTCAAACAACACTCGTTAACTACCAATTTTTGAAAACTAAATTCTGTACAATTTTACTGGTGCAAAAGAATCGTATACGAATGTAAATTTCTTCCCTGGTTGTCAAAACAACACCTTACATAAAAGCAGCATTAGAGCACGATATTTACCTGATTTCTCCTTTTTCCGGCCAATCCTTTGCAACTGAGTCGAGAGACATATCACTAGGTACCTCAGATGGGCAGTTTTTAATGTATTCGTTAATCCGCTCAACTGAAGTAAAGTAAGATTCTAATTCGACGCTGAAACGCACACATACTTGGAAGAGTCCTGTCATCTAAACCGCAGACAAGAATAATGTGTTGTGTAATCAGCATCGAGCTGTTTGATTTAATGATCTCTAAATACACAGCAGCTTCACGTTAATATATTAATTTTAAAGAAGTGGCTAATGTTACGTCATTGCAATAAAGGGAATAAGCGAGCACAGAGAGGAATCTGGGCCCACATGACAGAACAAGTTAGTGAGCTCGTAAAGGCCATTTTCGCTCGCTAAAAGGTCTTAACGAGCAAAAAAACTTCGTCGACAAATAGACCGGCAGCCCAGAAGGTTTATTTACCCCAAAGACGGCGGAAGGTTTAATGCGCCTAAAATGCACGTCTTTACTCACCTTTTAAGAAAATGTTTTACTGGCAAGTCAAAAGTTCGGCTAAGACCCCCCAAATCCACAATTTATGGGGGGTCAAAATGGCCTTTATTTACCCCAAAAACGGCATGGATAAAAATTGCTCAAAAACGTCCGTTGGAGTCCACTGAAGACAAAAATGGCAAAGACAGTAACTTTAGGTTCGGCTAACCCCTTGACAGTAACGAATTTAGGGGGGAGGCTCAAAAATTGCCTTTATTTACCCCAAAGACGGCATGGATAAAAATTGCTCAAAAAACGTCCGTTGGGGTCCACTGAACGCAAAAATGACAAAGACAACAACTTTAGGTTCGGCTAACTCCTTGACAGTAACGAATTTTGGGGCGGGAGGCACAAAAACTGACCTTTTCACCTGGAATAGGGCAACGGTAAAAATTGTTAAAAAGCATTCTTACAGTTAGTACGCTGAACACATAAATGGTTAAAACAGTTACTTTCGGTTCGGCGATCTCCCTGACAGTAACTACTTTAGAGGGAAGCTCGAAAAAATTGCTCTTATTTATTTGAAAACGGCAGGGGTAAAAACTGCCCAAAAATGTTTCTCGGGGAGCCCACTGAAAACAAAAACAATAGCAATAAACTTTAATATCCTCAAACTGATTTCTTGCTCTTACTGCAAAAGTCATTGCACCACTAAATACGGCTTTGCAGAACTGCTTTTGAAAAAAATCATTTTAAGTTGATGGCGTCATCAATCATTAAGTAACGTGATAGTCGATTGGAGCAAAAATGACGTCATGTTGCGGTGACGTTGTCTTTACAAGCGATCTAGATTTTGCGTATCAGCTTGTCTTTTCAATGTGAGTCATATGATAGAAAATTGTTGATCGTCAATCTTCTGAAACAGTGCTCGATGATGTACCAAGTAAAATTAGAGCAAAATACAACAATTAAATCACAGTAAAAGTTTACTAAAAAAATTACAAAAAATTACGAAATAATTTTCTATATATTACTTTCAATAACGAAGTATATAGGCTTCGTTATTGAAAGTAATAAATAGAAAATTATTCAGTAAATTTTTATGGGCCATATCACGCCACAAAAACTGCTTTGAATTATAGCACAGACTCAAACCAATCCAGAGCATTTCAAAAAAGATCTAAAACACTGTGATAAATTAATAAGTCTGCGTATTACCAATATTCAAAATGCTCTTTCCGTTATTAAGTCTTTCGTTAATTGCTTTGAGTCTTACGTTCTATGAGTCTTTTGCTAATGCGAATTCTGCGACTTTTATCAACTTCATTAATTTTAGAGTTTATCGTAATGAGTGCACCGTTGCAAAAACTTTAATAAAATTTTTTCTGCTTGCAAATAATTTCAGAACAGGTAAACGCATAAAGCTTACTTGGAATGAAAGCATTATTCCGAAATGTCACATTATAAAACCCATGGCATTTTTAAAAGAGAACTGGAGTAAATTCACTGGGACTAGATAAACTTAGAGCAAACGTATTTGATTAGATGGTGTTGGCTCTATCCTCCTTCACCCAGCCGAGACAAAGATATTTTACTTTAAACATGACCTAGGGCATCTCTGGTCTTTATTTTTATTGGCAGTCCTAGCTGACAATGATAACCTCTCCGACGCCATTTTAGTTCTATCCTAAGGCAACGCCACAGTTAGACTAAGCCACAAAAGCCTTTTAACCTATATAGAGGTTAATATAGGCCTCAATGGGCTAGGCTACTGCATTGAAACGTCAGGGTTACCAATGAAATTTTAATTAGGAAGGTTCCTACGTAGGGTTTGAAGTAAAATATCTGTGGAACGGCTGGCTCAAGAAGGATGGAGTCAATTACGCCAAATCTAATCTAATACGATTGTCTTAACTTTAGATACCCCATTGATTTTGCTTGCAGTCCTCTTTCATCATAAAAAGGCGCATGATAGCATCTAAACTGGAGGCAGATGCAAAAACGTAGCTAATGAACAAGATTGACGGGATTTCTGTAATCGCGCGCATTGAAATTATTCTAAAACTTTGAGACCATTATTCATATGATGTACTGCACAAAAAACTAACACTTGTTGAATTCAAGTTGCAGCAAGATCACATTATTCTAGCATTGAAACATGGATTTCGTTTAAAACCACGTTCTACACTGGCAATATTTTAAAAATTCTTGATTATTTTTAGTTTGAACTTCTCAATAGACACTATTAAGGATTAATAGCGTTTATTTTTGGTGTTATGAAGACACCAAAGACAATGAGGTGGTCTCGATCAAACAGATCAACGAAATTACCACATTAAAGGATGACGTTAATAACGACAGCAACTTAATTTTCAGTATATGGTAGCCTCTATGTAAAAATTAGTCGTGCAATTTTGGCCAATTCTAGTACATTAGGCGTAAAATCGTGTGCGTAAGAGTGTGTTCTTATTTAGTTTTAACCGACTGTTGTCTGCATAAAATAAACTAAAATGCGCTTATTTGCTCACAATTTTACACCCAGCGTAGACCGGGACCAACAGTTCATCAGGTTCTTGGAAGGCAATGTAAGGCGTTTTTCCATAAGTACGAACAGGTTTGGAATATACCATAATTATTGGCTACTGTATAATCCAACATTTGAAGATAAAGCTTATGTTTTTGCATTGACAAATGCTTGATAAAAGGGCATATAGGACATAGGTCACATTTGGCTTTTCTGGTATTTTAAGCAAGAATCTTCCAAAAATTGTTTTGGTGCCTTATTCTTCTAACATCTTCGTTTGATTGATTTTTATATTTGGGCTGATGGATCAGTATTTTTGGTCTTGCTACTGCAGCGATGCACCTTCTGTTGAACTAAAACAACCTCACTGCTTCTTGCTTTTTTTTTTTTTGTAGAGTAGAGCATTTATTTGGAAATTGTTTGAAATTTTGTTCTCTCCCTTTCCTTACCCACATTCCATTATTCAATCATTGCTTTTTGGCAACGAATACTACGTCCGGTAGTTGCTCTTTGGAAATTAAGTCTACTAGATTATCTTTTGCTCACTTTGCCAGTGTCCACAAAACTAGGCCCAATTGACGACTTTGCCAACTTTAGCTCCAAATTCTGAACTCATTTCTACCTCTATTATGGTTCTGTCACATTTTCAAAGAACCCGCATAATCTATTACATAAGCTCGTTCAAACTTACTGCATAACGTTTGTCTTGTCTTGTCTCACACCATAACCTCGATGTGATAGAAATGTTTTATAGCAGAGGTCAGTAACCTATTTTGCGACATGGGCCAATTTCAAAAAAAAAAAATTGTGGAGCTATCCTCAACAAGATACAATATGGTGCCATTTAGCCAATTCGCAGGAATTTGTAGCTCCATTTAAAGAACCGGTTACAGATATAGTTCCAGCAAAACTTGAGTAGCCCCACTGGATTTACAGAATTACGATCATCCTTCTTGACTTGAAAAAGTGAAACAGGATTTTCTCTAAAAAAGCTTTTCTTTTGTGTTCACAACTCAATGTTCGTTTGTATCTTTTAAACAAAACTTGATCCTTTTTTTACAACTTTTACATGTTCCAGGTCGCAGATCATTGTAAAATAATACTCAGAATAGAGATTCGCGAACAGAAAGCAAATTCCTCAAGGACGTGTTTACTAACACTTCAATTTGTCAAATAGATATGCATGATAGTTGCAAGCTGTGATACAGTACTATTTGACACTTTTCCGCCGTTTTGTGCCAATCTATCTGTTCTATTAGTAGGTCTCAGTTTTTGGATTAGAACTGGGTTCTGTTGCATTAGTAATGTAATCCATTATGTTAATTAATATTTTGGGAATACGCATGTTGGACTTACGAGTTGACTATACTCGAGCAAACATCTTGCTGTTTGTGCTAATAATGATAGACTAATTAAATGTTTTCAAATATCTCTGCTTCTTCAAAAAGAACTGCAAATTTACGATCTTTGAATTTATTTGAGCTGATAAATCTAAGATTTGTCATCATTAAAATTCTCCGCTCTGAGCGATTTGTGCAATGTTTAATCGAAATCGTAAACTAGCCAGCGAGTATTCTGAATGCTGGTAATATGTAAATTTATCACATTTTTTGAGATTCTAGATTTTTTTGAGATACTATACTCGTATTAGATGCTTCGAGACTGTGATGCAAATTTAACGCAGTTTTGGTGATGTGATATAAGACATAGAAAATTTACTTAATTTTATTTTTTTAATTTTGCCGTTGCACAATTAACTGTGCGGGACCGGTGCGTCTTGAAATTACTGCTATTGCAATTACATTTTATTCACCAAATTGCCTTGGCCAGGAGACAGCAAAGGGAACTTTTGGTCTTCGAGTCAAGTTGTCACTTGCCCGCCAGTCTACCACACACGATGAAAGCTTCACACTACCCTTTCAATACTGAAAGTCAAGCAAAGAAGCAGTGAGTTCCAATTTTTATAGTCTTTGGTTTGATCCGACCGGGAATTGAACCCAAGTTTACCGTTTCAGTAACAGACGCTCTATCCACTCAAACACTGATCGGTTCAAGGACGTAATCTTTACTGCAAAACACTTTTGTGAGCAATCTTTGAACTTGTACGATTTTTGTGAAAACGAGATAACTGCTCAAACGTAACGTCATTGAAAACGACGGCATTTTTGCTCAAATCGACCATTACGTTACTTAATGATTGATGACGCCATCAACTTAAAATGATTTTTTTCAAAAGCAGTTCTGCAAAGCCGTATTTAGTGGTGCAATGACTTTTGCAGTAAGAGCAAGAAATCAGTTTGAGGATATTAAAGTTTATTGCTATTGTTTTCGTTTTCAGTGGGCTTCCCGAGAAACATTTTTGGGCAGTTTTTACCCCTGCCGTTTTCAAATAAATAAGAGCAATTTTTTCGAGCTTCCCTCTATAGTAGTTACTGTCAGGGAGATAGCCGAACCGAAAGTAACTGTTTTAACCATTTATGTGTTCAGCGTACTAACTGTAAGAATGCTTTTTAACAATTTTTACCGTTGCCCTATTCCAGGTGAAAAGGTCAGTTTTTGTGCCTCCCGCCCCAAAATTCGTTACTGTCAAGGGGTTAGCCGAACCTAAAGTTGTTGTCTTTGTCATTTTTGCGTTCAGTGGACCCCAACGGACGTTTTTTGAGCAATTTTTATCCATGCCGTCTTTGGGGTAAATAAAGGCAATTTTTGAGCCTCCCCCCTAAATTCGTTACTGTCAAGGGGTTAGCCAAACCTAAAGTTACTGTCTTTGCCATTTTTGTCTTCAGTGGACTCCAACGGACGTTTTTGAGCAATTTTTATCCATGCCGTTTTTGGGGTAAATAAAGGCCATTTTTGACCCCCCTAAATTCGTTACTGTCGGGGGATTAGCCGAACCTAAAGTTACTGTCTTCGCCATTTCATTGTTCAATGGACCCCAGAGAACGATTTTACGCAATTTTTATCCATGCCGTTTTTGGGGTAAATAAAGGCCATTTTGACCCCCCATAAATTGTGGATTTGGGGGGTCTTAGCCGAACTTTTGACTTGCCAGTAAAACATTTTCTTAAAAGGTGAGTAAAGACGTGCATTTTAGGCGCATCAAACCTTCCGCCGTCTTTGGGGTGAATAAACCTTCTGGGCTGCCGGTCTAAAAATGCTATTTCCCAACTGTCTCGCCTAACGCGCGTTAAAAATGCTCGCTCGCATCTCTTAGCGAGATATTGTGTTAACACGTAATAAATACCTCATTGTGACGTCGGATGCATTTCTGCTTTAAAATAATTTGTTTAAGCGAACTGTGTTTGAATGACGGTATGTACTACAATTGCAATGGAAAAAGATACTATGGGCCATGCGTTAATATTCTAAGCTTACAAAATCTTGAAGCGATAATAATTAGTTTATGAACCACTGAGTTTAAATATAATATATTTTTGGATCAATTTAAAAAAGAACTTTTACCACACAACAATTTTTTAAATGAAGTGAAGCGCTTTTGAGGTTGTTGGTGGGTATACTTTAATGCTAACAGCAACAAAGTGCTACAAAATTTTTCAAAAGTGAACAAGTCGAAGTACACTGTTCTTTTTTAAAACGTAAATCTTGAGTTGAGACTGGCTGTTTTTAATTTTTTGAGGATTTTCTTGATTTTTTCTTAAATTTTAAGAGCATCGATGTCAATTTTAGCAACCTTGTTAGAGCAGTGTTAAATTTCTAATGCTCTGTCGGCCCTCGGTAAAGGTTTTTTCCTCCTTTCAAGCAAGCTTTTTTGAACGACTGCCAAAAAAATTTAAACAGCGCTCTACAGTATGCTCTTGGAATAGTTGCAATTTTGCTTGCAAACAGAAGAAAATCACGAAAATTTTAAGTTTTTAATCAGCACAAAAGTTAGTTTCTTTCTTTAATTTGATTTTTTTTTTCCGTTTGCTTTTGGTTTATTTTGCTGCCGAGGCTGGCATTGTTTTTAATTTGTTCCCAAATTTTGAGCAAAAATGAGTTTCATGTTCTTAGAAAATTGTTCTTATAAGAAAGATTCATGGATGGGCACAAGTCCGTTAATCCGTTGATAACGAAGCTAACTTTTTCATTAACTCGTTAATCCGTTAAAAAGCTTTTTTCATGTTAACGGACTAAATTAACTTCCGTTAAGGTTTTTGACTTTAATATCTTGCACCATTCATTCATTGTACCGGTACAAACCAATTTGCACTGGTAACACTTGTTGCGCATTAGCACGAGTTTTATAGAAGAGAGCGAAGAGCTCTATTTTGAGGCAAATAATAAGCTGCAGCCTCCTAGGTCAATTAATTATCGCTGATCACGATTTCCAAAGATTTTCCGATCGCAGCTTTGTTGGTGCATTTGAACTTATTTTTATCTTGAAATTAGATTAGACTGTAAAATGTAACTTTCAAAACACAATAAGACTACCACAGCAATAAATATTTCCTTACAATCAGCTCAACAGCGTCAATACGTGCTTGTTCTAGAAGCCAGTGAATAAAAAGAAATGTAAAGTACACGCAACATGTTAACGAATTAACGGACTTTATTAACTTCCGTCAATTACAGCTGAAAATAACGGATTAACGTTAACGGAGGTGTGAAGTTTGTTAACGGACTAGTGGTTAACGAAGCTAACGTTTTGCATTAACTTGCTCACCTATGGAAAGAGTGGATTGCTATTTTCGGCAACCTGCGCTACTTAATATTTCTTTATCAGTCGATACAGCGAACGGTTCTCAATGCATTTTGCTTTCTTCTAAGCAGTCTAATAGCAAACATGGAGACCATTTTAAGTAATTTTTGGCAAACATTTGCTTTAGTTAGAGTTTTCAACATTTTGCCATTAAATTTCTGACCAAAAAAAATTTCTCGTACGCTTAAAGAGTGCTTCAAAATCTTCGCTAATTTGGCAAGGAAAATGTGACGTTTTTTTACTCCAGTTATATCTCGCAATCGATCCAAGCAACTCAGCGAGCGAAATGACGTTATCCAGCTATCAGAGCTTCAGAACAGCTGTAAAAATAATTAACCTCTTGCCTTTAGCAAGTATTTCGCTCGGTAGCGCCTCTTAAAAAATTCTCGATATTAATGCAAGCGAGGAAATTTCTGTCACGTGGAGCCTGATTCGTTCATTTGATCTCTTATAGTTTTTGGGTAATGTTAGGGTTTGGGTTAAATTTCGAGTTGAGGTTAAGATTATGGTTAGGGTTAGAGTTGTGGTTATGAGTTTGGGTTAGGTTTAGGGTTGGAAATAGGATTAAATCATCAATTTTTTATTTTTCGACCACACAACAGCAAGCTCTGCCAAACCTTCAAACGTGTTATACTTTCTGTTTTACTGTGTGCTCGATAACCCTTTATTTAGTTGACTATAAAACTTCTTCTGCCTACTACCGCAAAGAACTGAAAAGTTGTCACTTTACTGTAACTGGAGTAGAATCAAGCACAGCACTTCAATTCTTTTTGGCTCGGCAGAGTACCCAACCACGCCGAGAAGATTGCCAACACGAGGCGACTAAAAATCCATATACGGCCAAAATCAAAAAACAAAAAAAGATAACTCGAGATGGATCTTTTCTTGAGAAGTTCAGAAGCAAACTAGTACCGAAAGGAATGCATGAGATCCGGTTCCACAGCTACTTTAAAGCCAAGGTTTAATCCTCCGATTTTAATCCATATAGATTTTAATTCGTATATGAGCAATTTTAATCCGTGTAATCTGTAAGGTTTAATTCGTAACAAGCCTTGAGAAATTATTAAACACTTTTTATAAAAGTACCGATCAGCAGAGCAATGAACAAATCAAAACAAAACCAAATCTTTTATCATACTCGCTGTATTACGTTCAAGCGCGTGTAATAGGTAAGCGGGACCCATCTCGGCGTTATTGCGCCAGCAGGCAACACATCTCCTTTCGAAGAAATATTGCAGCGGTGGCGAGTCGTTGGCAACACTATGACTGATTTGACCGGCCCGAAATTTGAATCTTAACCTCCCGCTCCAGAAACGAATGCGTTATCGCTCGACCAACTGGTCAGTAGCAACAAAAAATTATGAGTATTATCAACATACCGTAATGGCATAGGAGAGAGCGAGACCAGCTTGGGCGGCGGCAGTTGCGCCAAAAACGTCCGCATATACATTTGAGCATACCACAAATATAGCAATTATTACGGTGATTGTAATTGTGAGCGCGTCTAAACGAACGGACAGCCATCTCCCAGCACACAAGTAAGAAAAGAAAGGAGATGTGTTGTTGTCAAGCAAAATGCCAAACCTAAAGAAAATAAAAATCATTGCTAATCATTGAAATTGAAGTTTTTTCTATTGTGAAAATTTTGCTTCTGTGCTACCTAATGCTTTTTTTATGGCGATTTGAGGAACCGAAACAGTCTTCAAAAATTGCCCAGCGGTCTCTCAAAATCTGCTTCTACAGCAATGTAAACAAAGCCAAGTACGCTCTGTAACGATTGGAAAAAATATTTATAAACTAACACTCAAAGTTTTGTTTTACATTATAAAATCCCGTCGTGCCAGAGCCCAGTAGTCTGTTAGGTGACGGCAAAATAAAAGAAAATCATCACAATTCGAGTTTTGAAATCGTTACAAACAACGACTTTTGAAGTTTTAAGTCGATTGTTACTGAAACTTCAGTCATTTTCACTAAATCACTGTGTACTCTAGATTAATGTCCAGACCAATGTGAAACTTTGTATGACCTCCCATCAAGCCAAGTAGGACATTCGTTTCTTTACTTGACTAAAAGTGATGATGTTACAGTAGCTAGTGGCTAAACTACTTTGCTTTAGTTCAATTAATTAATTACTCTTTTAAGACGCTGATATAGAAAACTATACTGGTATCACGTGGTATTTTGTCATTTACTATTTTAGTCAGTATTTGGAGAAAGTAGTTACTTTTTACCCAGGCCCGGCGCCACAGGGGGGGCATTCCGGGGCCATGCCCCTCAAATCACTGTTTGTGCCTCCCAAACGAGAATTGCGGGAAGCGGGAATTATGGCCAAAAAAAGTAACAGGCTCTGTGCCACTGGAGTGCAGTTCGAGGCCTGAGACTCGCAAAATAGAGGTTATCTCCATAGAATTCGTGAGCAAGAACTGTTTTTTCCAGATTTTGCGATAAAGACCCTTTTTTTTTGTCTTCACCCCAGAATTAATGAAAACTCTTGAAATGCTCGGGATGAAGATTTTTTTGTGGGGGAGGCTTTACCCCAGAACTCGTAAAAATATGCGCATTTCTAGAGCTGAAGACCTTTTTTTTGTGGTCTTCACCCCAGAATTCATAAAAATTCTCGCTTCTCTCGAAATGAATAGATTTAGTACATTTGAACGAATTGGGTTAGTAAAATTTTTTTCAGAGTTATTGGAGACGAGGCCGTGGTGTTTCGTGGTTAGTATACAGAGCATAATAGCCTAATAAGCCTACATTGCTAAAACTTATTTTTGATTTTTTAATTTTTAGAAAAATATCGTTGAATGTTTTTATTATCAATTCTAATTTGCTAACAATAAGTGTTTATTGAAACAGTTGTTAACCGCAGTTTCAGTTATAAATTTAAGTAAAAAATCTGCAGTCTTTCAAAATCGTTTAGCGGTTTCTCAAGCCTAACCTTAAAAAAAACACTGGTGCTACCTACCCGACAAAAATAAATCTAAACTAAACGTTCACAACTCATAACAAAAGGCAAACTTCCAAAATTTAGTTAGTTTCTATCTCTCAAAACTCATTCTTAAAGTGAAGAACTGATATTACTAGTAGTTTGTTATGTAAACAATTTTGTGTTTCAATTATTAAACGAATAAAATTTTGTATTTAGATTAGGACGTGAAAACAAAAACATTACATTGATTGGAAAGTTATTGGACGTTGCCAGGAAACAAGCGCTTAGTAACAATCGTAATGAAAAATTCAGAGCATTTTTTAGCAGGTTTTATTTGAGACTATGGCGTTGCAATTCTGTTGTTGCATATTCTTGGATAATTTATTGCAAAATTGAAATGCGAAAACCGCTTTCAAACACCGCAAATTAAGTGGTGTATCATGAACGGTAACCTGTTTTGCACTAACATAGTAGTCATTGTTTTAAATACATTTAATGGTGCTGTCAAGCGCGAAATTATGGTGCTAAGGGTCCTAACTATCTGGCAAATTACCACTGAGATGTCTCGATTTACAGTATTTAGTATACAGCAAAATGCACTAATGTTGTTTGTTATTTTTGCAGGTTGGAGGTGAGCCATTCCTTTATCGAAATCCCGGTACGGCTGCCTACAATCCGATTTGTAAAATCAATAAAAACTTGTCATACTGCTTTGTTTTGCCATAATCTGTCAAAAGGATTATGAGGTAACAAGGTTCAGACTAGCAAGTTTCACAATACTGTATAAGCAAACATCTAAACGCAAAAACAACTCTTTTCTCAACGATTGATTACAGTATAATTATATAACTCATGCAATAGTGGAGTAACAACGTCCAACTTATGCCAGAGCGTGACTCAGCTATTTCGTTTCCTGGCATCAGCTTAAGTTTAAGTCAAAACAAACAAGTGTATACTGAACTTTTTAATTTTCATAAGATACTGAATTTGATTTGCAAGGTCATTCAGATTAAGAAATGGATTAACAGGTAAAGTCAATAAATTTTAAGATCTACATTAAATCTTCCTCCGCTAATCCAATCCGTTTTGGCGGAGTAATGTATCTACAAAATTAATAAGATTTATCAGACTTACTCAGCTCATTGGGAGACACCGGGTAAAAGTTGAAATGATAATCACAAAGCAAAAATTAACAACACCAATGTTCTCGCCAAGTCGCAACTACTACAGATCATAGCCGAGGCGTATTTTACATATAGTTGGTTGAAGTTGCCCGACGCTTTCCTACAGATGAGAGCTTGTTCAGCGAAAATGCTGCACACTGAGCCCCAGCTAGGTTGGTAAAACCTGGAGAGAAAAGTGGCCATTTCCGCTTCATTCAAAAAATGGGCACCTCGACACCAAACAGGTGGCCCTTGGTGAGAGGTGGGTGGTCATCGGTCACCTTTTATCACTTAATGATGGGTGGGCGGATTCAGATTCTACCCCGAATGAAGCATGAGCGGGTTCAAAACATTGTTCTGGCTGGTGTCGGAACCGAACGAATAAACGTTACATTACAGTAAACACTAAAATTTGACAAACCTTTTTATGACGTCATCGGTTTTTCCATAAGCGTGAATTGTACTGAGACCTTGAACCGTAGATGTTACGTGAGAAAACCAAGGTGATCTGGTAATATATTCTATCATTAAAATAGCAAAATCTTGTTTTTTTTTATTTCCAGTTTGAAATGTGGAAAAACTTCAACCATAGTGGAAGACTTGGTAATAATAACCATATATGTGTTGTATTCAAAGTTTTTTTTTTGTTTTTTTTTTTATCACCAGAGCAATGCATTTTGAATATTTTTTAACCTCAAGTTCGATTAAAGCATTGTTTGTAAACGATAATATAATGCTTTCTATCTGCAACTGCCTGAAATCTAGCATAGATTACTCCACGCGTTAGGTAATGCATAGCACTGCTCTTAATCTAAAGCTCATGAAACAACTTACTTCTGCATAGCAAAATTCAAGAATATTTCATTTCAAATCATGCTGTAAAACTTCCAGAGTAATATCAAGAAAACGAAATTGTAAAGTTGCTTACCTTGTTGTGTTATCAAGTCGTTTTAGTTCTCTGATTGCACTTCGAAAGTAGACGTAAATTAGTCCGAAGATGATGGCGAGAACAACCGCTGCGACAACAAACCACGGAAACACTGCTATGATGGTTACAAGGGCAAAAAACAAAAGGAGCATCTGTAAGATTAATCAGTAATTCTCTGAAGTCATGCGAAGACTCGTTGGTATCGTATTTGGACATTTGTCCAAAAGTTACGTCACCACAAAATGTGGAATTTAGCCACACAAGGATATCACTTAATTTCAGTTTTATGCGGAAACGATTCGGTATCGAAGACATTTCCAATGGCGGAAGAAGCGGAAATAAATTTAAGGGAAGACGTACTTTCGGAATATGGTAAATAATACGGTATCAACAACTGTTTATAAACTATGAAAGGACGCCCCTAATCAGTATGCGCGTATCATTATTTCATTGTGGTTATAGGGTTAAAAGGGAAAGCATGAAATTTTGAATCTCAATAACATGCAATCTGCAAGTGCAAGTTAAGTCAATCTATCCCCACCAAACAACTTAAAGTCTCTTCTACCAATCCAGACGAAAAAGACAGAAGTTAATGAAAAAAAAGTATTTTGGCTTTTGCTTTGAAAGTTAGAGTCGCATTTGAACTGCTTGGCTCCAGTCATTTGAATCAGTCATCCAGCTGAGTTCGTTTGTCAATGCTGTCAAACTTTAATTAAACAACTCGTAAACAAACCTGCTGCAAAAACATGTCCATGTATAGAGGCAGTCGAACGTCCACGTCATCTAAGTCACGTGAGAATCTATTTCAAAATAAATCATCACAAGTTGAACGTCCAGCGAAGAAATAGGCGCAAAAAATAAAACACAATGATAACTACAAAAGTTACACAACTGTCTCATTTGAAGCAGTTGTTCGAAAATTATTGTCGAATAAATTTGATGTTAAATTGATTAATTGCTGTTGTGCTGGTAAATGTCTGAAAAAAAATTGAAAAACATTGCTGACTCGCTTTTAATAGTCACCTAATTTCGATTCGAAACTAGATATGGAAAACGGCAAAGCTTGATATTAACAAAATCAGAAGTTATCCAAATTTTAAATACAAAAAGCTACTCGTACAATTGTTCCTTCAATTCGACAACATAATTGTCTCATTATTTCAACTTTTCAATCGTTTATCAATTACGTACCTGTTTAATATTCGTCCTGTGGGGGTTGTATCAAAAAACGACATCGGACTACCAAAAACTTTGCGAAACATGCTGTTGTGAAGATTGGAAGCGGACCCCACAGTGCAGCTTGTGTACAGGGCCGCCTTCGTCACGGCAACTAGCAGAGTGGCAATCAAAGCCATGAAATAAACCAACTGAACAAATTTAAAAACATTTTGTCTGCACAGCTATTTTAGTAGAGCAAGCACTGCATTTATAATTCTTTTCGAGCCCAATAGTAAAGATGTTGTTATATATTACATTTATTCACTCCCTATTTGCCAGAGTTGTTAGGTCAGAAGACAGCGAGGGTCCTCTCAGTCTTCGAGTCAAATCAAATCTTTCTTTATACTCGCTGAATTACGCCAAAGCGTGTAACGAGTTGGCGCGGCCCATCTCCGCGTCATATGCGCCCGATCAACACAGCTCCCTTCGAAGAAATGGCGCAGCGGTGGCGAGCCGTCGGCAACTCTGTGTCCAATTTGACCGGCCCAAGATTTGAACCTCCGACCTCCCGCTCCAGAGATGAACACGTTGCAGCTTGACCAGTTGGCCGGTGCTAGAGTCTTGGTGGTCAAATAGTAATTACGTATTCCAGGTTAATTAATGAAAGCAAGATTTCGAGTTTGATCTCTTTGATAACCAGTCGTCAAAATTTTTAATCAAATTGTGGTATTGCGCAAAACTTTATCTTGTGAAAAGTGAAAATATCTTGAAAAAAACATATGTACAGAAACAACTCTTCAATGTCTTCCATAAAATTACTCAATTAGAAATGGCTGGTAGACTTGCTGATGAAACGAAGTTTTTTACTAACTTTGATTTTTTAAAACGCAACCATTTGTATGTTCAGCTGAAATTTTGTTCGGTTGCATTACATCAAACCAAAAAGAAATTCAAGAGTTTTTTACGTACTGCTGACGAAAACATATACAGGTTTAATAGTGCAGCTTTTAAGCCGGTTCGCGAGAACCGGTTGCGAAAAATTGTTTGCAAAGATTTTTGGCCTTTTTGTTCCAATGAAGCGGTTGCTGAGTCTAGGAAACTAGTTACAGACCCGGTTTTTGAAAAATTTGAAGAGACCGATCAGTGGTCACTGGTCACGTGGATGGAACGTCTGCTACTAAAACGTTTACACTAGTTCGATTCCCGGTTGGGTCAAACCAAAGACCATTAAAATTGGTATCCACAGTTTCCCTGTTTGACATTCGGCAATTAAAGGGACAGTGTGAAGTCTCCAT
The DNA here is from genome assembly GCA_963965965.1 of Trididemnum nubilum. Taxonomy (NCBI): domain Eukaryota; kingdom Metazoa; phylum Chordata; class Ascidiacea; order Aplousobranchia; family Didemnidae; genus Trididemnum; species Trididemnum nubilum. The sequence continues at coordinate 10,973,244 of OZ014488.1, read as the reverse complement.
CAGGTGGCAGCTTGACTCAAAGACCTAAAGGTGCCTTTGCTGTCTCTTGGCCGAGGCAACTTGGTAAAAAAAATGTGATTACAATTTACAAGGAAGAGACTGTTTTACCAAAACTTTTTATCTACTTTATTGTTAAATTATGTTTATTAGCTCAACTGGATAGACAGAAAACTTTTTGCCAACGTTTCGATAGGCTATGCACATGCCCAGAGCATAGCCTATCGAAACGTCGACAAAAATTTTTCTGCCCCACCAATTGAGCTAAAAAACTTGATGTAATTTATATTCCCGGTGACAACAATTGAGTTATCAATTTTGACCAAAATTTGACCCGAATTCAAATCGTAACAACCAACACAAGCCCAAATCTAAATCACACTCTCATGTTAACCAGTAAAAAAGTAAGCAAAAACTGAGCGGATGAATATTCTTCGTTTCCGTTCTATTCTGTCAAACATGAAGATTTTTGGTGAAATAGTCAACTCCATGTTTGAATAGCATCATAGCATGGATGCTAAATAGATAGTCTCGTAATAAGCTACAATAGCAAAGGCTACCTGATAGTATCCGAGATGATCTCCCGTTGAAATATCTTTACTTCTTTCATAATCGCAAACCACTGGATTTTGCGTTGTTGAAGTTTTAGTTTCAAATGAGGCACCATCATTCTTTGTAACAGCCGCTAAAGTTAAAAGAAAACAAATGTAGTAATAGATTGGAGGCACTCGGCATCGCTTTAAACAATGCCGCTAAGCACTTTTTTGGGTTTTGTTTGCAAGTCCTTCGTCATGGTTGGCCACCGCAACGAGTAGACCTCTAGGCACCAATGGGACATAAACATTAAGGGTCTTTCTCACAATGATAAATTGTCAATTTGTAAAGCGAGAAGATTAAAATGAATATTGTCAACCATTCCAGTCACATCTCTACATTTGATTCCAACAACCCCAGTTTGAACAAAAAAAGGATGGTTTTATCAAAATTCGATTGCTCGCGCAATGTGAATGGAATGGTTGGCAATATTCATTCTAACCTTACCCTTGTCAAGCAGTCCTCAGTTAATCAGATAACCAGACAACGTTATTTCTAACCAAAGCCATACAACATATTATATATTGCTAATTCAAGTCTCTAAGATATGGGTATTGTGTGTGAACCAAGCGCTCTGCATCTATCTCACCCTACCAACGCAGAGCACTTTTTTGGGTTCTGGTTACAAGTCTTTCATCAGGCTGGGTCACCACAACGGGTCTTGGCTCAAATGAAGAAGCGTACAGTGTCTTTTCCATAAAAGCAGCGACGCATTCCCTGTTTGGGAATCGAACCAGGGTCGGCAATTTTCAGATCATAAGCCCGTCGCTCTACCAGTGAACTACACACTTACACCGCCGTCGCTATAATCTGTTACTGCTGAATATAGCAACAACTTCATTACCGTATATTATAGCCAATAAGCCTAAAATCAAATAAACGCATTATAAAATTTCTGTTTGGAAACACTCACTATTAGTTTCGACGTCTGTTGAGGAAGTGATATTGCACAGTGGCAATACAGCACCTCCCGATCTTAGCCAGTGCATGAGCCACCAGTTGGAAAACGTAGCACCGAACAACGTTATCACAAAAGCCATAGCAACTATGAACGTGAACGTAAATCTGAATCAAACGTAAAATACAAATACCCAAAAATCTAACGGAAAGCGAGTTTTCAAGTATCTGCATTCTGATAAGCCAAGGGAAGAGACACCAATAAGGCGACCACTTAAAATAAGCAATGCGAAGAAAGTTATCCTCTCACAAGATTCCCTAGTTTGTATGAAACCTACAACGAGTCCTTTCCTTTCACTCCAGGGGTCCTTTTGCTGCAGGTTGGAATCCTGTGGGAGGATAACTTTTTCAGATTGTTTGTTTTAAGTGGTCTTCTTCTCGTGGCTCTTCCCTAGGCTTCCGCGCTGGTAGCCTTTAGACCAGAAAGCACGCAAACGACTAAATATCGGCATTCTCCACCAAATCACGTGTCATGTCATGTTGAAGTTGTTTGGTTATTTCATTATTATTCTCCATTTTGCGTCAAAACACAAATCCACGATGGGTGGTTTCTTTATACTCTCTCGCAACTTAGCTAGCTCGCGCAGCCAATGTTTCTTTGCCATGTGATGTAACAGTGATTTATAGGGACGTCATGCTAAGAGTGCATGAATGAAACTAAGAAAAACTTTATATTGTAAGTACAATTACGTTTTATTCACCAAGTTCCCTCGGCCAGGACTTAGCGATGGGACCTTTTCGTCTTCGAGTCAAGCTGCCTCCCGTTAACCTGTTTACAAACACGGTGGAGGCTTCACGCTGTCCCTTTAATTGCTGAACGTCAAGCAGGGAAGCTGTGAATACCAATTTTTATAAGTATTTGGTTTGACCCGACCGGAAATCGAACCCGGTATACCGTTTTAGTGGCAGGCGCTCCATCCACTCTATTTATTGTTTCGAAAGCACTAAAAAATTTATTACTAAGAACTTTATAGTTTGTTTAATCTAATTTTAAACGTGATGTTTGTCCAACATATTTGGAAGTGGGGTTGGATGAAGGGGAAAAACGTTTCCCCTACTCTAAATTTAACCAACCGGAGTTTATTGGAACGCCACATTTTGGCAAGGGGGTTGTTGTTTGATATGCCTAGTAAAAATGCAATGAAGATTTTTTCAAATCCTAAACTTGGACAATCAAGTAAAACAACAACAAACAATTCAATTAACAAACACGAATTCAGCACTAACTTCTTACCCTCCCGCAGCTTTGATGTATGCACTGTACGTGGATCTGCTAACGGATCCTTTTTTGCTCGACTCGGTTTGCACTAGGACCACCGGATTTTTTTCTTCTGCAGCCGGTTTGCCTGAAACCGAAAACGTATTTTAGGTATACGTTTATACACGTTGTTGAGTTTAAAACAATAGATTCACCTTGTAAGTGCAATTACAGCTTTATTCACCACGTTTCCTGGGTCAGAAGACAGCGAAGGGACCTTGCGGTCTTCGAGTCAAGCTGCCACCTGCCACACCTGTCTGCCACACACTGTGTTAGTTTGGTGATTACCTTTTCTATTCAGATTGAACGTCAAGCAGGAAAACTGTCAACACCAATTTTTATAACCGTTTTTAGCTCGACTGAGAATCGAACTCGTTCCCACTGTTGCAGTAGAAAATGCTCCATCCATTCAACCACTGATTCCTTAAACATTCGTTTAAAAAATGACTCGCAAACAGCTGAATCATCGACTTAAATTTTTCTGTATCAACCGTTTTTTCACTTCAATTATTAATCAAATGCTTTGTACTGTATAACTAGACATTAAAACAGATTAATATTTCAAAATCGAAGGCAATCGCAGCATAGAACAAAAATATTTGCATCTATCATTGAAAAATATATCCATAACCGTTAGATCACATTTTAATGCATTTTGGCTTTTCAATTTTTACGGCTGACGTTTGTATCAATTCATTTAAATACGTTCACTTAATTTTTTTTCGAAACGTCTCAAATATAATTATACAGCATTTTTTCAGTAAAGCTGTTTTTAAGTTGTGCTTGCCCCAATTGCGAAACTTTAACCTTTAACAAAGATTTAAAATCCTTGCTGCAGGCAAAACTTAATCAGTTATGAACAAAACTATACAATAGGTAGAAGAACTTTCGTTTCCAGTAGGCCTATACCGTGCTGTAAGGGATTGATAATGTCTAATCAGTGAGATTTTGTCAACACCAGAAGTTTTAATTTTGTCGAAATTTGTCGCATATTAAACTTCTCGCTAATGCGACACGTCGCAAGGTTGGGTTCCAAAACTTGTGTTTCGGATTCACCTGATCGGTCAGGCTCCACGTTCAAATCATGTTGCGGTTTTGCTTGAGGGATTCCCCCTTCTACTTGCAGAGTGTCGGCTGATCGCACGGTTACCAGTCGTCGAAAATGCCTTGGGGATCGAGAACCGGAAGAAGCATTTGACGTCAGCGAGGAAACGCTTAAAAGTTCCGAAGATTCCTTGTGATCTGCAAAAACAGCCTCATAATATGATCAGTACTTTCATTTACCGCATCTTATTGCTTTCTCGACTTTGTGGGCTTCCTTCCTAAGATTAGAAACGGAAAAGCTACGGCAAAATCATTTTCTAAAGTCCAATTTCTATCTCGTGATCTTCCTCTATTTATACAAATCATATAACTTAATTTCAAGAACATGAATATGATACCAATAATCAGTGTATTATCTTACTATTTAACGTTTTATGAAACAGCATAATTATTTCTCTTAAACAAATTTACAAAGAAAGTAAATGATTTACTATTGATATCATTCACACTACTGAGCTTTTATGTCTTCTTCTTGTTCAGTACTGTTCAGGGCTCACATTTGTAGTCCTAGCTAAGCTGACGATTGACGAAAAATGCAGGCTTACAGTAAGGCATGGACAACACTGTGCTTGGAAACACGAATTTGCGCAATTGATACTATATCAGAGGGGTTTGCAAGTTTATGACGTCACAATAATACCACATTTTGAAATACTACCTTTTTCGTCTGATGTGTAGAAATCATTAGTGGGTGTTTGTGATTAAGGGATTTCAGTAAGTTTAAATTGCGGCACTCTTTTTGAATAAACTTGAAAGATTATTTTTTAAGACTCTGCATGTTATACTTCTTAAGACTCCGCTTGCAGTACTGTCAATAGCTAAATGTTTTTGTAGTTGAATTACAGTACCTGCATCGATGATAGACGCGGCGCTGAAACTTTTTCGTTGGATAATTTCTTTCACCAATTTTGTGTCAACGTGGTCTTGCTGTGAACGCTTTTCTTTCTCTTGTTCCAAATAAAAATTTCTACAGAACAGATTTTACGATTCGTCATATCGAAAACACAATGAACACAAAACAGTTTGGAATACTAAAACAACGAAGCACAATCGACCTTTTAATAAAATTTGGGTAGCAATATGCATTAATACAAAAAGGTTATGACTTTAAACTAAATTACTGAACGAGTACTTTCTAATTACCCACTAAGCAAGTAGAAGGAAGAAACACCAACAGAGTTTCGTACCATAAATTGATAGCAAACACACAAAAATGACCTTTTCACAACTAAAAAGTATGACGCGTTATCAAAAATTAGAAATTGCACGCAACATTATGTAGTCCATTACTAACAGCAATGGAAAAGTACGTAAAATGTAAAAGATTTTTTTTTAATATAAAACTTACTTGATTAATTCAGCATATTCTTGCTTCTTGGCCATCAATTGATCATGAGTTCCCTTTTCTGCTATTTTACCGTCTTTGAGCAAAATAACTTCGTCACAGTCCTTCAAATACTGCAACTGATGAGTCACAAATACAATCGTTTTTCTTTCTAGAGCTGTCTTGATGCATTCAAAAAAGATGTGCTTTCCAACATGGGCATCTACTGCTGATAGAGGATCGTCCAGTAAAATAATTTCCCTTTCGCTGTACACAGCTCTAAACAATGTTTCTATTGGGGTTGTCGCATAAGTTCGTTCGCTCTTTGTTATTGAGATGTTTATGTGTGCTTATCATTTTTTGTGACACTTCTTACGTAAATATTCACATTATACTAATCATTTATGCATTTTCAAATTTGTTGTCAACCGATTTTGTCTATTCGATAGCATTATTCCATTCCCTTTCAGATGGAGTGCCAAGTTGAAAAAAAACTTCATTTCCGACATTTACTTCTTTTTCATTTCAATGGACAGGAAAATGCATCTGAGGCAGCCAGGAATATTTGCAAAGTGTATGGAGAAGAAGCGATAACAGAGCGAACTGCACAGAAATGGTTTCAGAAGTTTCGCGAAGGTATTTTGGAATTCGAAAATTACCGGAACGATGGAGCAAAATTGTTGAACAAAGTGGAGACTATCTCATTGATTGATTTATTATGGAACATTTCGCTCAATAAACAATGATTATTTGGATACATTTTTTTTACGTAAATGTTATCTTTTTATCAGATACAAATTTGCAAAGATATATTATGTTAATTTTTGAGTGCAATTCCATGTATTAAAGTAACATGTTCCATAAATACGAACGAACTTATGCGACAACCTAAATATTTACAAGTTATAATTCGTCTTTGTAGTATAGCACACCAATCAACCAATCTAATGAGTGCTTTGGCTCTAACATTGTAAAGCTTACTCTTATTTGTTTGGCAAGAACCAATAAATTTTAAGTTGAGGCTGGCTATTCTTAAATTTTTATAAACTTTTAGCCTCATTTATTCCTAAATTTTATTGGAAATCAGAGTGACCCTCATTCATTAACGGAATAGGCTCAAACGCTGATCGTGGGTATGAAAAGAGTCTTGAGACTGAATCAAACAATGACAGTGTAGAAAACGCCATGACAACTCTGTTTTTTGTTGTTTTTTTAAATTTTTGGCCAGTGCTCTAATTTTTTGCTCATGTCGAGACTGACATTGTCTTTAATTTGTTCTTGAATTTCAATTCTTTAATTTGTTCTATTAGATAGAAGTTTGTGACAAACATTTGCAGTGGCGTAATTGCAAAAGTAATGCCACCAAAAAGTAAATGGGTACTCGAATGTTGAGAAATAATTTTGTGGACCAACAATTTTTGGCAAAATGTAAAAACTATCTGTAATAAAATAGAACGTAAAAAATTAACTACAAAGATTATAGCATTAGGCAAGAAAAATTGATTGACAACGGTACCATCAAAGTTAGATTACTGCATCCCAGGTCTTTTGCGACGTAATTGATGTTTGTGATCCCCTGCTTTGTGGTTAATCTCATATATTCTTGATGAAGTTTTTGATCTTCTATGCACTACAAAACTAAGTAGATACTTTGGCTGCTACTGAAACCGTAGACTCGGATTCGATTACCGGTGAGTCAAACCAAAGACTATAAAAATTGGTATTCACAGCTTTTATGCTTGACGTGTAGCATTTAGAAGGGTCAGTGTGAAACTTCCACCGTGCGAGATTGGCAGGTGGGCATTGGGCAGGTAGCAACTTGACCAGAAGACTAAGTGGCCCATTTGCTGTTTCCTGTCAAGGACAACTTGGTGAATAAATATGTAACTAAAAGCTTAAATTAACTAACTGTACCTGGCCAAACTAATCCTCTGCTTCTGCCCCCCAGAAAGATTGATACCCCGTTCCCCCACCTCGGTCATATCTTTATCTGGCAAAACCTCGAAATCTGACGACAAAGAGCACGCTTCCACAACTGTAAAATTAATAGAATTTGCATTTCACCAGTTCTGTGATTTACTTCCACAGGTTCAAAAATCATAATCAAGTTAGCACAATAATATCATGAAAATAAAAGTACAGTTGCCCAAAGCCGAAAAAAAACTTTTTGGTTTGTGTTTGGTTCATCAACAAGTCTGAACAAAACACAGCTTTAAAGGTATTTTCTACTATCTTGCAGGTCGCCTTTATCTAAAGATGGAAGTTTAGGAATTCTATTTACTGTGAACAAATCTAATGACACCTTTTGCTGATTCCAATTGTTCATTACCATGCTATTGCGCTGCTTAGCCGCGATAAAAAATGTATACCAACTCGACAGTATTTACAGGCTTAAGTAGCAGAATACTTAGAATTGCAATAAATACGATAAGAATTTGGTTAAGTGTTTAGCTCAACTAACGCACGGTAATGTTTGAATGTGTTAATGACGGCAATTTACACTTGAATATTAGCACGTAGTTTTTCGATTCAGACATCATGCCATATCTAACTACTTAAGACAAGTAAAGTTCACAGCAAAATTTATACCAATAAGATAATTGTTTAACATAATACCAACTATGTATTCAACACACAATGAACCGCTCTATTCAGACTGGTTTTAAAATTAGAAAATTCTTGTGCAGTATGTCTGTAGTACACTGTTCTAATATTATTGAATGTCAAAAGCAATAATCTGCATGTCAATTATTTTATCAAATATTATTCGTAATTATTATGTTTCAGCCAAGTGTCCTGGAAACATCGACAAATATCTGTCTTTTGGCCATATTGACTTTTATCAGTCTCAACTTAATCTTTCAATCAGTTCACAAATCAATTTCCTGTCCCTGTCTTTTTCGACCATCCTAAGATTTTTGAAACAATCCTTTTCCAATAACAGTTTCTGCTAGTGCAAAAGCTGCCGAAAAAATAATAAAAACGAAAAATTAACCAAAATAACATGCAGTATTGTGCAGTATATTCAAAAACAATTTTATTTTTTCGTCATCTAATTTCTGTTGTTCGGAAAAAATTTTTAACTGATAACATATCCTTTGTTGCGTAGACCGTACGTGAAGCATCGTGTACTTCGCAACGTCATGCGTACCTTTCCAAGCGACTACTAGCAAAAGTGCGCGTCAGCAGAAATTATGCAACTTTACTTCGGATGCAAATAACGCCTTGTTTTGTGTCCGGTCTAAACTTACCGAAAAAATGTAAAACCCTTTGTTACGGCCGCCCATTTTATCTATCGAATCACGACATGGGTGACAGTGTATTTAAAATCGATTAAAATTTTCACTTTACTAACGATTCCAAAAAAATAATCAGGTGTAAGGAGTTCTTGAATTTCTTAATTCAGACATGTAAAGTAGAATGTTTGATTTATCATACTACAGTTGCTGCAATCTTGGCCTAATATCATGGATTACTCTTATTACTTCCCAAACAACTAAGCTTTACTAGCTATAGCCAATGAGAAAAAAAACAACAGTTGGACGACCCGGCAGAATTTAAACGGATAATTACATTGAGGTTTGGATGGATTTGCTTGGGACTTCACCCAATTAAATGAGGGAGGTGATGAAAGACTGGGAAGTTTTATTTCAAGCTGTTGCTCGCAAACTCTCACGGAAAAACGGAGAATGAAATTGGAAAGAGACCTTGATTACCTTTATTGTATTTAGCTTCATCCCAATCCATGCCATAAACAATATTATCCCGGACAGTTGCATGAAAAATCCAGGCTTGCTGGGAAACATAAGCACAAGTTCCATTTAGACCAAGACTACCCTGTTTTATCACCGTCTGACCAAGAATTGTTGATAGCAACGAGGACTTTCCACTCCCAACTGAGCCGCATATTCCAATCACCCTTCAAAAACAAACATTCAGTAATTTGCAGATATTCGTTTAAATAGTGCACAAGACAAAATGCACACGAACTTATTTTAGCGACCTGCCATGAAACAGCGAGCCATTTACACCAAAATAAGTGTGATATAATGAAAATATTGCATTACAGACATATAGTATTAACGTGCGGTGTTTGTCGAGTAGCAGAGAACAAAATATGCATGCAGTGACCATTTTTCAAATCTTTGTGTCAAACATTAGGTCTACTTTCTTGACTTTGTTTCCAGATTTGCTAACAGACATCGACAATAGGTTATGGAGCTTGAATCGCATCCTCCAGATTTAAACCGGTTATATACATGTATATATATGCATATATAACACTTCATTAAGAGAAGAACACCAGCTTAACCAAGCTAAAGTACGTATTATCAGGAGCTAATAAAATAAGGATATACTTAAATTTAGGTGTTATCACGGATCAGCAACACTTTCTTTGAAATTCTTTTCTTTCATTATACTTGCTGTTTTACGCCTAAGCGTCTGGTAAGTTTGTGGGGCCCATCTCTGCCTCATTGCGCCCGGGCAAAAGAGCTTAATTCTTTCGAAAAAACGTCGCAGCGGTGGCGAGCCATTGTAAGTCTGTGTCTGATTTGACCGGTGCGAGATTCTAACTGCAGACCTCCCGCTCCAGAAATCTGTTTGAACTCACAGGCCATGGAATTAACAGTAGTGTTGTCTGCGGTTTACATTTATCTTTTTCAAAATCGGTTTACTTCAATAAGCCTGGAGGTTGAAGAGGGCAAGTCCGAATATCGATTATAAATCAGGCATTAAACTGTTTTTCAACCAATTGAGGTATATACTATATGAATTAAATGCAGTCTTGTGGCTTGGTTCTATTTTCAAGACAAGCGAGACAGTTATGTCGCTCTCACACTTTGGCGATTTTGACTGCGACTCCCCTGCAAATAATTCGCAAAGCAGTCTCAGCACAGTTTCCGTAGAGTATTGAACTGCGAATTGATTCGCAGTGAAGTCGGCAAAGTGTGAGAGCAGCATTACCTTTTCTTTGGAATAACCAAATTGATGTCAAAAAGGACTTCTTGATACTGGTTTTCCGTCGGTTCACCAGTTTCACCATTTCTTTTCGTTTGCATGAGTGTGGAAGAAACTTTAGCATCCTAAAAATTTAACATTAGCTTTAAACGAGAACTGAAAACAAAATCAATGGGGGTTTCTAAAGTTAGAGCAATTGCATTGAATTAGATTTGGGTTGACTTTTATTCTTCTTAACCCATCCGTTCCAGAGATATTTTACTTCAAAAACGTAGCAGGCCGGGGCCTCTCTAGTCAATTTTTATTGGCAACCCTGACGTTGATAGCAACATCAATGCCATCTTAGTTTTATCCTACAGAAACGAGGCAATTATGCTAAGCCAAAGAAGCCTTTTAGCGTATATTAAGATTAATATAGGTCTCTGTCGGCTCGCCGGGTCTCTTAAACTTTTGGTGTTATGGAGCCAATGAAGAGGTTGACCATTATTTATGGAGTCTCTCAATAAATTTCTAAAATAAAAACAAAAAAGTGGACGAATAGCTTGCACAGCTGCTAGTTTCTCTAACTGAGCCCTGGGGCTAGGACTGGAGCACTTTGAAAACCTATGGGCTAGGCTACCACATTGAAATGTCAAGATTGCCAGCGAAAGTTGTAATCATTAAGGCTACTACGTCGTCTTTTCAGTATAATATCTCTGGAACGGCAGGTTTAAGAAGGATAGAGTCAACGCCAATCTAATCTAATACGATTGCCCTAAATTTGGATATTTCCATTAATTTTGCTTTCAGTCCTCGTTTAAGGCTTTTTCAGGGTTAATGTGAGATGAAGCAACACGACTTACCGAATTACCAGAAATATGCCGAACATTCTGGTCAGCGACTTTTTGAAGTAAGAGATTTTCGTGCAGCCAGGTTTAACTTTCAACTTAACCCTAAGCCCTAAGGCGATCTGACGCGAAACTCCAAACCTAATGTTGCGGCGTTAAACAGGTGGAGTCAAAAAGTCCTGATCCGCCGAGATCCCATTCAATACCATGCTTTAACTTATTACAACAGTACAATGCTGTCTATCAGAATTTTTGTTCAATTTTGAAAAATAGAACATGTATAGCACATGACCAATTAGCACATGCTGGCTGCAAGCGAAAAAAATTAATCAAGTTGAGCAGTCTCCTACTGATGGGTCCGCGTGGTGATGGGCCCTTTTCTACTGGCTTCTCCAGTCACCAACAAGACAATAATGATTTTAAATATACAGCATTGAATGTTTGTGGCTTGCGATTGCTTGTTTTTTACAACATCACGTCAAGCAATTGCTTAACCATAGACTCTTTATTTGTAGACTGGAAACTGACAGTTTCGTCTTTTTTTTCTTCACGGTTCATTTGTTCTAAAATATGCAGATTCGTCCAATCAGCGTGACTTTTTTTCTTCACGTTCTTCACTTTTTTTCTTCACACTCGTTCTACGAATATGTCCTATCAAATCAGTAAAATACGCGTGACCGCAAAAATCTTCGCAACAAAATCAAGTCTTGTTTTTCTGCTATGCTCTTTTTCTCGACAAGTCTGTTTCTAGTCTACTAAATAAAGAGTCTATTGTTGAAGTTACTTGTTTTTTTGGCAATGTAGCAATTGTAATTGCATCTTTATTTCACCAAGTTGCTTTGACCAGGACACTGCGAATGGACCTCTCGGTCATCGAGTTAAGCTATCACCTGGCACTTTTCTACCACACTCAGTGGAGATTTCATCACGTTAATTATACTGTAAAGCTGAACGTGAAGCAGGGAAGCTGTGATTACTAATTTTTGTAGACTTTGGTTTGACGCGAACGAGATTCGAACCCGAGTCTGCCGTTGTAATAGCAGTCGCTCTATCCACTAGACCATCCACAGTACAAACGACGTGACACAATCGGCCGCAGAACTTACATTTGTTTTTTCCACCACGTCCCACATTGCAGTTAGATTCGACATTTCAATCGCAATGTTACTTTCAGATGTTTTTGTGTGATATTCTTGCATCTCCTCCATTAGCAATAAATCGTCAATTCGATGGAAAGAAATATATACCTAACCATAGCAAACAGAGTAGTCTTCTAACTGTTTTTACAGATTAACGACTACGGCCGAAAGGAAGTATCATTCTCAATGCGGTTGAACGGCGAGGTAGAACAACCTATGACCTGTTGTGATCTGGGCGATTACCCTAAGGCTGTCAATTTAGTTTGCGCCTCAGTTAAATGAATGGTCACAGTTGAGTGACTGCTTCAACAGAAAAGCAAAAAAAATCTTTGCAGGAATTAACTTTTATTTCATTAACTTTTATTTCATCAGAAATGTTTTATGTTTTGTTGTTGTTGTTGCAGATATCATGGCAAATAAACACTAAAAATGAAAAAGTAGGAACAATATCATCAAAAACAACAACAATTTCAACGCTTGACTGCTCTTACCTCTGAAACAGCTCTTACAGCCAGGGGTAAAATTGCCACAACAAACCGCATTGAATTGAAAACAGCAACGATCGTAAAAGCCTGAATTAAAAAAAATATAGTTGCAACTATTGCAATAGTAAGTTAAACAGACAAACAATGACAAAAATGTCATGTTTGGTTTTCCGACCAATGAAATGGACCAAAAACAGTAAACAAATTGGAGGTAATGAGGCAAGACACAAGGTAAATATTCAGTTTGTGCTCTAAATTAAACCGTCAACGCCACTATACTTTGTTCGTGTTTAGTTACATTTTTTCCCAAGATATGTTTTGGCGTTCGTTCTAAGGTTTAGGATCAGTAAAATCAAATTTTAAGCTTTTTTTCAGTTGTCAAAAAGGATACGAAATTTTCATGCTTTATTGTTATCAAATATACATGAACAATATAAAGTTTTAAATTGTTGAAGACAATACTACTTATGAATAAATAATTTGGAGGTGTTACGAATTTGAAAAATGATATTGAACGAGGTCGATTTTTATCTGAAAAAGCATTCTAAACGCAATTTGTTATCAGATTGGAGTTCTGGGCCTACGAATGAGTGATTTGCTAACTCGTCAACTCTATCAGTGTTTCGCCAGCGATCGCGTAAGATAATTACTTGTATATAATAACTAGCCGAAAAATATTTTTCGGCACAGAATGCTATTAATAAATTGGGTCTCAAAGCGTGTAAAGAAGTCCACTTTTCTTGATCTTCTTTTAGACCGTTCTTTATCGCAATAATAAGCGCAGTCCGTGGAAGTTAAGACGTATGAAAAAATGATAAAAACCTGAGAAGCAGTCAGTGGGTAACCCACGAGAGTATGGACCAGAAAGAGCAAAACTGTAGACACCACAGGGACGACGGGAATCAACGCAACTTGAAAGCTTTGAATAAAACCGCTCTTCATCAGCATATGTCGCTCTTTCTTGCGAATTTTGTCTATGATAAAAAAAATAGCCTAAATTATTTTTTAGAAATAAATAACACAATTTTGAAGCACATTATTACACATAACTTGATTTCGCTATTAGCAATGCACTTTCACAAGATAGCCTCAAATTTCTCATCAATTTAAATTCTGTGGCGGAATGGTTAGGTTACATGGCAAAAGCATTCTTCCTTCAAAAACCGAACAAAAAGAGAACCATAAAAACGGTTCCACGAGTAAATTTGATTCATATAGAGTCCAGAGTAGACCAATAAAATATTCCTAATTAAGTAGCTATATACACAGTATAGTAAAAGCAATTAACTTTTTTTGGCCGTTATTGCATGAAGCAATTACCTATTGTATCAGCAAAGCTCTGCTCCCAAGCATACATCTTGATAAGTTTCACGCAAGTTAGGATTTCGTTCATCATGCGCACTCGTGTATCTGTGATGGCGATACACTGTCGGCGAAATTTCGCCATTAGTCTCGCAAGAAACATCTAAAAAATGTTTACTGTTTATCATTTCCATGAGCGTGATTCCTAAACATCGCGAAACAGTTTTGACAATAGCCTATTGTTTAAAAAGTTCACTCACTTTTGAGCTTTCCGATTCAAAATCATCAAGTTTTCGAAGGGCTAGAATCTTATTATAACAAAATTAACCCAATTCTAGCTGTTGTATCCCCTATTTGTTGATTCCTTAATAGCATAAAATAGACTAACATTGCATTGTAACGGTGGTGGGGAGATAAGCCAAATTATGTGAATCAAAAACGAATCAAATTTTGATCCTTGTTGAACCAATCCTATTTCAGAGTTACAGTTACTTCATGGCAAACGGTTGGGATAAGATATTGTAGCTATTATACACTTTTGCTGTATTATACAACAGCAGTATTTTAAGTACCGTAGGCCTAGTATCAAATAACTTCTGGGATGGTTCGTTTGCTTTTCGTTACTACTACGTTTAGTTTTTATTTCGCAACATAAAATTTGCAAGATATAAAATGCTTATTCTTGCTGTAGCGAGTAATACACATTTAGGAGCTATAGCTTACTGTAGATTAAACAACCATGAGAAAACTGTATATTAGTGTAGTGTACCTGCAAGGGAATGAATAAAGTGAATGTAACGATACCGATCAGAGCTGTCCAGCCAACGTACAGGCAACAAAAAACGGTGGTTCCCAGCAGCATGATAGGAGCCCCAAGTAATATTCCAGCAAACATGATCATTTCTGCTAGTCGCTGACCATCATTTGCTAGTAAATTCACTAACTGAAAACAGCATGATTAATGGAAAATTGTCTACTGCATCTATCAACATGTTCAATCGCCACTGTTTTGTAATATCTTAGTTGTCGGGGTAGCACGGTGAATTTCAACTGGTGTGACGTCTACGACGATGCTTTCGGTGGGCGAAAGATATAATTTCGTAGGTTTTGCCATAGTTGACATCGGTCTCCCAAACAAAATTTAAACAGTGATTTGAAATTGTAAAATTTTCTTAAAGAAAGTTATTGTCTGAAGTTTGAAGGAATTTGTTCCAGATCTCAATCATCTCCGATTGGCATAATACCCTTCTGTTGTCATCTGTTTTTGATCTTTGACATACATATTTTAGTGCAAATTGAATTTAAAGTCACGAAAATTGTTGGCAACAAATAAGCCAATACTTTTTTTTTCCATGTTAGTGAGCCATGGCTAAGAATCCTATTCCCGAGCCACATCGATCCACGTTTATCCTCCACTCTCGAGGAAGCGAGGGGGGCGCTTTTGTTTTGGACGAATCGTCCTCAACCGCTTAAGAGTTGACCGCATTCCAAACTTTCCGATTGAAGTTTGACTTCCAACGTAAATTTGTTTATTTTGCTGCTTATTTGAAGCCACCAAGCAGAGATAATCATCGTAAAGCGTCTTATTCAAGAACGCAACAAAGTGACCAGGACAGATATGGAAACCGGTCGGGTCGACCGGTCGGTTGGGTTACCGGTCGGGACAAGATTCTTCGACCGGCCGGTCAAGCCGGTTGAAACACCGGTCAAATTCTCCTTTCTTGCAAGTAAAAGACATCTAAGCACCAACCGAAACATACTTATGTATCTTATTAAAAATAAAACTTTTTAAAAGAAAACAGTATTAACAAAGCACACCTTTTGAAAACACTTGTTGAATGGTTTCAAGCTGTGACAAATATGCTGTGACTATTAAAACATGCACATTCAGGGGCGTATTTAAGTGGGGGGCTTTGTGCCATGCCCTCCTCTTCCTTTGGACCACGGCACAAAGCAAAAAGTGCAAATTTACCAGGCGCGTAGCCAGAAATTCGCAATGGGGGGCTGCTTTAGCGCTCGAAAAGTTGACATTTTTTTGCAAAAATAGCTTAATTTTAGAGCTATTTTAATAAAAATAATGTTTTTGAAACGTGGCATAGAAATTGGCAGCGCAACATGATTCAACTGGTTGCATTAATGGGCTATGTGGGAAGTGCTAATGATAACATTGCAGTTCTCTTGTTTACATGCTGGTAAATCATAAAATCCTATTATTCAATAAAACTCACACGAAGTAATCTATTTTGTCTGTATTTTATAAACAAAAATAATTGGGGGGGGCTAATGGAAAGATATTTGAGAGAAGTGATTGGTAATTAACTAACACTGAATAGCCCGCCACCTCTTATTCCTGAGTTTTATAATATATTTGTTGATGAAGCCTATGTTTGGCGTTTTTTCACTTGCGACCAAATTTGATTGTTTATTTTTGGACATTTTTTTAAAGTTTTTACTGATTTGTGGCTTTAATTTTTGACAAATTAGCCCCCTTCCTCCATGAATATATGCTTTAAAAGATGCTTTAATTCACTTTTTAGTCAATTCCAGCGCAAAAAACAGTCTCAGAAGAGCTAATGACGTGGTATTTTTCTTATTCTGCGTTTTGGTTAGCAGGCCAATGGGGGGGGCTATAGCCCCCCCTGGCTACGCTACTGAAATATACGTTGAAATTGCGTAATCAGATTATAATAAAGCATGCATGTGGAGGAGGCTTACGCTACATGGCATTTTTGCATCATTTAATCAGCTTGAGAGTAGAAGTGGCGCAGATTTCAGATTTTTTAGTACATGCTAAAATCTTGCCGCTTTGAAAAGCTTTTTTCAATTTAATGGTTGAAAAAACTTTAAATTGAAATTTTTTTTTTACTTAAATTTACTACATTCTATGCTGGGCAAGAAAGACATAGCTCTTATTTTTTTATATCTAACTAGCCATGGCCTTTTTCGAAGTAGCAGCATTTTCACAAACTGCTGGGCTCAATATATTTCGAATATTTTCTTGCCAATGTCATAACAGTGTAGTGTTTGCTGCTCGGCAAATTGCAAATAATCAGTCACCAGTAGCTAAAAAATTTTAACTTCTAATCTTGGCCTTACGCATAATATCATTAAAAAAAACGTCTAATAATTTAGCTTGTGCCCTCCAGTTCTTCTTATGCTTACTTTATGGACATTTTGCTCTGCTCAAAACAGGTCTTTCAAACCGAAATTTAACCTAAAAAAGTCTTAAATGGAGTTATTTTTGCAAAAAACGCAAAACTTTTTTTGCGTTGTTTTTCTAAGACCCTCGTCCGAAGTCAAAAATTTTAACACCTCACCCGTGGCCCCCCTTTTGAAAATATTTCATTAAATGCATTAAACAGTGAACAACAACCTTCTGTAAAAAAAACGGTCAACCGGCGTAGATTTTGAAATTTACCGGTCGGGTCGGGTAGAGAAAATCCTGACCGGTTCTGTTTCTGGACCAGGATACGGGTTGAACCCAATATTCCCAAGCTGTTGCGATTCGTGGTCGATTGGTCTCAATCAACGCCTTCTTTGCTTTACTGGGGTAAAGGACTAAGTGAACCTGGCCCAAATATTTGTCGTACAGGACTTACTTTAACTACTCTTTCGAACTAAGCTTAAAAAAACTGTAAAAGGTAAAGTCATCCTATTTCACAGCAACTGCTGTAGAAGAAAGACTAGCGTGCAGCTCTACATTTTTTTTCAGACCCACGACAGTTCTGAACTATCCTTCAATTAGATTGTGATAATTTGTAAAAGTCAAAACAATACAAAAAACAAAAGCGCAAACTAAATGCAATTAAAGCCAGAGCATAGCAAATTATTCATCAAACGTTCCAAATTTTGCTTAAACCCTCATCAGTGAACAGTGATAATAATCTGCACTTGAACTGTAGGGAAGCATAATCTCCGAATTAGCTGTTTGAATCAGTTTCTTAAGTCAACGGAATCAGTCGCTTTAATTAACCGCGAACAACAAGAATGAAACTATAACCATTGAGACCAACCTGGCCAACTGATTTGTCTTTAAGGCTTCTGAGTCGAGCAATTTTTCGAAAAACCATCGTCAAAACGGCTGCTCTGGCTCGAATTGCTGTTCTACAAATGGAATAGTTATAATTCAGTTAAAACAAACACAACTTGCATTTGATATTCTGCAGGTCGATGCTAATCGAAAGTGCTCGATGGTTTTTCAAAGCCACATTAAAATTGTATTGAAATCACATATTGAGATCTGCACCGTACAGAATAGTTTGCAGCATTCAATATAGTAACTGTATAAAGCACAAGCCATAAAATTTAACAAAGACTAATTAAAATCCCCTACAACCTGTAACAGAATTTAAGGTAAGATATCCTCTTGATGAGTCAATATACTCAGTACTTAAATTGTAAGGGGGACGGGGGGGATGCGTCCCTCCATCGAGATTGAGCGTCCCCCCATCGAGATTTAGGCGTCCCCCTATCGAGATTTGAGTGCTGGTTTATGGGAGGAAAAAGTTTCTGTTTTTGGCCGGAAAAACCGTTTAAATTTCTGATTTCGGCCAGAAAAAGCCTTCGGATTTCGGCGAAGACCTTTTTTTTTCGAGATCACCTGTTTTTGGCCGTAAAAACCGTTGAAATTTCTGATTTCGGCCAGAAAAATCCTTCGGATATCGGAGAAGACCTTTTTTTTTTTTTTTTTGGAGCTCACCTGTTTTTGGCCGGAAAAACCGTTTAAATTATTTTTTTTTGAAAATTTGGGTCAAGTTCGTTTATGGAACACACTCCCAAAAAATCCTGGCTACGTGCTTGTTCTTCACTAAGGTTCAGTCAACGCTGAAAAACCGTCCCCCTATACAAAATTTTACAATTTAAGTACTGAACATACTGTACAAAACAATCTAATCTGTCAGGGATTTTAGTTTATTGTTAGATTTAGTGCAACGAGTAGATCTATATATGATCAACATACAGCGAAGGTATTTATTTATTGACTGTACTTAACATTTTGAATCATTGGCAGACTTATCATGCAAACTACTTTTTAAAGCTTAGGCGTTGGATATCCTTTGGCCACGTTTATTGCAATAAAAAGAAGACTTTGGTTTCCCATGAGTGCAACTTGCAAGCCCAAACCCCCAAAGCAATTCCATCACCGTTGGCAGCTATTGAAACCTCTGAGAGTGTGACAATGCTGACCAGCAGAAAAGTGATTCATTAAGCAAACTAGAAACATAATTAAAACCATACCAATGGTTTTGCGGTTCTCCTTGCCGATTGCTCTGACTGTGTTTGTTTCAATGTATTTTTGTTTGTTTGTTTTTATGTCAATTGTGAACTGGTGAAAAAATCTCTTTCTTAACCGTCTTTACACGCTTAAAAGGGCATTCAGAACGTTTTTGCTTAAAAAAATTTTGTGTGAAACCATAGTGAAACAACTTTGGCAATTTTTTAGAATTTTTTCGCACAAATTTTGATTTTCTTCGACCAAGAAATTGTAAATAATTCGCAATTATTTTTCCCCTTAGACTAAGGAGAAACGCTTTCCGAACATCACCAAACTGAGCGGACGTGGGTAAAAATTGTTCCAAATGATTGACTACACTAACAACTGTCAAGGAAGTGGCTTCGTACGTACCTACTGATAACCGTAGCACACCTATACGAAAAATGCCAACTAAAATGCTTTGCATTGAAGTTTGCAATTGCATATTTACGTGAAAAACTAACTGGCCTTCTGACCTTTACGCCTAAGCCAACTGCGCAATAATCACACAAAACTTACTGGCTCACTAAAAACTGTAATCTTAGTCCAAGACAGTGCCGTCGCTACGGGGTGCCAGGGGGGCCGTGCCCCCCCTAACGACTGCTTGAGCCCACCCATTTTGGTTTACTCAGAATACGTTTTTGGAACATCACGTAACGACAAGGGAAATAATAATAATAACGTTCAAACATAATTCACGTTTGAAGTTTTCTCGATTGTTTGCGTAATTACTGGCAACCAATTGCTGTGCATAAATGTGACGCAATAGTCCGTCTTATTAATACGCCTTTAAGGATGTGTCGCGGAAGAGAAAGTACACCTACAGAATCGTTAACGATACCGGTACTTCGTTAGTTATAATCAGTAACGTACGCAGGATTTTCAGAAGGGGGGGGGGGGTGGGGGGCAGGAAATTTGAGAATAATGAAGACCAAAAGAAAAATTTCTCTACGCAGAACAGGTCCGTTTTCCTGCCCAAAATTAGGTGAAGACCATAAAAAAAAGTCTTCGCCCAGATTCTGTCCGTTTGTGCGCTCAAACTTTCTGCCCAAGTTGCAAACGTGGGGGGGGGGCCAAGCCACAATTTTGCATTCTATTCTATGCTAATTATACTATCCTGGCAACCCAAAGGGGGTGCCATGGGACCATGCCCCCCCTAAATACGCCCCTGGTGATAATGACCTGAAACAATACGTGAAAACAAATTTTTAAAAGACCGGCTGTTTTTGTTTTTTTTAGAGCACACTCAAAATACAATCGTTTAAACATGTTTTGGACTTGATCTGAAGTTACTTATAAGGTGAGGGGCAGAAGGGTTTTGGCAATTTAATTCTATTAATGACTTCTGAATTTTAGCAATTTACTGTACCTAATCATATGGCTCAAAAACGTGCGAAATGTAATTAAAATGGCGTTAAAATTGCTATTTTTGCCGCAAAATTACCCACCGGCTAGAGGCTCTACCCCATCGGCCGCCTTTGCGATACGGTTATATTGCATCAGTTTGTTAAGCACGTGGCCTAAATTAGACAACCTTTGTGCAAAAAAAATTCACTTTTGGTTCGTGCCCCATCCCTCTTAATAAAATCTTGGTTGCGCTCTGGTCGCATTTACTGCTGCAGACAGATTTTTCAAGCGATTATATGTGCCGGTTACGAAACAAGCTTAGAAACGCTGCCGGCTTTATACGTCTTTTTTTTCAGACATGAATACAAAATTGCTAAAATAGCGCATAATTTGTAGCCGTAGAATATCAGTTTTAAAGTGCAAAAGTTCAGTTTATTTTGTGCCCCACCACTTTCGGCTAGTGCCCCCTCACTTCGGTTGCTCTGGCGACGGCACTGGTCAAAGATCTAGTCAGCTACGATGCTTTAGCCTTTAACATGCAATCATTTCTTCGGATAGGCTGCCTATAGTAAGCAATAGTCACAATAGGCTATAGGCTACTACGCCTAAAACATTAAAACCTTGTCTTGATTCCGAATACTTTGCTAGCTCTTGGCGGACAAAGCACACTAGGAAAGCATCTAACCTTTGTGAATTCAAACAGCAGTTAGTTGTTCCACTAATTTATTTGCCTGTACATTCAGCATTCACCTAGATCCAAGAAGCCCGGTACTGAGCAGGACTCGAAACAGAAGTTACAAACTGATTTATTGCACAATCTATTTGAAACAAGATGGCCGAAATTTGGATTCTAAGAGGAAAACATTAAATTTTTTCGCTTAGACTTTCTTAATTTGATGAGTTGCAAGAATCGCAATGGGGTCATGTTAGTAAATATATTTTTTGATTTTTTGACAGTTTTTCGAAATTCGGGTTGAATGCCCTTTTAAAATTGAGTCTTTGCATTTATGAGGGTCAAACTGGATTTTTTCTGTCTATTTGCGAGAGCAGATTGCATAGATTAGCTGGTGCGTTTGCTACGTGAAAAGAAAAGTAAACACCTGCTGTAAATGGCTTCTTAGAATAGAGATGGTGTTAATTAAGTAACGCAAGTAAGAATCGTCAATATGATGCGTTTGCAAGCTTTTGAAAATACTAGACTGTTCTTGTACAGTATCATGAACTGTCATGTTCATATTTATTAACTTGAGATTGCTTTTGGTGATTGAATCGTGCAAATTTAGCGAAGTTTTTCCGTTTTTTTCTGGGTTGAGTTACCCTGCTTAAAAACATGAGCGCATGCATCGGTCAACTCACCTGTAATTTATTCCCCAAAACAACGAGAAAAACAACGATCGACCGAACTCGGTGAACATCAATGCTATAGAGAGGCTAATGCCGTATGCAAGACTGGGTTGTTCAAGGTCGCCGAAACCAACCAGCCTATCCACTACGAGAGCCTGAAATATAATAGGCAAAATAATTCCAAGGAAGGCTCCCAATTTTCTAATAATTTTATAAGCAAAGCTGCATATAATATGTAATTCTGTGTGATTCTATGCAACTTTGCATCATTTATCAGTTTGCTGTGGAAAGTACAGTAAGTGCGATTGTACAATAAAGATAAACGATAATAGACCTCCGTAGGTTTGGTAGTAATTAGAGATGCGATTAACTTTGAAATGTTTTTCTTAGGCAATCAATTCTCAACACCATATTGTTCCGCTTTTGTATTTTGTAATACCACTCAAAATCTTATTAATTACTCCTAAATATCCAATACTCAATTTAATGCCATAACCCTGCATCGCCAATATATACCATTATGTTCTGCAGTACTATTATTTATAATGAACCGAGGAATGGGAAGTGGAGTAATCGAAATTATTTCAGCATGTTGGTTGTATCAAAGGTTATCATGCAACATGTCATCCTAAACCGGTCGAAATATCAAATTAACATCTCTTTATGCTTTTTTCTCGTATCATTGATACCATTTTTATATCCTCCTATCATTGTTCTCATTTTCTAATTACCTTATCCATTCAGACTCATCAATTTTATCATTATTGTCCGGTGATTTGAAAAAAAACACAATCATATTTTAAGTAGGATTAGAGTGATTCTGTGAATTTTTTTTTGTTTTTCGTTTGGTTGTGCGGAGTTTACAAGACGTAGCACAGCGCTATTCCTTTTTCTGCGTGGAAAATGACATAATCTTAAAGGTTCGTTTACACCGAACGTGAAGCAACCAAAATTTGACGTCATCAACAACTTGCGAAAGGTTTCAACCGGTCGCAAACTTCGCAAGCGGTTGCTTAACTTCACTTAAGAGACAAAAGCAGTTGATGAATGGTTGGCTTTTAAATAGAAATCTGAAAGCTTTGAACCTGGATAGAAATCACTGTTTAAATTTTAATCAGCACGTAAAATTTTTCTCGAGTTATCGGACTTGGATTCAAGTCAGGTCTGTGATATGAACATAAATGTATCGAATTTCACAAGACAGTCATACCGGACCAAGCACAGCTGAGGTGACGGACATGCAGGCCGCTGCGACAGACACAATCATTCTCATTCGAATGAAGCGGAATACGGCACGTTTAATCGATGGAACCCCGTTATGCTTCTCCGCATCCTCCTGATATAAACGGACAAGTCTGAAACAATATAAAAACTCAGTATTGTAATTTCATTTCTCAATTGTATTCACAAGTTGCCTCTGATAAGGAACAACGAAGGGAGAATGTGATCTTTGAGTCAAGTTGCCACCTATCCACCTGTCTACCTCACACGATGTTTCACAATGTCCCTTTTAGCGCTTTACGTCAAACATAAAAGCTGCGAATACCAATACTTGAAGTCTTTGATTTGTTTGATTTTATAAATCTACAGTTTTTCAAGCAATTGTCATATTATCCCAGTTTTTTTTCCGCGGAGAAACAGAAAAATTTATTCACGCTTTCTTTTTTACTTTTTACCTTTTCGTTGAAGATTCTGCTGCATCATATTTTGAAAGAGGTGGTAGATCTTCAAGAACTAATGGGTTTCGACTTTTTAGAACTGTGTTTGTTAACCACCCAAATACGATATAAGAGAATAAATTTGCGTTATCAATCGGAGCAGGGAGTTTACGTCTAAAAATACAATGTTGTTTTTGTTTTTCATCAAGAAAAAAACTTACTGAAGTTAAAAATTACACTAAATCAAGTTTATTAGCTCAACTGGTGTAGCAAAAAAACTTTTTTGCCAACGTTTCATTGGCTATGCCTAGGCCATGTACTATGTATCTTCGTCAAGGCTAGAATATAGGTAGTACATGCCTTGAGCATAGCCTAGCGAAAGGTTGGCTAAAAAGTTTTCTGCCTCACCAGTTGAGCTAATAAACTTCATTTAATTTATATTCCTGGTGACAACACCTGAGATGAAATTTATACATTTCAACTTAATTTAATTTGCCCAAATATACCAAACTACCCAAAACTGAAGTCATACACGTAAAACAACGAAGATATGGTTCGGCAAAAGACCAAAAAATGACCATAAACTAAGCATCTGCAGTAGTAATAAATATATTCAACAAAATCAATGTTGTTTTTGAGCAAACAATTATTTATTTTTTGATGATTGAAATGACGAATATAGATATCAGTTTGCATACCACGTCAGTAAAATTGCTACTACTTGAAAAATCTGAAAAGCAATGACGTGTGTGGATTGAAATTTTTGTAATTTGGTATAGAGTTATTGATAATAAATTGCAGTTTAGTACTAAATTTGGTATTTGTTTAAAAGTGCCGATTTGATGAAAGCTACTTTGCGTGAAAAATGGCACATTTTGAAGATTGCAATCAAATTGTACCCTTTTTGTTTGATTCATTCAGAACCATAGGATCTTTTTCACATGTACGTTCAATTTTTTCTTTTCCGGCCAGTTGTTTTTTAAGCTACGGAACCACGAATGGTTACCAGTAATTTTGCCACAAAGCTTTTTTGTCACAGTGATTTCGTCCATTCGTCTTAAAGTGACTTTTTGACAAACGGCAATCTGCTTAGAAAAAGATGGCATAGCCTATCTGGCAAAGGTCACTGAAGCTACTACTGCATTATTAAATCATCGGTAGAGAAGTACAGTCATTGAAATATTCTACAATCCCCAGAGCTGTCCTGTCCTAGCCCTTACTTTGTGACGAGTCACTGCAATGCCACTAATTGTACCTAAGTGCCTGGTTGAACAGGTAAAAAGAATGAAAATTTTCGACTTACTTATGACATCGTATTGGTTTTACAGACTGCAAACTTCTCCAATATTTACAATGCTTTTCATCACCTTTGTACGCCGCGTAAATATCGTCATATGACGTCACCACTACGCCATTAGAAGTATGTGATGTCTTTTTTGTTATGTTTTTTTCTGTATCTTTCTTCGAGCTGTTGTTTCGAACTAGTTTTCCGATCGCTCCACACCCCATTTCAAGGCCCTGCATTACATTCATTCTCAAAACTAAGTTTTTTTCCAGTGAAATACTGAACTTTGGATCTTTTAAATAGTCGCTCTATAATAAGTATCAGACCAAAGGCTTGCGTCCTCCTGGTTTGCCCAAAACCTAAACAGGCTTGTCGCTTGTGGGGATTATTTTTTCAGAGATATGCTTTTAATCTTAAGAAATTTTTTATTTAAATTTAATTTATACAGTATTTCAAATATGACAAATATATTATCTAAATAACAAGAAAAAAGACTAGTTAAACTTGAAGTTGCCTTCTGAAAATTCTTCTCACATCTTTCTATATGACTTCAATGTTTAGACAAAGAGACAAATTTTGGGCAGTTCTGAGCCATATACTCTAAAGTACTTAATAGTATTGGGACCTTTTCTAGTGGCTTTAGATCTGCAGCTAAACAACGACGAAATTGGTAAATGCCACTCAATTGTTAAATACTAAAGTACTGCTTACCACATATGCATTTAGTATGACGTGATTATTTTATGCTTTGAGCTGCTGTCCTTGAAATTTGAAACGCTGAACCAAATGAGCAGCAGCAACAAGTCTTCGTTTTCAGACAGGTTGTTGTTCTGTAGTTACACATTTATCCCCTTATCATCGGACAGCGTCAGGCTCTAACTATTTAATGATCCGCTCACTTTTCGTTACGACCGCTACATCGTGTTGGGATGAATAATATTCGCACCTGCTTAGGAGTTTCCGGTGATCCCACTGTTTTTGTGGAATGTTCGAATTCTTGTCTTCACTTAATTTGCTGCTTGTTCGAAGCCACCTAGCAGAAACACACTTTTGCTTATAAGAACCAGTAAATTTTGAGTCGAGACTGGCTCTTCTTAAATTTTCATGAATTTTTGCTCATTTGCTTTTAAATTTAATTGAAGAAAAAAGAGACGCTAATCTTTTCTTGCTTTGATTAAAGTTTCCTTTCGTATAAATCCTTCAATCACGATTTTTTTAATAGTCTTTAAAAAAATCAGCAATGTCAGTACAGAAATGGCCAAGAAAACTCTTGTTGATTACATAAAAACTGCAGTGTACTAACCTTTGTTCTTAATGATATTTTTTTGAAACTGGCTGGCATTGTTCTTAACTTGTTCTTAAATTCTAAGCACAAGAGCCTCGTGTTCTTATGAAGAAACAAGTGTAATCAACATAAAGCGTCGTATCCTAGGATGCAACAACGCTACCTGGGTGCGGGTTGAACCTAAATTATGAGATCAGGGGTCGTCGTAAAAACAACGCCTTGACTCTTTCGTCAACGTTGCCTGCAATAAACTCGTACGAATTAGTTGAAATGAACGCGTTCATCTTTTTAGTGATTGAGTTCCATTCATTTTTGTTTCAAGGTGTCGGAAACCACCAGATTGTGGAGTAGGCAAAAAACTTAGTGCGCAATTTTAGATTACCATTTTACGCGAATTGATAGATCTATTGTATCCCTAGTATATGCTTTATGTTTAAATGTTTACCACATAGTTTTTCAATGCTTTTTGCAATTTACTTTGGTTTTTGTTGGTTTTAACTCTCCAATTTTTACGTGTAGTTTGGTGTCAATATATTCTTCTGTTCTAGTGGCGATATCTTTCAAAACAGAAATTGAGTGTACCCCCCCAATAAGCTCTTCTATTTGCAAACGATATAACTAAATAGTTCTGGCGCTAATAGTTCATTCTTTTCTGTTGTCTGCTTCAATTATACACATTGAAATAAATTCTGCATTTACTAATTGCCGCAAGCTGGCAGCTTTGATTGCCATTGTTAAGTATTCTTCATTATCATAATGAATCCCTACATCAACTCACACACAAGTCTTTTTTCTCCGAGTGCTTTATCAAAACCAGCCTTTTGTAAATAGATTATACTTTTAATTGCAGTTTTTGATCACAGCTTTAAAATCAATGACTAGGCATTTTGAGATACCTTTTTCGTTCAATGGAGCTTCTTTTTTTTTTTCAATTTTTGTCAAAAACTCCAAACAAACTTGTGACATAAATTCTTCTAAATCTTGTCGTAAATCGTCTTCGGACTTTATATCTAATCAGTCAAGCCACTGTTAACATTAGAATTAAAATTCTATTTGTGTCGCTTAGTAACTTGTAATGTTATCAATCGAAGTTTTGAGAATAGCTTTTCGAGGTTAAGATTAAGCTTTTTTTTAATAAAATACGACAAAATATTGCAAAACCAGTCAGACTGAAAACATAATTCTTGCAAACTTATCCAATTGTCACAATCACGAAGTGTTGCGTAAGAAACAATAACTTGAATAAAAAACATCAAAAAATGTCTTTTGATGAAATACTCTTATATGAGCATTCCCGATAAACGAAATCCAATTTTTGTTTTATTTTTCTTGTTCAAAAAGTACAGCTTATGAATTACAAAAATATTTCAGAAGAGCGGTCGTACAAAATCACATTCGATGCTCATGAAAACTTGTCTACTCCAAAAAAATATTCAACTGTTCTATAGTTTGTAGTTCACCTTTTATAAACTAACAAAAAAATCAACGCCCTCAGTTAGGCTTGCTATATATTTTTGAATTAAAAAATGGGAACCTACTCAAAAAACTGCAATTTTTCTTGGATTTGAGATGTGCTATCACACTGAGCTCATTTCTTTTTGTTACCTGTCTCAGTTGGGTCTCGAACGCACATTTATAGTTCTTATTTTTGCAGCAATCAAAAAAAAGCGTTTGCCTGCAGCTCGTATACATTTTATTTTGCGTCGTTATTGCACATCTTTAATAATTATTTTTTTACGCTTTTGCACGGTTGCTTATTACTTTAGCACCAAATCACTTGTTTTGCTCATTCTGATTTTTAGTTTGTCTGGCGGTTGGACGCATTTTTGCAAGAAGAGACTTTGCGGTTATTGTGCTGTCTTTTTTATTGACTGGGAAACTTTTGGTTAATTTTTGCCGCGTCGATTTTATTGTTACTCAACTCAATAAATTTTGATTCAGGTCTTCTTGTTAAGAAATTGTTTAGTAGAGTCGGAGCGGTGAAGACCTTAAAGTTTCTTCCAGGACATATTCAACATCAAGTTACGGGTCATTCTGTAACAAGATGAAGACCAAAAAGAAGGTCTTCCTTCAGGGTTTGAGATGAAAATCCAAAAAAGAAAGATTTCCATCTCAAAAATTTGAAAGTCTATTGTCTGTACATCCCTGCTATAGCCCACATAAGAAAAATTTGTCGTATTTGTAAAAACTATAATTATATTCAGAAACTTGACGCAGTTGCTAAAATTTCTTACGTTCTAAGTAACAAAACAAAAAACAACATCTTATTTTTGAATGCAAAAAAAGTGTAAAATCCTGAGACATTTTTCAAATAAGGGATTAGATTTTTCCACTAAATGATCATTTTCAAATAAGTAATCTTGAAATTTTTTTCGTAAACGTTTCTTATCAAGACCAACTTACTTTACTAGCTTCATCTTAAGTGGCACAAATCATAAACGAAAGTTTTTTTTATTTCTTACTGATTATGAATTTATGCCCTGTTTTTTTTGTCAAAAGCATTAATCTTTCCTCAACAAACTTTTAGCAGTTAAAATTAGGCAGTTTTAAATTTCAAAATCCAAATTTATCCTACGCTTTATCATCTACGGAAAATCGGAAATGTCATTTTTATTCTAATCCAAAGTTATAGACTTATACTGTAGTATACTTATTTACTTTTTGGTGGGTGTTTTGAGTGCCGTATAGCTGGTCTTCTTTTATGGTATCATACTGCTTTAGCCTATCACAATCAGCATGTGAAAGTTTGAAATCGTTTATTGATTAACTTATGTTGACTAAACATAGCCATTAAATCCAGAGTTGTAAATGGGCCGACTAATTCAGGCCCGAACCCGGTCCGAACCCCGCCCGAGCCCGAAAACGTAAGCCCAAATCCGCCCCGAACCCGAAAATTAATTTGAAGCGCAAATCATAAACGAAAAAACCCGAAAGTCAAGTTAGGTCTGAAAAATTTAGCAATGTTGCCAAGTAATTTTGATTATATTTTTGCGCACCCAAGGCAAAAAGCACGTCTCAGGTCCGAAGTAAGCCCAAAATTTTTGTCAACTTTAGGCCCGAACCCGAACCCGACCCCGACCCGAAAAGCCCGCCCCGACTTACAACTCTGAATAAATCTTTTATAACATTATGGGATAATATTGCACTGAAATTTTGCTAATGAGTTACATTGTTCAATTTTCTCTTCGCGAGCATATGAGAGGTCCAAGAGTGTGCCAACCAACTTCGCCAGCATCACCATTATCTCCGAATTGCATGCTAATTACTGGAAGTTTATTTTTGTCGGTTAAAAACCCTTCATCACTTGTTTCTGGTGGTCCATTGCGGTCACAATTGCAGCGATCTTCGGGTCTAGTGCAGGTACCTGAATTATCATGAAACGATAAGTTACTTTGAACAATTTTGAGGTGGTGCAGAATTTGAATATGACTTTCAATAAAGTCGGTTTCATTTTACTTTCACAATAAGCTTTTCGGACAGAACTTTTCAGTTGCAATTTCTGTCTGGTTTAGTATGTGGTGAGCAGCATCTTCTAAAGACCAAATGCAGTAAGGAGAAATGCATTTTAAGGAGATTGCACAATAGTAAGGAGATACGCAATCTATCCAATGACAGCAGGCTTTGATCTTACCGAAGCAGTTGTGGAGTGAATACGAACTGCTTTGGTGTGCATAAATCTGTTTTTTTTTTCGTAAAACATAAACCGCTTCCAACAGGCTCAAGTGAAATTAAGAGCGAGCTGTGGTGGTTAGGATTTTAAACCGCAAATCAGAATAGTTGCGTACGTACTGATTGGATTCCAACAAATGTTTGCTAATAGCTGAATCACTCTCTGGTTCGAATTGAGTCTTACTTTTTGCTTTGCATTTTCTATTTGGCTGGGTTCTGGTTGGTTGAGATCGTTGGGTTCCCTGTTCCTGAGTATGAGTGGTTTTTTGCCTTATTGCTTTTGGAACATGTTGCTTGATGCATTCCTAAAGTCTTTGAGTAGTGCGACCTAAGTACCGGCTATCACAGTGGCACACGTATTCATAAATAACCATACTTCTTTGATTGGCTGGTAGCACATCCTTTTTGGCAGCAGGTAGCATGCATTGGCTTGAGAAAATCTGTAGCAATTTTGCACAGCACATTTACTTTGATGTTCTAATTGCTGAGAAGCTGAGCCTATCCACGGGGCTCTAAGGACACTGAACACTTTTCTGGTCCAAAGGGTTTGGCTGTAGAAAATTTTGCAATTTTCTTGGATATGAGCTTGAGTACTATATCTTCAGGGTACTTGTTGTCAAGCAAGATCTTTTTGATGAAATCAATTTCTTGCTTAAGCTTGTTTTTCGTACATATCGTAAGTGCTCTGTGTAACAGCGTGGCGACTAGGTTCGTTTTCCGTTTGCGTGGGCTGAAGGATTCCCAGCGGATGTATTGACCAGAAAAAGTGGGCTTTCGGTATACACTCGTCTCGAATCCAAGTTCAGTTCTTTCCACTAGAATGTCTAGAAATGGAAGTTTGCCATCATGTTCTTTTTCAAACGTAAACTTGAGAGCAGGATGTAGACGATTAAGCGTAACCAGGAAATCGTCAAAGTCACCATCTTGTTTAAAGATGGCAAAGGTGTCGTCAACATATCGAAAATTATTAATTATTAATAAGGGCAGCGGTGCAAGCGAATCTGCTACCAATTAGGTAAAGTCCACCTGTACACATTGCGTAGACCTCATTTGGGCCCATTGCAATTATAGCTGCTAAGTTGCTGTATTTTGTTTGGTTACTGGTTGAACTCAGAAAGCCTTCCAGCTTCCTTTAAGTACGTGGCCAGTTTGTTAATGTTACATTTCGTTACCACATTGTAAACAGTGGTTTTGGTAGTTCCAAAATATTTAACACGAATATCTTGGTAAACTTTACAATTGCCTACATGATGATTTGGTGTTTCATCCTCTAGGCTACATTTTGGACACAGGGAAGACTCAGCACGACCTATAGTTTTCTTGTGCCGCTGTAGATTGCAATGCCCAGTCAAAACTTGCACTACTCTATTCAATTGAGGCCTCTTAAGGTTAAGGAGACGTATTGTTAGTCGTGAAGACGTCCAATCTACAGTCTCCTTCATCCTCAAGCAGTCTTTCCGTTTATTCCACATAGATTTCCATCTAACTGTGGACCAGTCCGTAACCGTGCTAACACAACTGGCATACGGAACTGTAATAAAAGGTTCAGGACCATACATTATTGAGTTAGATCCCGATTTGGCTACATAGTCTGCCACTTCGTTACCATGTACCCCTGCATGTCCAGGAATCCAGGTAATACTGACGTGGTTTTGTTTGCCTAACTGATTTAGGCTTCTTATGCAGTTGAGCACTGTAATTGATGTTACAGTGCTCTTTATGAGTGCTTTGATAGCCGCCTGACTATCAACCAGCACAACAATATTTTGATTGTGCATTTTTTCCAAATGCAGGTTCTTTGCCACTTCTGAAATAGCTAAGACTTCTGCCTGGAACACGGTGCTGTGTATTCCAAGGTGAAAAAATGCTTGTTTTGGGGAGTTGTTTGGGTATTCTGCGTAAAAACCCGCCCCCACTCTCCCATCTAGTTTCGAGCCATCAGTGTAAACCCTGATAGTGTTGTGACTTAGAATGCTTTCAGATCTGATAGCATTCTGTTTATCCATGATTTGACATTCGAAGTTTCTCTCGAATACCTTTGTTTTCTTTATTCGGTCAGCTGGCATTTGCAGCAGAGGTAAAAATCTTCTAGCCTCATTGCAAATATCAACATGACTTTTCGTTTTCCCAAAGGAGCCAACGGGCTTGGCATGCCAGTGTCCACTCACAGAGATTCTGTATGACCCTCGCACTGCTTCGGCCAAAAAGAATTCCTCGATGGGAGTAATGTTGAGCAGTATTTCCAGAGCACCAGTAGGGGTGCCAGGAAAAGCTGATGAAATCATTAAGCAAGCAAGTCTCTGTACCTTTGTGAGTTTCCTCACCAGGTACTTTTTGTTGAGACCGCCAGCCCAGGACACACAAGCGTACGACATGATTGGACGTATCACAGCTGTGTATATCCATTTCATAATAGATGGTTTTATTCCCCAGGTTTTACCCACAATTTGTCTACATTGCATTAAAGCCGTAGTTGCTCTGCGGGTAATTCGGGTTATATGTGGTTTCCAAGTTAGCTTGCTATCCAGAGTAACACTTAATAGCTTTGCTTCCTTGGAAAGTTCGAGCTTTGAACCGTTCATTTTCAAGGAACCCAAATCTGGATTCCGTTTGTGAGTAAACAGTACAATTTTGGTTTTCTTGCTGCTGAACGGTTTTCTTTCTTGCAGCTGTAGCTCTTGTTCCGAAGCCCAGTTTGCAGCAATATTTATTGCTTTCTGGGCCATACCTCCGATCCAAAGCATATCAGCACCAGTGACCAATATTGCTAGATCATCGGCATAGGCTTGAACATAAAAGCCCCTGCTACGTAACTCTAGCAATAGGTTGTTTAAAACACATTTCCACAGAAAAGGCGAAAGGATACCACCTTGTGGGTTCCCCTTCATGACTTCCCTTTTAACTTTGTCTCCATATAGTTCTACTTGGACTGTGCGATGTCTAAGCAAATTCTCTATCCATGAGGTGAGAATCTCGGACATGCCCAGCCCTCGCAGAGCCGTGGCAAAGCCACGGAAGGTGACATTGTCGAAGGCGCCGACAATATCCAGGAAAATACCCAAAGCCGGCTTTTTTCTAACAAGGCATTGCTCTACACGGCGCACAAATTCATGCAAAGCAGTTTCCGTAGAAACACCTGCGCGAAATCCATACTGCGATGCAGAAAGCTTTGCCTGCACGTTTTTGTCATCATTAATATGATACAGAATTAGTCTTTCCAGCCATTTCAGTTGGAAAGAAGTTGAGGTGATCATACGGAAAGATTTAGCTTCGAAATAGCTTTCCTTTCCGGGTTTGGGGAGAAATATACCTGTGCCTTCTTTCCATGCCATTGGCACATAACTGTGTCTCAGGCATGCTTGAAAAATGACGTGGTAATATTCTTTTAGTTGGTTCCAACCTTTCTGTAACAGAACAGGATAGAGCCCGTCTGGCCCTGGGGCTTTGAATGGTTGGAATTCGTTGATAGCTGCTTCCATACGCTCGAGTGAGCATATGCTTGCAATCATTTCAGTGTCTTCAGGTCTCACGAATGGGTTATCCACTAAATCAGACCTGGTTGTATGATTTTCTGCCTGCTGGCTACCCGGTGACAAGATATCTAGCAGATAGTTCATTGTTTTTAGAGGAGACTTTGTGAATTCTCCGTCGTGTTTAATTACGTTGCTAACACGCACCGTTTCATTGTTTCGAATAATCTTAACCAGCCGAGCTGTTGCTGTTAGACTACTCGTACTCTCCACAAAGCTGCGCCATGAATCGCGTTTCGCTCTTCTGACTGCTTTTTTAAAATTAGATAGGGCAAGCTTTTGAGCCACCCAATCATTTTCCTGTTTTGTTTCAATGGCTTTTTTCCAAGCTCGGCGAGCTTCTTTTCGAAGACTTGCTAGCTCAGAGTTCCACCAGATGTTATCTTTCTTACGAAGTGACTTACGCATCGGGCAAGCAGCTTCATATAATTTAGTTATCATTGAATGAACCTTGTTTACCAGCACGTCAATGTCTTCTATTGATGAAGGCACTACTCCTGGTGGTAATATTCGTTCATTTAATTTTTGTTCTAGTTCGTTTACATACTTATTCCAGCACGTACGACGGACATTTCGGAACATTTTGGCTTGTTTTTGGATTCTGCTTTTGACCTGGAACCTGATATACATGTGATCCGAGAATGATGGCACGTTGCTAACATGCCAACCAACTACTCGGTCCCACGCGCACCGGTTCACCAAGGTTAAGTCCAGAACCTCTTCACGTATTTTGTTTCTGTAAGTTGGTCTATTACCTACATTACAGAAATTCAGGTCTGCACTAACACAAAAAGCCAGCAGATCCTCTCCTCGAGGGTTTATATCTGAGGATCCCCAAATAGTGTGGTGTGCATTTGCGTCGGTTCCTACTATAGTAGGAATTTGTTCATTTTCAGTGAATACTAACAGATCCCTCAACAAAGTGGGTGGAGCTGGTTGTTCGGCTTCCATGTATGCCGATACGAAAACAAAACTATCTCCTTTTCGGCACACATTGTTAACTCTAACCGCCACAATATCCTCGTCCGAGAACATTGGAATTAGAGAATAGCTGAGATCAGGAGTAGCGTAAATGCATGCCCGAGGGCGATTACCCTTTTCAATACCTTGAAAGAGGTTCCATCCCCGTAGCTTACTCCTGATTTTGGTGGCATACGTCCATGGTTCTTGAGCTAACACTAGCCCGGAGCGTACATTTTTCACTACTTCACACATGTTGTAGCTTGCTGCTTTACATCTGTGTAGGTTAATTTGCCAACACTCTAAATTATGAGAGCATAACTTATGTGCCGTAATGGCTTTATTTGATTTATCGAGTTGTCCGCTGTAATCCTGAGCCATTCTTATCTATTTGATAGATGTACTCAAGCAGAGCGCTTTATTATTAGAACAGCTGATATGGCTACTTCCTTACTGCAGAGAAAAGCTCTGACCTCTATGCACTAGAGGTTGCCGGCTTCTCTGTATCTGCCGAAGTGCCAGGCTCAGCTGTATCCATAACTGCCTCGCGAGTTTCATCGTCCTTTGGCGATCGTGATAACGTCTCCGGGTTCTGAAACTGCTTGGCACATTTCTTCTTCTGGAACTGCACCCGACGATAACCAGCATATGGGTTGAAGTGCAGTTCCTTCAGCGTGGTTAGCGAAGGTTCCCGGACGGATACTACATGTAGCACCCCTCCGTTTCCCTTCGCTTCATGCTTTGCTTCCAGATCCCTACGACAGATTTTCGCATTACATCGGAAACCAGCGTAAGGGTATCTGAAATCCTTAAGCCTTCATCCTCTGGCAGCCAGATTCCGAAGGTTTTCGCTGGAGGCAAGTCTTTTGGGCCTTTTGCATCGTAACCTTGGTGAGCTACCAAGGACGGTACAATGGCCTTTACAACATGTTTTGCCCACTCCAAGGTCTTCTCATCCTTGCATATCATCAGCACTTTACCTTCAAAGATAAAAGTGCGTTCGATACGGACAAGAAAACCCGGATCGGCACGAAGAATCATTTTGGTGATGGCGCTTTGAACTTTACGAAGATCCCTGTTGTTCATATCACCGTCTCCTTCAGACTCTTTTCGTGTAATTGTTAGTTTTTGATTGCTGGCCTTCACCGCCCCAGCATAGCTGGTTGGCCAGCAGTCATTTCTTTAGCTTTGACTCCTTGCTTACCGTGAGCGACATCATGCCGCCCACGCTTCTGCGGGAGGTTTGTTGAAGAGGACAAAGAGTCCGAAGATTCCCTGCCTCGTTTACTTTGACCGGAGGAGTGAGCAGACGAATCAAGGCTATGGTCAGCAAGTGTCATCCCAGCCAGACCCACCATCATTCGCTTCTTTTCTCTTCTTTTTCGGTTTTTTTCATAATTTTTTCCCCGTTTCACCTCAGACCTG
Organism: Trididemnum nubilum; assembly: GCA_963965965.1. Classification (NCBI taxonomy): domain Eukaryota; kingdom Metazoa; phylum Chordata; class Ascidiacea; order Aplousobranchia; family Didemnidae; genus Trididemnum; species Trididemnum nubilum. The sequence continues at coordinate 10,937,541 of OZ014488.1, read as the reverse complement.
CAAGCAACATCCGAGGAGTTACTTGGATTCTGAGGCTCCACAGGGGGAGTTGAGGAGGTGTTCGGTTTCACAACCGACCAAACCCCTTTAGCTGTACCCTCTGTTGCTGTTAAGTCCGATTCCTTTAGCAAAGGAACCTTCTCAACTTGAGGGCTCATGTTTGATGTTTTTTCGGCATCTGGGCTAGAAGGCGCAGATGACCGAGTTTTATCTTTGTTGGCATTGTCACTCAAGAACTCATTGATTCTTGGTTGTGACAGTGCCACTTCTTCTGAATTTAGGGATGTAATCCGTGTTACTTTCTTCACATATCGAAAATAAATTGTCGGTTTTTGAACACAGGAAAATAGTTTGGAGTCGTGGTATTCCACAAAGATGTCCGCTAATGCTGGGCCCAGTGGTGAGCCCATCGCTACTCCTTCCGTTTGTTTGTACATTGTGTCATTGAAGCTGAACTCTACGGATGACGTAGCACTTTCCATAAGTTCAATAAATATCGCTTGGGGGATTGGAGGTGCGGAAGAAGGGTCTTTGTACAAGGCTTCCGCAAATATGCCGATCGTTTTCTTAAGAGGTACATTGGTAAATAGGCTTGAGATGTCGAAAGAGCACAAATTGACATCTTTTTCTTCTAACCTGAGGTCTTGCATTGTTTGTGCGAATGTAAATGAGTCTTTTATGCAGTTCGTGGAAAACTGCTCAAACACTGGCTTTAAAATGCTTGCTAGCCATTTGGCAAGTTTATGGTGGCGCAGGGGCGTTGCCAGCTTAGCGAGATCGGGGGGGGCAAAGCTGAAATCAGGGGGGCAAAGCTGAAAACCAGCGTTGAACTTGACCCAAATTTTCATTATTTCTGAATTGGATTTAGGCAAAGAATTTTCATTGAAAATTAGGTGATCTCCGAAAAAAAAGGTCTTCGCCGAAATCCGAAGGCTTTTTCTGGCCGAAATCAAATCCGATGCTCACTTTTAAGAAAAAATACAGTGGGGGGACAAGAAATAAATCGGGGGGGGGGGAGGGCAAAAACAAAAATCGGGGGGGCATTGCCCCTCGCTGGCGACGCGCCTGTGGTGGGAAGAACCGACCATGGACAGGATTGGCTTTAATGGCGTGGCTACCTTGTTTGTTTTAGGCAATCCATACATTCGCGGTCTTTGCGAACCTCATCATTGACTTGTTTAGGTAGCTGCTCTGAGTTCTGTAACTCTCGTAATCGGTTATGAAGTTTTGTCTCTATGGTGGCGGTTTTGTCAGCCGTAGCGGCTAGGCCAAGGCATTCAAATTTTGATGCGTCATTCAGGATGTTTCCCATTTTTGTTAAAGTAATCACTTTTATTCAAAATGACTACGCCTGATCCTTTATCGGGACGAGTGATACCGATCTTAACCAACCAGAACCCAGCCAAATAGAAAATGCAAAGCAAAAAGTAAGACTCAATTCGAACCAGAGAGTGATTCAGCCATTAGCCAACATTTGTTGGAATCCAGTCAGTACGCACGCAACTATTCTGATTTGCGGTTAAAAATCCTAACCACAGCCCGCTCTCAATTTCACTTGAGCCTGTTGGAAGCGGTTAATGTTTCACGGAAAAAAACAGATTTATGCACACCAAAGCAATTCGTATTCACTCTACAACTGCTTCGGTAAGATCAAAGCCTGCTGTCATTGGATAGATTGCGTATCTCCTTACTATTGTGCAATCTCCTTAACTGCAGAGTGGATTTCTCCTTACTGCAGAGTGGATTTCTCCTTACTGCATTTGGTCTTTAGAAGATCCTGCTCACCAAATACCAAACCAGACAGAGATCGCAACTGAAAAGTTCTGTCCGAAAAGCTTATTGTTAAAGCAAAATGAAACCGACTTTATTGAAAGTCATATTCAAATAAATTACTTTATATACAGCACAACAACAGTACCATATTTTTTGTGATTATAAACCGTCTTTAAATAGAAGCCGCCCTTAAATAAAAACCGCACAAAATAGAACAAAAAAAGAAATACAAGCCGCTCTTGTTTAGAGCCGCTGAAGCAAAAAAAGAATACAAGTTCAGTGAAACAATAGGTTTACAGGAAATTAATTCTTAAAAACGGTTTTGTTTCTCAACTTAATTATTCTTAAAGTGAAATAAGCAGAACTAATTTAATAGTTCACAGAGTCATCAAGTTTTACAATCCTACTTCATTTGACAACACCTCAATGCTGTCTCAAGTCTAAATGGTAAATAGTTTCAACCTCTGGTGACGCGGGTAATGCAGGGACCCAATCGCTGGAGTATTTCCCGTGTTCGAAGTCAACTGACTTCATCGTCAGTGTGAAGAGGAGTCGGCACAGTGCCAAGAATTTTGATCCCTAAATTAGACTAACTCAACTGGTAATTTTCAATAACCAAGATACCGATATAGGCGATCGTCTTCTTTCCCTAACTACAGCTATTAAAAAAGCAAAACTAAATTTTTCCTACGTACTGCTCTGGACCTGAGTTTCGCTTAGCCCAATACCAAAGCTCATCGGCAGGGCTGACGTTCAAACCAAATCTTTCATTATACTCGCTGTAATACGCCGGAGCGTGTAACGAGTTAGCGGGCCCCATCTCCGCGTCATTGAGCCAGGGCAACACAGCTCCTTTCGAAGAAATGTCGCAGCGGTGGCGAGCCGTTAGCAACACTGTGTTCGATTTGACCAGCCCGAGATTTGAACCTCAGACCTCCCGCTCCAGAGACGAACGCGTTGCCGCTTGACCAACTCAAAATCTAAGCTGAGCTGGCCTATAAACCGAAATTGAAAATCTTCCTGAACTAGCCCGTAAAATTGAAATCAAAATATGATTGTGAAAAATAATTGCAATTGTAACCATGATAACGCAAGAAGAACCCAAGCTTTATTTTTCTACGCAATTGATTTAACAAGTCTACGTATATTGGCGGTAATTTATTATTTCCAACCAGTTACAAAGTCGAAAATTTTTTTGACTGGAATAAAGTTGAAGAACTGTCGTAATTATGAGGGCAAAAAATAATAAAAGCAGTACTTTTAATTAAAAACCGCATAAAATATCCACCGAAATATACAGAAGCTGCGGCTTCTAATCAAATGAGTATACAGTGCTTTAGTTCCAAGATGTGCAAGGACTGGCTGCATCGGTCGCAAGATACTAGTTTTTGGTTTGAGCCGGAACTGGAAAAATTCTGATTGAAAATTTATGAACAGTTTTTGACGATTTTATTTCTCGTACGGTTAAATATGCTGTTGAACTATTATAGGCGTAGCCAAGAGTTTTGATTGGATCGGCCCAAACTGCAAATCACATGCAATGACCAGAGGTGGAGTCGAAGACACAAGGCTCGAGGCCAAGGCCAAGGACACAAAAAAATCCGAGGCCAAGGCCAAGGACAACCTTTCCGAGGACAGAACCTTTCGAGGCCAAGGACAGGAATGCTCGAGGCCAAGGCCAAGGACCAAGGACACAGGCGCAAGTGTTCTCCAAAAAAAAAAAAAACGTCTTCAAAAATTTTTTTTAGGCGATCTCCAATTCATAGGCGTACCCAGAATTTTTGTTTGGGGGAGGTCTAAACCACAAATCACATGAAATGACGTCATCAAAATTTTTCCATAGAGGAAGTTTTTGTGGGACAAATATATTGTAGGATGGAAGATCTGAAGTCGTTGGCTGTTGGCACGTAACCAGGATTTTGCAAAGGGAGAGGGCTTAAACTAATAGTTCAAAAACGCAAATATTTAACTTTGGAAACGTGTTGAGTAAGCTGGTGTAACTCAAAGATATCACAAACGGGAGGTCTGGAGGCGATGCCCCCAACCGCCAGAGGCTTTGAGGGGGAATTTTTTGTAAGTTTTTGGAAAAAAAAGCTATTTTAATGCCATTTTAATGATTCAACTGGTTGCATTAATGGGCTATATGGGAAGTGGCTAATGATAACCTTGCATTTCTCTTGTTTACGTGCTGGTAAAACATAAAATCCTATTATTCAATAAAACTCACACGGAGTAATTTATTTCGTTTATGTTTTATAACGAAAAATAATTGGGGGAAGGGTAATGGAAAGATATTTGAGAGGAGTGACTGGTAATTAACTAACACCATAGGTGTAAAAGTTAATGCAAAACGTTAGCTTCGTTAACCACTAGTCCGTTAACAAACTTCATGCCTCCATTAACGTTAATCCGTTATTTTCAGCTGTAATTAACGGAAGTTAATAAAGTCCGTTAATTCGTTTACATTTTGCCTTTAATGTACATTTCTTTTTATTCACTCGCTTCTAGAACACGTATTGACGCTGTAGAGCTGATAGTAAGAAAATATTTATTGCTGTGGTGGTCTTTTTGTGTTTTGAAGTTATATTTTACAGTCCAATCTAATTTCAAGATAAAAATATAAGTTCAAATGCACTAACGAAGATGCGATTGGAAAATCTTTGGAAATTGTGATCAGCGATAATTAATTGATACCAGTGCAAAATGGTTTGTCCAGGTACGATGAATGAATAATGGTGCAAAATATTAACGATAAAAACCTTAACGGAACTTAACGGAAATTAATTTATTCCGTTAACAAAACTTAACGGAAGTTAATTTAGTCCGTTAACATGAAAAAACTTTTTAACGGATTAACGAGTTAATGAAAAAGTTAGCTTCGTTATTAACGGATTAACAATTAACGGACTTGTGCCCACCTATGACTAACACTGAATAGCCCCCCTACCCTAATTCCTGAGTTTATGGTACATTTGTTGATAAAACCTATGTTAGGAGTTTTTACATTAGCGATCAAATTTGATTGTTTATTTTCGGGCATTTTTTCAAAGTTTTCATTGATTTGTGACTTTAATTTTTGGCAATTAGCCCCCCCCCCTGAATATATGTTTCAAATGATGCTTTAAATCACTTTTTAGTCAATTCCAGCGCACAAAACAGTCTCAAAAGAGCTAAAAACGTGGTATTTTCCTTATTCTGCATTTTGGTTGACAGGCCAATGGGGAGGGGGCTATATTCCCCGCCTCCCCCATGGCTACGTTACTGCTGGTACTGCGTCACATTATGGTAAATCCGGCCCTGATTAATGCATTACGTTCACAAAAAGACTAGATGTGGACCTGAGATAGCAACTTTTGAGACAAAAACTCTCCGTTTTCTTCGGGTTATACGTTTAAATTGACTGGCAAAAATTGAATTGTGGGGGACGCGGAGCCGCTGGTCTTCAATATTGTTTTCAGTTATACTGTTGTAAGCGAAAAATGACCTTCGAGGCCAAGGCCAAGGACTTCAAAATGTGTCCTCGAGGACGTCCTCGAGGCCAAGGACGTCCTCGAGGACTCCACCTCTGGCAATGACGTCATCAGAGCTTTTCGAAAGGAATTACTTTCGTGGGACAAAGACAACGTATAGAATAAAAGATCAGAAACCGGGGCCTGAGTTGGCGCATAATTAAAATTTTACTAAAGGGGGAGATCTCAAATCAAAAGTTAAAATGTTTTCGAAAAATGTTCAAATTGGAACACTTGGCGAGCAAACTCGCGAAATTCAAAGGATCGGGGTCCGGGTAAATTTTTTTATTTTGTGGTAAAAAATAGCTGTTTAAATGGCGTTTGAATCACGTTTAGCACGTTTTCAGACCATTTAAACCAATTAAATTTTTAAGATTTGAAAGCCAATTGAAAACGTGAAATTGTTCAGTCCTCTCTTTGCTTACAAGTCAATTCCAAAACACGTTTAAAGCCGTGCATTTTTGGTTTAAATTTTGTTAGTGACTCGGCCCAGGTGGAGAGAAACAAAGTACATTGCCGCCTGCAATATTTTTATCAGCAAATAATAATTCACTCGAAAATTTGTGTTTTGTCATGAAAATAACCAGTTTTAGAAGTTCATGTATATAATTTACCAGGGGGCCCTCAAACCAAATTCAATAATTTGTTCAATAAGCATTTATTTTTCTACTGGCAATTTTTTTTCTAAAGTTTTTTGTCATATAAAACTGGCGCGGTGTAGGTAAATTGTTATTTAAAGTTGATGCAATAGATGGTTAATAATTATGTTATTGTATTAAGTTCATAAAAAGGTTAGATGAGGACCTTAGGCTGCAAATTTTACGACAGAAACCAGAATTTTTCCCGTATAGCAGTACATTTAATTGACGGGGCCGGCTCACCTGGTTGTCTATATTAATCAAACCAAATCTGTAGTTATACTTGCTGTATTATGCCGAAGCATGTAACGAGTTGGCTGGGCCTGCCTCCGCATCGTTGCGCCTGCGGGCAACACACCTTCTTTTGAAGAAATGTCGTAGCGGTGGCGAGCCGTTGGCAACAGTGTGTCCAATTCGACCGACCCAAGACTTGATCCTTAAACCTCATACTTCAGAGACGAACGCGCGTTACCACTCGACCAATTGGCCGGGGTCAATTTCTGTCAATTATTTTTGTGCGCGAAAACGCTAAAAGAAACTGAAACGAAAGAGTCAATAGGCTTTGTTGTCATCATTTTATCATTCGCGATAAAAACAAATTTCCAACGTAATCGTGTAAATTAACTTAGCCAAGAAATATAAAGAAAACCTCATAAAATACGAAAAATACTAAGTTAATATCACTCTTACCTGTCTCCCCACAAGCACACAAATTTGGTCGACGAGAGAACGCTCCTCCCCAGTATAATTCTCGTTGACCGCCCCTAGATAACCATGCCGCTGGCCTTGCGTCTGAGTTCACGTGATTAATCGCAACTCCGTTGCAACGCAACTGCAACGAAAAGTGTTTGAGTCTCAAATCAAATCTTGATTGTGGCTGTTTTAGATTTAGTTGCAAATATCTTGCAGTAAATTCCTTATTTTTGTTCAATTGCTAGCAATGGTCAGCACAAAGGATGCGATGAAAAGTAAAACACAGCAATGGTACGTATGATTATATCGAATAACAATAATACGAAGCTTGTACTCTTGATGCCGCGTGTTGTGCTCATTCGATTTTAATTGACTTTTTAACTGGTTTAAGTTATAAGATCAGAAACATTGCAATACGTCAGCCAGGTTCCACGCCAAATCATTCTGCTCCGTAGAAGATTGGTAAAGCTTTAGTGGCGCGTTGGTGACACTTTTCGACTGTCGGGCACCAAAAGAGCGGATTAAGAAAACAAATTGGAGGCTTGTGCCAGCATATGTTTTGTGTAGATTATGCCCTTCATTAGAAGCCAATATCTGACGTATACTATGTTGTACGCTGGTTAATGCTCAAATGGTTTTATTTGAAAAACCAAACAGTGTTCTAATTTAGTGAATAAATCGTCTGGTGTTAAAATAGTCGACTCGGGTTCGATTTCCGGTCAAGTTAAACCAAAACTATAAAAATTGGTATTCACAGCTTTTCTGCTTGACGTTTAGCAATAACATTGTGAAGCCTCCACCGACTATGACAGTGGGATTGAGCAGTGGACACTGGGCAGGTGGGAGGTGCCAGCCAGACTTGAATACCCAGGTGAGCATTTGCTGCTCTTCGTCAAAGCAACTATAGGTAAAAAGTAAGAATCTCATTACCTTTATAAACTGTCGGCATTCCTCGGATGCATCAATTAGAGCCACAATTTGCTGCAAGGTGGCGCTGTATGTAACATCTCTTTGATAACAATAGTTTGGTTCGCACCCACTAAATTCAACCTCGTCCATTGAGTCGTGTCGAATGATTGTCTCTGCGTAAAATTGAAACAAGTTTATACTGCGAGTTGTAATATTATTAAAAATTCTACCACTTTTGTGACCACGGCTAAAGCTTTTTTTCCAAATCATATCAATCAAATCTTTTATTGTTCCATCTTGATACCCACCATACCACATAATTTTGATCCTTTTTGGCTGTGAAGAAATACACACGCTTTGGCAGGTTCATTTGTAATCATGATTATCGAAGGGAGTACACAGAGATTCGAATCCAGACCGAAGAGGCACAGATGACGATTTTGTGGATACGATTCGTGGAAGGTAGAACAATCAGCGCTTTCACAAAATCAGTCAAATATTTTTTGAAAATTTATGAAATATATTTGTAATCTTAATTCTATGTAAGAGCTCAAATTGCTTAAAGCAATGTGTACATACATTACAACCTATTCTGCTGGCTGATTCGTAGCTCATTCACCTTTACGTACGAGTACTTCTAAAGTTACGAGCATTATTATACATTACTATGCATCGCTTTCGTGCAAAATATGCGGTGCACCACAATTTGAAATTAATTGCCTATATATTCTTTGCATAGTGCGTTAGTTTTGATTCTGACGAGTCCAAAGAGAAAAATGATAATTATATATTGTAATTATCATTTACCATTTTGATGTATTCAAAACACGAAATATCATAACGTTTCCTTTTTCTAATAAAGCTGTGTTTACACCGGACGCGTCTTGACATTGCACTGGAAATGATTACAGTATTTTGCTGGAAAATTCAAAGAAAAAAAGAGAGTATACAACGGAAATGAGGGATATTTATCCGCGAATTCTTTATTTATTTTTTAAGGATCAAGATTATGGTTTGAGTTAGGATTAGGTTTTGGATTAGTTTTAGAGCAAGCATTTGATTTTAATTGGATTCAAATTGAATCAGAATTAATAAAAATTTCCAGATAAACAAAGCCTTCTTTCCATATTTGGTTAATGAGTGTTAATACCACAGCATTGTTAGCTCACCGGTTCTTTCTTCAGTGAAGTTACAGAAAACATAGAAAGGCTGCGTGCTTTCAGGTGACGGATTGATCCAGTACCCTCCATCCATCCTGCTGCTGCTCCTGGGTACATCATCACAAGATGGATAAATTCGAAACTTGTCTAGAATTTTATCATTTAACATTATAAGCTGATGATTGAAATATATGGTCTAAAAATGTTTTCGACTCACCAATCAGGGCCAAATCTACACTGGACGTAAAATCGTGAGTGTATTTTTGTTTGTTTCAAACAAAAATTTGGTCCGTCTCGCGTACTACAGTCAATGTAGATCGGCCTAAATTTTCTTCTTTTGAACACAGTCGAAAGACTTTGCAAAGGATACAATTAATTAAACGGCTTTGTAAATATAGTTGCATAAGTTAATAGGTGGTACAGAAGTTGAGAAGTGCTTTGATTAAATTGTTCCTGTCTTCGAAACTGCTTTTCGTCTGACACTTGACAAAAAGAATCAAGAGAATGGATAGAGCAGGAAAAGGAGCGGGTATTCATTGGAAAAAATCGAGTCGTGATTGACTGGAAAATGATCAATGAGAGAGCGTCACCATTAGTGCATGATCTTTAAGCTGTACACTAATTTTTTTTTGTCGGCTGAAGGCGGGGTTAGAAGTTTTCATGAAAGTGGCTTCAAGAGCAGATAGATGGAAAGGAGAGCGGCCAAGGGTAAGAATAGAGAATCGTTGTTGGTCGAGCAGCAACGCGTTTGTCTCTGGAGCGGAAGGTCTGAGGTTCAAATCGGAGGCCGGTCAAATCCAACACAATGTTGTCAACGGCTCGCCACCGCTGCGACATTTAATTTTTCGAAAGAAGCTATGTTGTCGGGGGCAATGACGCAGAGATGGGCTTCACCAACTCGTTACACGCTTCGGCGTAATACAGCGAGTATAATAAAAGATTTGATTTTGATTTGATCATAATGTAATTGTAATTATATTTTTTTCATGAAGATGCCTTGACAAGAAGACAGCAAAAGGAACTTGCTACCACCTGCCCACCTGTCTACCACACACGGCCGAGGCTTCACACTATTCCTTTAATTGTTGAACATCAAGCAGGAAAGCTGTAAATACCAATTTTTCTAGTCTTTGGTTGGACCAGACCGGGAATCGAACCCAAGTCTACCGCTTCAGTAGCAGACGTTCTATCCACTCGACGACTGGTCGGTTTTTTTAATTTTTTAAAGTTATAATGGTAAGCACAGGCAGGATTTTGTAAAAGATAAAATCCAAGGCTGATTTAGAAGCAAGAGACTGGGTACTAATCTGGGTGAAAGATTTCCACTGACGGGAAAAAAGTGTGCGTTTCTGGGAAGAGCGAGAGCGGATAGATTTGGAAACGTGTTGTTTGATTCTGTCCTGCAGCCTTTGGGAGGTACAGCTTACAATGTGCAATGTAGGCCATTCCTCCAAAAGGCTGCAGGCAAAATTTAGCAACATGTTGCCAAATCTATCCGCTCTTGCTCTTCTTCCCAGAAACCCATACCTCCTACCCGTCGGTGCAAATCTTCCACACCCAGACTAATGCCCAGTCTTTTGCTTCTGATTCAGCCATTAGACTTCATCTTGTACAAAATCTAGCCTGTGCTCAACATTATGATGACAGTAGATTCTCTATTCTTGCCCAAGGTTGCTCTCCTTTCCATCCATCTGCTCTTAAAGCCACTTTTACCAAAACTTCTAATCTTGCCCTCTGCCGACTAAAAGAATTCGTGTACAGCTTCAAGATTGTGCTCTGTTGACACTCTCTCATTGGTCATTTTCCAGCCAATTACGGCTCGGTTTTTTCGTATAAATAGGCATTCCTTTTCCAGCGCTTTACATTCTAACAATTCTTCTTGACAAGTGTCAAACCGTAGACTATTTATTAGTAGACTGGAAACTGACTAGTTGTCTTTTTTTCTTTTACGGTTTATTTTTCTGGAATATTCCGATTCGTCCAATCAGCGGACTTTCAGCGTTACTTTTTCTTCTCGGTTCACTCGCGCTAAGAATATGTCCAATCAAATAAGTCGAATGCGCGTGACCGCAGAAAAAACATTTCGCAACAAGAGCAAACTTTTTTTCTTCAATCCTCTTCTATTTTTCTACGCGCGTCTGTTACTGGTCTACTAAATAAGGAGTCTGTGGTCAAACGAAAAGCTGCTTCGAAGACATGAACATTTTAATCAGAACTGGGCAAATCTGCAAGTTAGTCCGCAAGTCCGCAAATCCGCAATTGCGGATTAACGAAAAAAGTTGCGGACTTGCGGACTTTAGCAGTTTAAATTGCGGACTTGCGGTTGCGGACTATTTTTAATTTTAGTCCGCAATTTCGCAAGTTTTATACAAGCATTGAAATTTCTTTCTACAGTATTTTGGTAAAATATTTATGTTTTTACCTAGTCAAACAAGAGAAATCAATTTAATTTTTTCGAGTTTAAGTTCGGCAAAAAAATCAAGTTTTTCAAGTTCAAGCTGACGTAAATATTAAGTCTGCTTTTCGCCTTAATCGCTTTCTTTTTGTTGGCATGCTGTTTGGTAACGTGAGAAACAAATCATGCCGCGTTCTCATCTTTTATGCAAATTGTTAGTTGATTTTTAGAACTTTTGAGAACCCCCTTTTGAGCTTGTTTTAAGAATCTCTTAAGAACCGTCTTTGTGGTAATTTTAACTGTATTGTCTTTAGACCTTTAATCTCATAATCTTTAAAGGCGGTGAATCACCCAGCCAATTCCATTGGTTTACAATAGCTAAAATTGAACTACAATTTTTGATATTTTTTGTTTTGATTTTGGGGCTGCGTTTGCAAAGATATTTAACAAATGCAAAAAGATGTCCCCCCGAAAAAACTTTTTGGAAACTTTGAGTTTTGATCTTCCCGCCAAAACCACAGTTCTCTAAACTAATAGGCCTACTGTAATCTTATTAAACTATTAGGCCTAACTATCTCTAAACTATTACGACTAATAGTTTAGAGATAGTTAGGCCTAAACTATTTAGAAATAAACTACTTAGAAATAAACTATCTCTAAACTATTAGGCCTACCACAGTTCTCTAAACCATTAGGCCTACTGTGGTTTTGGCGGGAAAAACAAAACTCAGAGTTTCCAAAAAGTTTTTTCGGGGGGACATCTTTTTGTATTTGTTGAATATCTTTGCAATCGCAGTCCCAAAATTAAAACAAAAAATATCAAAAATTATGGTTCAATTTTAGCTATTGTAAACCACTGGAATTGGCTGGATGATTCACCGCCTTTAAGTCTGCAGCTATTGCTCAAATTAGATAGTCTTCGACAGCACGAGTGATATAGTGTCTCATATTTTCGTAGTTTAGTGTATCAAGTTAGCTATGCCGTAAGTTGGTTATGTAAAATGTTAACGTGCTGATGTTTCTATTTCTATAGTGCGACCTCGAAGCAGTTTTTTAATAGTATAGTCTAGCATAGCGTTATTATAATCAATAGCGTAAATTCTGGTCAAGTAAATTTTAGTTAATTAATATTGATTTGGCTAGCTAATAATTGACTTCTTGTTTTGCCGTGCTCCTTTAGATGAATCAAACTTTTGGGGTTCTGTGTGGAATAACATTGTTATATTTATATCCAATGTGCGGTATGATTGCAGAAATATAAAGGATACAGTGCGCGGCGAGACAGGCTATTAGAAGAGGGTCTAACCTGATTCAAATTGGAGTCAACACTGTTTTTTCGAGTTCGGCAAAACAATCGACTTTTTTTTAGGTTGAGTTCGAATTTGCAGCCCTGGTTCAAAGTATGGCTTTGTTGTTTTGTTGCTTTGTTGTAATTTTGTGGGTTTGCAATCTTAGCCACTGGGGTATCATTTTTTGTACTGGTAGCCAGTGCCGTCGCTACGGTGGGGCCTGGGGCGCCGTCTTCCCAAACGACTGCTTGTGCCCCCCTATTTTGATTCACTTAGAATGCTTTTTTGGAGCATCACGTAACGACAAGACAACAGGCAATAATGGAAAAAGGAATAATAATTTTCAAACATGATTCTCACTTGAAATTTTCTCGATTGTTTGCAAAATTGCTGGCCACCAACTGCTGTACATAAATGTGACCCAATAATCCGTCTTATTAACACGCCTTTACGGATGTGTCGCGGAATAGAGATGTATGCCTATATTAATTTTTTCTGTATTAATTTTCTGTATTAATTTTTCTGTATTAATAATAAGTGTTATCTGTATTAATTTTCGTTAGTGATTATCACCTGAAACAATACATGAAAACATTTCTTTAAACGACCCGCTTTTTTTTCCTTAGAGCACACTCAAGATTTATTTTACGTCGCAGTCAGTGGCGCAACCAGAGGGAAAGGGCTAAGGGGTCATCAGCCCCCTTTAGCCAAGTCATTTAGAAAATATAATCAAAAAAAGAATGAGCGTTTGAACGTGTTTTGGACTTGACCTGAAGTATATGGGGGCTCAAGAGGCTAGACAATTTAAATCTTTCAAGGATTTCTGCATTTTAGCGATTTACTGTGATTATTGGTAGAATGGTAGGGTTTTAAAACGTGCGAAATATGATTTAAATGACGTTAAAATCGCTTTTTTTCAGGCAAAATCGCAAAAATCACGCAGCAGTTACGAGCTCTGGCCCCTATGTAACACGTTTGAGTTGCAACGGTTTGTTCAGCACGGGGCCTAAATTAGACAATTTTTGTGTAAAAAACATTTACTTTTGGTTCAAGCCCCCTCTCTCTTACTAAAACCCTGGTTGCCCTTCTGGCCTCATTCACTCCTGCAGACATATTTTTTAAGCAATTATACAGGCCGCGTGCAAAACGAGCTAATTAACGCTGTCGGGCTTACGTGTGTCTTTTTTCAAAGATGAATACAAAATTGTAGCTTTAAAATATCAGTTTTTAAGTGCAAAAGTTCAGTCCATTTTATCGTGCCCCCCATTTTCGGATAGGGCCCTCTCATCACTGCTGGTAGCGTTTGGTTATCTCGTTCCTAGAGCATTTATTGAAACTAGGCACTAAAAATTTAGTAATACGATTAGTGATATGAATATTTTTATTGCCTTCTACTGCCTGTGCCTTTTCCTGCCTCGAAAAAAATTGTTTTCTTGGAATATGTTGTTGCAAGCGGAAATGCAGATTGTGTTTTGCTATTTAATGGTTTTTCACTGTAATCCAATGGCTTTTAATCTCCGAATCCCTAGCTTCATTGTAGGATTTTTAAGGGTTCGTCGGTGGGTTATGCACTATGCTTCCATGCAGTTTAGGCACGTACTGTATAAGCAGTAGCGCAATCAAGAGGGCTGGGGGCTACAAACTCTTAGCCAAGTCACTTAATATCTTTAAGCAAAATTACAAGCGTTTAAATCTGTTTTGAGTTTGACCGGAAAGTAAGAGGGGCTGGGTTATTCTTAAGTTTGCCATCCGAAAAAGCAGCTCACTAACAAGTCATGCTGTGGTACATTTACTACAATCAACGATTGTGAGTAATTCCTTCTACTGCGTGGAATGTATACACCATACGCTTGCTATACTTCCCACAAGTCACAACTTTTGACTTGTTTTTGCTAATCAACTTTGAGCAGATCACTTCGGGACGTAGCTAATTGCAAAACTCTTCTACTCGGTTCATAAAAAGTTGCGGACTTGCGGTGCGGACTTCAAATATTACGTAGTTGCGGACTTGCGGTAGCGGACTTGCGGTTGCGGACTTGCGGTTGCGGACTTCAAGAATTACGAAGTTGCAGACTTGTGGTTTCGGACTTCAAGAATTATGAAGTTGCGGACTTGCGGTTGCCGATTCAAGAATTCTGAAATGTCGTTGCGGACTTGCGGTTGCGGACTAAGCTTTTAAACGTCCAATTGCGAACTTGCGGTTGCGGATTAAGAAAATTGAAATTCGGTTGCGGATTTGCGGACTGCGGACTTAAAAAAAAAACGTGGTGTTCAGTGCTGATTTTAATTAAAGCAATATTTGCATAAATACAAATCATGACGCCAAATTTAAGAACAAATTAATAGCACAAATGAATCTAAAAGCTTAAAAAAATGAAGCCACAACTTAAAATTTACTTCTTCGTATAAAAAAATGAGTGTGGCTATTGAGATTCTAGAGACTTTTTTTAGTTAAAGTTTTTGGTTTACCTGACTAGGACTCGAACCACTTCCGCCAATTTTCCAATGCCCGTAACACAGAATTTTTACGACAATTCACGAGCTAAAACGAGAAAAAATCTAGTTCGGAATTCAATCGAAGACTTTTATTGGTTGGATATCATTTTGCATCGTGGCCAGTTTTTTTCTTTAGGGTAAAAATTTGCAGCAATTCATAATTTATAGATCAATAAGTTGCTAAAATCACGATAACACTTTACCAAATTCTGTCCGGACATTATTCAGCTCTCTTCTCAGTTGCTCAACTTCAGAATCATCTGGAACGCCAGCATCTCCCTGGTAAGTGAAAGCATTTAAGTAATTGGGATTGGACTGTTGAGAGGTTCTTGGCAATCCGAGAAGCTGAGAGACAGTCCTTTCACCACCCCCAGAATGATTTGATTTTGAAGTTAATGGAGTGAAATGATATGTCAGCAACACCAAAACTTTCCAATCTACGGCAAGAACGTAGTCACAAACTGCTCTTTCTTTAATATTAAATAATTCCTTGCTAGTGTGATCCTATTTTACGCGGGCTATTTGACCAGTGTAACTTACACGGGGGAGGAGGGGCAAAAATGCTCCCAATCCAATTTCTAAACCAAAAATCACAAAAACACCAAACGGCATGCGATTGGTGTTCACCAAACTTTTTTTGAAAAAAAATAGTTTTGAGTTGATGACGTCATCAGAGTGACGTAAAGGGTCATATTTCCGAAAAATAAGTGGCGCTTCAAATTTTGTACGAAGGTTTGTTTTGTGAAATTAAATTATGAAATGTTTTAGTCAAAGTAATTCCATCCAAAAAGCGTCTTATGGAGTCATTAAAGTTAAAAAATGGTTCAAAAAGTGTTCAGATTTCGGAAAGTGATTACAATAAAGCGCAAAATAGCGAAACTTTCTTTTACTTTAACATTTTCTAGTTTTTGGGAACTATTTTTTAATAAATTCGAGTCAAACTGAAATTAATCGAAAGTAGAAATATCGCAACAAAACACGGGGGAGAGACGTTTTCGCCTGCTGCATTGTAAAACAGAGTTAAAAGGTTTGCAATTTCGGATTTACCATACCTTTTCCCCTTTAGGACCAGGTCCTCCTCTACGGCCTGGGCGTCCTTGGAGCACGCTTCCTTTCGCAAAATGAGGCTCTCCGAAGCCCATATTATTGTCGGAGTAAATATAATTAATGGTGGTTGGGCCACTGCATTCATCGGCGTTCCCAGCATCTTGCTGAGCAATCAAATTGTGGATAAACACTGCGAAAACTACCAGTCTTATCATTTTTATACTTCTTACACCTATTATAGTATACAACTCCCAAAGTATTTCTCGTTAAATTCTGTAATGAGACTTGAGTTTTTTGATTATGCACTTCGCAGCAGCTATATTTTTTATCTGAGAATTTAGACTTTACCATTAAAATCATGAAGAGCGAGCTCTAGCTGTTTGACTTTCTGAGCAGAATTGTAAGTTGGGCCGATCTTTTCGGGTCGATTTGGGCTTAAGATTGGCAAAACGTCGAGATTCATGCGGGCGTGATATACTACTTGCCGTGTGTTTGAGCCTTTTATGGTGCAAAAACGTAATATTTAAAATAACTTTGCAACACTGTATGACGATTTCGTTTAAGCATCAATACGATTATCTTTACTAAATTTATCAACAGTAATACTTTTATTTTAACCGCATACCGGCAATTTGGTCAAGCAATAACGCGTTCTTCTCTGGAGTGGGAGGTCTGAGGTTGAACGGCTCGCCACCGCTGCAACATCTCTTCAAATTACTTTGGTACTAGGGCGCAATGACGCAGAGATGGGGCCCCGCAAACTCGTTAAACGCTTCAGCGTAATACAGCGAGTGTAACGAAAGATTTGATTGGTTTGATTTGATTACGAAGGATAATAATCATTCACATTTTTTGAAGTTTTGGGCCAAGCTTAACTTTCGGGTGTTTTTAGTCTTTTAGCTTAAAATAACTTTTCGGGTTTGGGTTTATGTTTTCGGCCACAGACCTGTTAAGTACTAGTGGGTCCGTAGACAACTCTCTGCTTCTGGCTGTCAAGCTAAATTGCCAGTTTGCAAACCTACACACAGGGGCGCTATTTAAATTTAGCAGGAATCGAATTTGTAAGCACTTGTGGAAACTAGCAACCAGTTCGTTTGAGCTACATTGTGCAGGAAATTCACTTAACCTACTTTACACGGAATATTTGTCCAACGCATTTAGACTGGCCCCTCCCCCTTATCTATATCTACTAAACCAAAAGCCATGGGAACTCTAGAATTGGTATACGGGTTTGTGTTCTCCAAAATCATTTAGAAAAACTGATGTGGAGTTGGTGGACTAATATAGTGACGTCACAGAAAAACTAATATAGTTACATCAAGCCGTATCTTCGAAAGATGGCGTCATTTTTGAGATGACATTACAGGCGATCCAAATTTTGTACGTGGTTTCTTTTTTGTACTGAAGCATAAAATGCCTGAAGTTGATTACGTTACAAAAACGTCTTATGACGTCATTAAGGTTAAATGTTGGCCAAAAATGCTTAATTTCGGAAAGTGACTTCGGGAAATCTCAAAAATTGGAAAATTTCCCGCTACCTAAGCAACTAGAGATTTTAAGGAGTTATTTGTAAATAAATTTGACTCAAAGTCAAGTTGATTTGCAATAAAAATCGTTTTTGTCTTTTTGAAGAGATTTATCTCAAAAAAAAAACTAGAGCTGAGCAATAAGCCCTCCTCTTTTTTCGTGTAAAATAGGGTTAAATAAGTTTTAAATAGCGGTTCTCTAATTTTAGTAGCCGGTTCGCGTGAACCGGTTGAATAGCGCCACTTTTTACTGACTTATCCGTAAGTTTGCAACTTTTTGGTTATGTAGTAATATACAGCAACCACAGTGCCGTCGCCAGATCAACCGAAGCGAGGTGGCACTAGCCGAAGGCGGGGGGGGGGGGGCACTAAAATAAACCAATCTTTTGCTCACAAAAACTGATATTTTACGACTACAAATTATGCGCTATTTTAAAAAATTTTGCTTCAATGTCTGAAAAAAAGACGTATATAAGGCCGCCAGCGTTTCTCAGCTCGTTTTCTATACGGCCCATATAATCGCTTGAAAAATCTGCAGCAGTGAATGCGACCAGAAGCGCAATCAAGATTTGGTTAAAACGGAGGGGGCTTGAACCACAAGTGTTTTTTTTTGCACAAAAGTTGTCTAATTTAGGCCCCGTCTTGAACAAACCAATACAACTTAAGTGTATCACAAAGGGAACCGGGGGGGCGGGGAACCTCCAGCCGCTGGACGATTTTTGTGATTTTGCGGCAAAAGTAACAATTTTAATGCCATTTCAATAACATTTTGCTCGTTTTTGAAGCCATATGAATAACTACAGTAAGTTGCTAAAATTCAGAAGTCATTGAAAGAATTAAATTGCCAAGCCCCTTCTGTCCCCCCTTATACTTCAGGTCAAGTCCAAAATATGTCTAAACGCCTGTATTTTGGGGTTAAATTTTCTAAATGACTTTGCTAAAGGTGGCTGAAGCCCCCTAAGCTCCTTCCTCCTGGTTGCGCCGCTGAGTGCAACTTAAAAAAAATCTTTAGTATTTTAACAACCAGGGGGCCCCGGGGCTCTTAACAACCAGGGGGCCCCGGGGCTCCTAACTGACAACCAGAGGGCCTCTAACTAACAACAAGGGGTTCCCGAAGCCCCTAACCGACAACCAGGAGGCCTCGGAGCCCCTAACTGACGACCAGGGGACCCCGGAGTCCTAACTGACGACTAGGGACCCCCAGAACCCCTAACTAACAAACAGGGGGCCCCTGAGCTCCTAATCGACAACCAGGGGGCCTCGGAGCCCCTAACTGACGACCAGGGGGCCCTGGGGCTCCTAACTGATGACAAAGGGTCCCGGGCCAAGGGCCTCGTAATTCAAATTTTTAACAATTTATCTGCAAAACCTGTGAAAAATCTAAGAGTTTTGTGCTAAAAGTTGCAATTCCAGGCTCTAGTTTAATGTTATTATGAACTTAATGCTATAGCACAGACGTTAATGCAAATCCCTAATTGAAATACTACCAATGATAAATATAATGAGAGCATAGCCAGTATGTTGTCCTTGTCCGGAATTGCAGTTTTTTTAGTTTAGGATTTACGTGTACAAACGTAAGTTATAATAATGACCAGAGGTTGAGTCGAGGACACAAGGCTCGAGGCCAAGGCCAAGGACACAAAAAAATCCAAGGCCGAGGCCAAGGACAGCCTTTCCGAGGACAGACACTCTCGAGGCCAAGGCCAAGGACACAAGCGCAAGTGCTCTACAAAAAAAACAAAAAAAAAACGTCTTTACAAAAATTTTTCAGGCGATCTCAAAAAAAGAAAAAAAGAAAAGGTCTTCACAAAAATTTTTCAGGCGATCTCCACGAAAAAACGTTTTCCAAAAAATTTTTCAAGCGCTCCACAAAATTTTAACAATTCAAAAAATACTGCTGTTCTCGAGCCGAGGACAGGCCAATTTTCGAAGACTTGAGGCCTCGAGGCCAAGGCCAAGGACTTGACCTTCGAGGCCAAGGACTTCAAAATGTGTCCTCGAGGACGTCCTCGAGGCCAAGGACGTCCTCGAGGACTCCACCTCTGACAATGATGATCACCTGCTACGTCATAATAATGTCATGCAATTCCTGGAGGTTTCAAAAATCTGTCAAGTAACTTAACTCGAGTCCTCCACGTTTTGGAAAAAAAGTTATTTTAATTTTGCTTTAAATTTTTATTTTATGAAAGAATTTTAAGGGCGCGATCTTATCCCAAAATCAAAGGCGTAGCCAGGGGGTGGCCCAGGGGGCCCGGGCCCCCTCAATTGAAATGCCACCAATGACTAAAATTTAACAAAAAAGGCCTTGTTTCTTTATTTTCAATTTCTTTTAGCATTTTTGTGTACAATAGTTTACGCGTAGGCCTACAACAGTAATTAACAATAAATAATATTGACGATCAGGGGGTCCGGTGCACCCCCTTAATTAAATTTTTTCCAACCAATTTAAACGTACAACCAGGGTGAAATCAAGGGTTTTTGTCCTAAAAGTTGCTACCTCTGGCCCTCATCTAAAATTTTTATGAAAGTTATGCAATAACCAGAGCCGTATTTGCCATACGGTACAGTGCCAGGGCCCAGCGCTCAGATAGTAGGACTTTTTTTGGTCTTCACTTATATTTGGAAGGAAGATGTTGCAAAAATCCCCTAAGTGCCAGGGGCCCCGTGCAATATAAATACGGCCCAGGAATAACATGTTTAGTAAGCGTAACCATCTATTGTACCATTTTTCAATAATGATTCACCTGCACCTCGCCAGTCTTTACGCACAAAATACTTTTAAAAAAATAGCTAAGAAAAATGCTCATTGAACAAATTATTGAATTTCAATTGAAGGGGCCTGGGCCCCCTGGCAGTACATGTACTTCTATAACTGGTTAACTTCATGACAATACAAAAATCTTGAAGGTGTGGTGACCGAGTGAATTAATATATTTTGTCTTTGTGTAATTATGTCTGCGGTATCCGGTTATTGGCACATATCGCTCATTGCTATGGGTGGTATTGCATAATGAACGGATATTGCGAGACATAAGGAATTTAATTAATGTTGTTTTTGTTCTCGCTTTTCTTTGTTTACTCGCTGTATATATACCGCTGCTTCGCTGTGTTAAAAATGAATTGAATTATTACGTGTGAGGAGCGCCCGAAGGGGCGCTCACCAAATTGGTGCCCCGAGTGAGTCTGCGCTGAACCAAAGCTTCAGCAAGAAGCTTTCAGAACATTCCAAAAAAAAAAAGTGGGAAGTGAAACAGCAATATTAAGCTGATAATTGCTCAACCTCTCGAAAAGAGTTCGCTAAAGAATTCGAGTGAAGAGTTCCAGAAGAGTTCCAAAACAGGACAAGAACTTTTCAAAACTATTCGTGCGTTGTTCAAAACTGCCCAGCTATTCGAAGAAGCGTTGTTCGAGTGGCCAGAAACGGAAACCGGAAACCTGAAGAAACCTGAAGAAGAAACTGCTGACAAAAAAAAACGGTACAGACTTTTAATTCATTTTTCTCGCATATTTACTAGTAAAAGTTTTGCTTATTCACCTGTAAAAATTTTTTCGCATATTTACCTGTAAATTGTTTTGC
The DNA here is from genome assembly GCA_963965965.1 of Trididemnum nubilum. Lineage (NCBI taxonomy): Eukaryota > Metazoa > Chordata > Ascidiacea > Aplousobranchia > Didemnidae > Trididemnum > Trididemnum nubilum. The sequence goes on along the minus strand of OZ014488.1, from coordinate 10,916,529 downwards.
TTATTTATGTGTAAACTTTTCAAAACCCGCTCACCCGGTAATGCACAAATTACCAATAATACCGTATAATTTGAGAAAACGTTCCACGAAACAAAAACCTTCAAAACTAAAACCTATGACCACTCCAACCCCAAGTACCTCCAACCTACAAGACGCAATAATCCCCACAACTAACTAACTAATCCCCTCTATATCAATAACTCTCAATCGCAATAATCCCCACTTTAAAACAATGTATTCTGCCGTGCCTCACCGGTTTAGAATTGTGAAGCCGCCATGTTATGGCGAATCGTAAAAGGCGATTAAAAGTAACGTGAATTTGTTGAATTTTGTTATTGTGCACGTAAAAACCAAAAGGATAAACCCTCAGGCCCTATTGACAAAAAAATTGATAGTATTGCGATTATTACTGGACTGTTTTGGGATTATTAACCGCGTGTAAAGCTTATATAATTTTTGAATTTGTAATGCATCACGTCTGTTTTCATTCCTGACTCCTTATCTACCGCAGTTAAGCTGTGCTAGAAATGTAAACGTAGTTTTACTGATAATGGGTGTCCAATAATTGACCTTTCCAATGTATGACTTGCATTTGCGTATTTTCCTCTTACCTCTGTATCAGCTGAATTTTTTTCGCGTTATAATCAATGTTATGGCTACTCTAATTCTGTTCGAGTAGAAGAAGTTTAAAGGATGCCATGACTCAACGAAATATATCTCGTGCGACCAGCAGAGTTACTGAATGTTTATTTTATATTGTTGTTTTCGCATTTGTGAAACTATTTTATTCCGAACAAAGACTCGATGACTATATATTATGTTACAGGGCAAAGAAAAGCCCTCTATATTGTGTTATTTACATTTTCCGCGCCAAAATGCGCTATGTCATCCTGCGAGGGATGACCAAGTCACTTATTTCTGGTCGCATGGACGTAGAAAATAGCATTTCTACTGTCATATTTCAGATTTTAACGCGTTAAACATTTCATCCCCAGTTTTGGTGTTTCTGCTTACTCCTTTTTAACCCATTATCGGTTTTCTATGTTGCAGTTGTGGAAGAATTACGTGTCTTTTTTGTCATGTTTTTACTCGAGTCCGCATTTCTTTTTGTCGACTGATGTGTATCCTGGACAGCCTTTGGGGGCTTTGTCGTCCATCATACCCATCATTCTGAAGGGAAGGTCTGTGGTGACCGAGTGAATTAATATATTTTGTCTTTGTGTAATTATGTCTGCGGTATCCGGTTATTGGCATATATCGCTCATTGCTATGGGTGGTATTGCATTATGAACGGATATTGCGAGACATAAGGAATTTAATTAATGTTGTTTTTGTTCTCGCTTTTCTTTGTTTACTCGCTGTATATATACCGCTGCTTCGCTGTGTTAAAAATGAATTGAATTATTACGTGTGAGGATAATAAACAATTACGTTGGTTTTGAGACTTGTTTGCGCACGAACTCACCAAAAAGGAAAGTCTTCGAGTGGATTACTATTTACTGCTAAAATATTGCAGGAGGCAATGTGCCTTACTTACCCCTACATGGACCAAATCACTTACAATTAAAATTTTACATCATAATGCAAGATTTTAAACGTGTTTTGGGCTTTAATTGCAAGTAAAAAAAAGGATTGAACAGTTAAATTTTTTCGGTTGGCTTTCAAATGTTAAAAATTTAGTTTTTTAAATAGCTTTGAACACGTGCGAAATGTAATCCAACGGGATTAAAATAGCTTTTTTTTTCCAAAAACTTGCAAAAATCGCCCAGTGGCTGGGGGCTTTGCCTCCAGACCCCCATAGCCACCGGCGGCTGGGGCCTCCGTCCCCAGACCCCATCTGTGATACGTTTGAGTACAATAGCTTACTCAACACGTCTCCTAAGTTAGACATTTTCACTTTCTAACTACTAGTTTTCGCCCTTTCCATTTACCGAAATCCTGGTTAAGTGCCAACAGGCTACAGCTACAGAGCTTTCATTCTATGATGTCTTTGCCCCACAAAAAGTTCTGTTTTCGAAATTTTTTGATGACGTCATTGCATGTGATTTGTGGTTTGGGCCCCACCCAATCAAAAATTCTGGCTACGCCTATGATCCCAACCCTCACAGGAAAAGAGCTAGAATTGGTTGAGGAAGCAAAGCGGTATCATTTCGATATTTTCGGCGTTTCTTCAACCAAAAGACGTGGCTCCGGAACTGTGGATCTGGATGGCGGATGGAAACTCTTCTATTCTGGTGCTGATCCATAGTATGTCTGCTCAAGCGGGTGTAGGGGTTCTCACAAGCCCTCGGTAGTCAGATTGTGTGTCAAATTGAATTCCTTTGGGATCACGGGTCTGTATGTTGAAGCTCAAGGTATTGGATCGGTCATTGTGCGTAATGCAGGTATATGCCCCCAATGTGACGAGTAAATATCAGGCTTTTGTGGATGAAGTAAATGATGCTCTTTTAAGATTATCACCTACTGAATCTACAGTCTTTATGGAGGATTTTAATTGCATTGTTTTCTGTAGGTGTCCAAATTTTTCTGGTGTTATACAACCTCGTTCTGGTGTAAATATTTGTATGAAACCTCGATCTGGTTCAGCAAAAGTTGTAAATATTTGTTTGGCCAAGATTTTCCAAATTTCATCTTGTAGCTTTGTAACTTTATTCATGAGGGTAGAAATAGACTTGAAGACCACTTTGGTCACTTCGCTTCTTCCCTATTGCCAGTAGATATTATCGTTAACATGCTTTGCTTGCGATTCAATTGTGATTTTAAACTTCGCTGGCTTTGAAATAAACTACTACTACTACTACTACTAACACACATGTTGAAACAGACACAGATACGTGGAAGGGTGTGATCGGAAAACATGGAGTCACTGGACTGAATGAGAACGTAAGGTATTTACTGCAGCTCTGTTGGAGCAACGGACTCCGAATTATGAATACCTTTTTCCAGCACAGAGAGGTTCACAAGTATACATGGTATCGACCTAGTATGGCTCAAAAATCTTTGATAGATTTTTGCATAGTTTCGTCAGATTTGTTTTCTGATGTGCTGAAGGTTTGATTGTCAACTGGTCATCATCTGCTCGTATGCTCCTTGCGACTTTCAAAACCTTGGCCAAACAGGAAATCCAACACGTCGTTTGTGACTTACCGGATCAAATGGGAGGCTTTGGAGGACAAAGAACTAAGGAAACAATTTGCATCCAGTACATCATCAAAGCTCAGACAACTTCTTAATGTATCCGAGGACATCGAGAAGGAATAGCTGCTGTTCAGATCATCGATCATTTCATCAGCTGCAGAAAGTTGTGGGAAAAAACGGCTGAGAGTGGAGGGTAATAGTGAGAAAAAAACACCTTGGTGGAATCAAGAAGCTAAAGAAGCTATTCGAGCAACGATAGATCCGTTCACAAGGCCTTGGTGCTGGACAGGTCGTCATCTGATTTGCAATCCCGGTACACTGAGGCGCGAAAAGCGGCAACTTCGACAGTAAAGAAATCCCAGGAGGAGTCATGAAAAGAGTTTGGCCGTTGGTTGGATTCCAACTATTTTTTGGCAAACAAAGTATTTTGGCAGAGTATCCGCCGTTTACGTGGCAAAAGATCGAGTGTCACATACTCCATCAAGGATTCTGCAGGTAACATTTTAACAAATGAGAATGAAATCCTTTCAAGATGGCGAGAATACTTTGAAGATCTTTTGAATCCTGTAAAGACATCGACTCCTGACACGCACGAAGTGACTCATTTAGGGGAAGAGGAAGTTTTCACTGCTATAGAAGTGGCAACGGCATAAAAGGGATAAAATGTGGAAAAGCTGCTGGTGAAGGCGAAATCAGACCAGAGGTGTTGAAAGCGCTGACTGGAGAAGGAATTTTCTGGTTAACGCGAGTGTGTCAAGTTGCGTGGAAGTTTGGCAAAGCTCCCAGAGATTGGCAAACAGATGTGATTATTCCGATATTCAAGAAACGAGATCGCAAGCAATGTACAAACTACAGAGGGATATCGCTTCTCAGTTTTTCAGTGAAAGTATATGCCAAATGCCTTGAAAGGAAATGCCGAAAGATAGTGGAATCAAAACTGGAGGATGGTCAGTGCGGTTTTCGTCCGGGTCGCAGCACCACAGATCGACCTTCACTCTGAAGCAAATCTTCAAGAAATCTTGGGAGTATGGCAAAGGTCTCTTTGCATGCTTTGTCGATCTTGAAAAAGCATATGACCTAGTACCTCGGAATAAACTTTGGAAGGTTTTGCGGGATAATGGCGTTGATGGTCAGTTGTTATGCGCCATTAAGTCATTCTACTGCCGACCGCAGGTTTGTGTTCGCGTAAATGGCAAGCAATCAAAGCCGTTCCATGTGGGCGTTGGACTCTGGCAAGGTTGCTTTTTTTAAAGTCTCCTTTTCATTGTTTACATGAATTGGATCAAAAAATGAAGCCAAGCTGATGAGTGTGCCTCGATTGCAAATTGCAAAATCAGTCGTCTGCTATTTGCTGATGACTTGGTTCTGCTTTTATTCCACAGAATCTGGCCTCCACAGCGCATTAAATATATATTTTTGCAGATGCATGCAACACCGCTGGAATGAAAATAAGCACGGTCAAAACTGAGGTACTTCTATTTTCAAGAAACCCTGATCAGTGCGTGTTACAAGTGAACAGAGAGACATTGAAGCAGGTGGAGAAGTTCAAGTATCTTGGGGTTGCATTTACGAGTGACGGAAGGCAAGACGAAGAACTGGTTACCCGAATAAGCAAGGCTAGTCCAGCAATACGAGCTTTGCACTATTCGGTTATCATGAAACGAGAATTGTCAGAACAGTCAAACCTCGCAATTTTCCAAACAGTTTTTGTCCCCATTCTCACATATGGTCATGCATCTTGGGTAATGACCAAAAGAGTGCGATCACAAGTGGAAGTGTCCGAAATGAGGTTTTTGCGAAGAATCGAAGGAGTAACACTGTTTAACAAGGTGCGTAGCTCTGAGCAGGGATGTGGAAGCGGAAGCGGTGGAAGCGGTAATTTTTTGTGGAAGCGGTAATTTTTTGTGGAAGCGGAAGCATTTTGATGAAACAGATTGTAAGCGAAAGCGAACTCGGAAGCAAAAGTGTTGATAGGGAGCTGGAAGCGGAAGCAATTTTTGCAAAATCAGGCGCTTCCGGATTTTCAAACTGGCTACAACCGTTGGGGTAAAATGTAACAATAATAATGTTATTTATAGATACATAACAATGTATGCAAAATTTCTACTTTAGTTACTGCCATAATTTTTAACATTTGTGCTGCCTTAAATTATCGCAATTAACAAAGAGCCATGAGTACACCGTCTTTGCGAGAGATCATGGGTGTGATATACGTGATATACCACCAATACAATTATGTCCTCAGAGTTTGAGGGTTTACTGTGGTCAGCAGTAGCCACGATGTGGTTATGGTTGGCTACTTCTTAATTTGCTGAGGCGGCTGTACGTGATGGCAAGTGGCACTGCCAAGTAAGCCTAATACTGTCACCTGTAGTTTATGAAACCTTGTACTTAGCCGTTCGCAGCTGTTACAAATTGAAAGTTACTTACTGGTAACTAAGAATCTGCTGTTACTGGTTAGTAAGAAATAGGGATGATAACTAAAATGCATTGTTATTTAAAAATGATAAAATAGATAGTTACGCCTACTAACCATGTTATTGCCCGGGCTGGATTCACATTGTACGGGGCACTTGGCACTTTGGAGATTTTCTCAACATCTTTCAGCCAAATATAGGAGAAGACCAAAACAGTCTCACCATCTGAGCGCGGGGCACCTAGCAGGTACTGCGCTCTATTTTGGTAAATCCAGCCCTGGTTATTGCACTACGTTCATAAAAAGGTTTGGTGAGGGCCTGAGATAACAACTTTTAGAACAAAAAATCTCATTTCCTCCGCGGTTATACATTTAAATTGGTTGGCAAAAATTGCATTAAGTGGGGCCCCTGTATGGTTGTCAATATTGTTGTTAATTATCGTAGCAAGCGAAAAATGCTACAAGAAGCTGAATCTGAAAAACAATAGACTTTTTTGTCGTATTTTGTCATTGGTGACATTTCAATTGAATGTAGTGGGCCCACTGGACCCTACTGGCTTTTGGATATGCCTTTGGGGCTCTGTTACATATGGTAAATCCATCCCTGGTTATTGCATTACGTTCATAAAAAGGTTAGATGAGTGTCTGAGGTTGCAGCTTTTAGGACAAAAACCCTTAATTTCACCCGGATGATACATTTAAATTGGTTGGCAAAATTTGAATTGAGGGGGCCCCCTGGTCGTCAATATTATTGTTAATTACTGTTGCATGCGTGTACTGTTGTACGCGAAGATGCTAAAAGAAACTGAAGAAACAAAGCGTTTTTGTCACCTCTTTCTTCTTGGTGACATTTCGATTAAAGGGAGCCCGGGCCCCTAGTACCCCCCCCCCCTGGCTACGCCTATGGTGCATTAGCCATTACTGCTGGATCTTGGTTATTTCGTTATGACGTGCTAGGCTACTGTATAACAAAAACTTGCCAGTTTTCTTTTTACACTAAATACAATTAGCTGTTTCATACTGAGCAGGGATGTGGAAGCGGAAGCACTTTAATAAAAGCGACCGGAAGCGGAAGCGAACTCGGAAGCGACTAATTCTGTCTGGAGCTGAAAGCGGAAGCAAAAAATTTTAAAGGGGAGGAAGCTGAAGCAAACTCGGAAGTATAAAACTTCAAGAGGAGCTGGAAGCGGAAGCATTAAAAATTTGAATGCTTCCACATACCTGGCTCTGAGATATGAAAATCTCTTAACATCGAGCCGTTACTTCTCCGAATGGAAAGATCTCTGCTTAGATGGTTTGGCCATGTAAGCAGAATGCCTCAGGAAAGACTCCCCAAACAAGCTTTACTTGCCAAAGCAAATGGGAGAAGACCCTTGGACAACCTAAAACTAGATGGACCGATTACATTAAGGATTTTGGATTGAACTGCTTGGCACATCACCCAAGCAAAATGATGGAGGTGGTGGAAGACCGTCAACTGGGCAGCTTAATCTCGAGCTGCTGTTCCCGCAACTCCCACGGAAAAGCGACCAATGAAGAAACAAGAAAAAAAAGATTATTATAGCGCCATACACGTCGAATACAAAAAAAATTATAAACCTACGGTCTGTTTTGCCCGTAATCAGGATCATCAGGGGTGTCTTATTCAAAAAGAATTTTATTAATATTATGTCACTTTTATTTTTTAATTATAGAGTTATTTTGTTTTTTTGTTAGAGAACTTATTATACTCGTGAGCTGATGTTTGGCAAAACTATTTTTTAATTATACAAAAAGATAAAATGTAAGTGTTATCTATTTTTGATTTACTAAATTTTATATTTTGTTATTATAATTCCTCAGTATATATTTGTTAAGTTCGGCTAATCTGAATAAGAAGTGATTCCAATAATATAAATTATTATTTCAGTAAAAGATTCCGAAGCAGCTTTGCTAGTGATACGCCAACATGCCGCATTAGGCTATGGCACGCTATCCTCAGTACCCCTGTTCATGTTTTAACTTTTTTGATTTTGATATGGCTTCGCTGTGTTTTTGAACCAGATTTTTATATTAACCCCAAAAGTAAAAAAAATTTTTGTTTAGTTGAACGGTTTCTATGTGATGCGATAGTTTCCGACCCCCACTTTTGAAAAAAATGAGTTTTTTTGACAAAAGAAAGTGCTGCTTTTGAATATACCTACGAGTAAAACAGTAATTCAACTAAATGCCCTTCTGCATTTCACATCTTTAAAAAAAAACTAAGTCAATTGGACTTCCGGTTTAGTAGTTATGGCCATTTTAGTTATATTATTTGCAAAACTTCCTCTGGTGGCCAAAATATAATTTTATTATTTTTTAATAAAATTATAAAAAAATTGTGTCTATTTCACCATTTTTAGTAAAAGAGACTTCAGTTTTGAACTTGAGATTTTGCTGCAGTGCCACTAGAGGGAGATTATTTGCTATCTATTTCAAGATTGCTTATTGATTACTGTTATATACGCTTCTAAAGTTAACGCCTCTGCAAAAGTTTGAATAAATTATGATTCAGCGCGATTTTATATAGTTTGTTTTTTTTTCAAATACCGATCTAGATCATGTAAAAAAGCTAGTATTTAATGCTGAAATGCAGCAACAACACACGCCGTTTGCAGCATAAATATAATTACTAGGGTTGTTCAAAAAAAAACTTTTTTTCAATTTTAACCCATTACCCCCGCAAATTGTTAGGTTGGTGATTGAAACCCCCGCACCAAATTTCAGCTCATTTGGTTCACAGGGAGAGGAGGGCATGCAATTTGAAATTTTGAATTTTTGTCAACAAATATGGATTTTTTGCCCACTTTAGCATTAATTTTTTCTGTCAAAATACCTGGTATTGTAGCTGTTTTGATTTAATATTGCTCAAATTACATGTTAGACCTAGTCTAAACCAGTTTTGGTGTTTGTTTTGTAAATTTATTGACAATAAAATGTTTTGTTTTTTCGCTATTTTGACTAAAACATGTTAAGGTGCATATACCATTTGACCGCTTTCTAACACCAATACTGCCCTACAAACCGTTACATTAAATGAGAAAAAGACTGATTTCTACCAAGAAACTCATCTAACCTCCCTCTTCATGTGTAGGCGATGACATAGCCTACACTAAGTTATTGAAACTATGCTTGGCAAGTTTACCCGTAGGAAATATGATTTATCATTACAATTACAACTGCTATAATGTTAGTCAACAACCAGCAGTTGATGAAGTTTCAAACATTATTTTCTCGCGGTCCAGCATTTCTGTGTTGGTTGTTCTAGTTATTAGCAAGAACAATTTCATGATCGTTCGATTTTTTGATCCTGGGTTTTCAAGGTACTGTAAAATAGTAAAGAATTGGAATGATTCATTGCGAAATGCAGTGGCGAAATGTTACAAAGTTTCGTCTCCAGGCTGACCAATCTTTAGATAATAATGCTTAAAAACTAGTTTGTTCTCGCCAGTAGAGCTAGCGAGATACATTTTGTCTATGTGTGTGATGAATCGAACAACCATCTCGTATGCACGATACGTGTTGTTTTGGTTTAGGGCATTCATCCTTCTCTACCAATCAAGCTTGAAACGAGCTCCAAAACAGTAGTAGTTAGAGCTCATTCATATACAGGGTTGGCCATAAGTCGTGCAACAAAGAATCACGTGGAGTATGACGAAAAACGAAGTCAAATCTAGAAAAAAAAATGTATTTTGTGTACTTTCTTAGGGTATAAAGTACATGTTCTTTTTTAGAGCAGTGAAGCATTGCAAGTATGTATCAGTGAAATTAGTTAATGAAAACTGCTTTAAATAGTTTGGTGAACGAGTAATGGCTCATCCTGTATTTAGTTCATCATAGATAAAAGCATTAAAAATCCTACTGTTTCACTCTTATGATATAGCGAGATCTTTAGAGTTTAACACATAAAACAAGTACAGCTTAGGGCAGAGTTCGAAATCAACACTTCCCGTTTGCCCGAGGCTAGCTGAAATCGCCTCGGGCAAGTTATTTTCCGCCTTCACTTGCCCGGCAGGCAAGTTGACTGAATGCAACGTTTTAAGCAAAGATTATTTGGAAATGCAAATTGCCGCTTTTTCAACAATAAAATAGAATGCAGGTAAAGCAAGCTTTTCGATCCTTGCTTTATTTTAGCGCAATCACCGCGATTAACACTTCGTTTAATCTCACGCACATTATTTAATTTCAAGTATTTGTTCGATACTCGGACAACGAGTTTTGCAACTCCTTTCACGTAAATGTTCCGTTCTTTTCAAGCAAAAACTTCGCCTACGCCTGCCTTTTCAACCGCTCTTTCAGGTATCACAAGTACTACCCTGCCCTGTAAGAAAACAAGATAAAAAAATTTGGCAATTTTGTTTTAGTGTTTCAAGATTTTTAGCTTCTTTATTTCTTGCAAAAAAAATCAGCTTTTTTGCTGGTGCAGTTTTGGTTGATATTGCGTTTGCAGCAAAAAAGCAGCGTGGACTATTGTAAACGTAACATTTAAAACAATTATAATCCAAAAATCAATTTTTACAAATTGAATGACTAAAAAAGGCTACTATTACGTCATTTTGATTTAAAAATCTCAAACAAAAACTGGATTTTCTCGAAATACGATATTATTCAAATTCGGTGCTTCTTGCGCATTTTTTTCAAAATTAACATCAAAATTCACTGTGCCTATTTGTTTTGGGCAAGTTGAGATTTTGGCGGGCAAGCAAACATTTGCTATTACTTGCCCGACGGGCAAGTTGTTGAAAAAGTTAATTTCGACCCCTGGCTTAGGGTAAACCAGACTGAAGAGTTTTCGTTGTTTTATCTGTGGTATACAATATGTTTTTACAAGTCATTTAATCAGCCTATTAACCAACTTCACGTGGTCTTCTGGTTCAATCAATGCAGGATAACCGAGTGTTTGCAGTGCTTCTCAGATGTGTGGCTAGCAAGGATATTATACAGAACAATCTTGAGTAAAATTATGCCCAACAGTTTATAGTGTTTTGGTTGCTAGCATTCAAGTCACAAATATGTAAGCACTGTTGGCTTCAAAGGCTGCTTTGTGGATGCACCATACAATCCCACTAATATTATTATGTTCAGCAACAAATGTTGCTTTTGGTTTTTTGAAATGGGTATGCTACAAGGTCTAGAAATGTTTCAAGATTGTGCGAGTGTAGTTAGTGTTACCATCAAATCAAACAAGATTTATTTCTGTCGAAAAACATTGTTACCACTCATTTGTAAGGCGTTAGTAAGAAGCAAAAGAAAATAAGAGGTTGGTTGCCCAGTTGCTATTATATCACGAAACCAGTAGCACTAAAACGACTCAAAAACTAATGTTACCTGAATTTCTGCTGAACTAAATTACTGTTTATAATCGGTTAGATTGGTAGATAATTTAGCGTTTGGTCGTGAGACTTTGTTTGGTCGTGAGACGTTTTGTGTTAGGTGATTTCAATGGGCATGTTGGAAGATCTTCTCTAGGCTATGATGGAATTCATGGTGGATTTGGTTGGGGTGAGCGCAACAGAGATGGTGAAAGGATCGTAGAGTTTGCAGACAGTCTTGATATGGTTGCTGGAAACACTTTTTTCAAGAAGGACGACAAAAAATTAATCACCTATAAATCTGGAAATTGTGCAACTGTCATTGACTATGCAGTGGTGCAGAAAGAAGTTATGAAGAAAAGTTAAAGACGGAAAAGTAATCCCGGGAGAGGAATGTTTTTCACTACACAGATTGCTCATCATGGACCTAATGATGGAGCATAGAGCTGTTAGAAAGTTGAAAAATCCCGGAAAAGTGCAATTGTGGAGATTGAGAGCCGAAAAAATCAAAAAGATGATGAAAGATGGAATGAAAGATGCAAAAGAGGAACCTAAAAGTTGGGATGATTGGTGCAAGTATATCATGAATGTAGCCAAAAGAGTTTGTGGAATATCGAAAGGTGGTCATAATCAAAAACCAACATGGTGGTGGAATGAAGAAGTGAAGGAGGTCATCAAAGAGAAAAGGCGTTTGTATAAAGTATGGCAGAAGAAAAAAGACCAACGATCAAAAGAACAATATTGGGCTATGAAAAAGAAAGTTAAAAGAGTGGTAGCAGCGGCAAAGGAGAAGGAAGCCAAAAAAATAACAGAACTTTTTAAGAAGAAAAATTCGAAAGCACTGCAGTATGTCTTTAAACTGTGCAAACAGAGCAAGAAGGATAAAAAAGACATAATTTTAATTGTAATCACATTTTATTCACCAAGTTGCCTTGGCCAGGAGACAGCGAAGGGACCTTTCGGTCTTCGAGTCAAGCTGCCACTTGCCCACCTGTCTACCACACACGGCAGAGGCTTCACACTGTCCCTTTTAATGCTGAACGTCAAGCAGGGAAGCTGTGAATACTAATTTTTATAGTCTTTGGTTTGACCTGACCAGGAATCGAACCCCAGTCTACCGCTTCAGTAGCAGACGCTCTATCCGGGAATGCCTTGTATCCTTGGAAAAGATGGAAAGCTAAAGGTGACACTGCAGGAGAAAATTAAAGTCTGGAAGGAATATGAAGAGAAGCTGTTGAATGAAGAAAATGATTGGAACAAAAATATGGAAATAATGAAGGTTGAAGATCCTTGTGAACAAGTTTCTACAGAGGACGTGATGGAAGCTCTCGTTCTAATGAATACAGGAAAGGCGGCTGGACCAAGCGGAGTAACAGTGGAGTTGTTAAATGTTTTCAAAAAAGAGTCTGTGAGAAGATTGGCCGAAGTTGCAAACATTATGCTGGAGGAAAATAGAATTCCAGAAAGTTGGAGAACGAGTGATTTGGTTCCAATTTTTAAAGGAAAAGGAGATTAAAATCGTGTGGAAATCACAGAAGCATTAAACTGTTAGAATATGGTATGAAAGTGATTGAAAGAATTTTTGAAAGACGGCTACGGAAAGTTGTGAAACTGGATGAAATGCAGATGTGTTTCATGCCAGGTAGAGGTACGACGGACGCTATCTTCATAATGAGACAGTTGTTAGAAAAATATGAGATGGCCGGAAGAGATCTATATATGATATTTGTGGATCTTGAGAAAGCCTTTGATCGTGTTCCAAGAGAGGTGATTTGGTGGTCGCTGAGGAGAAAAGGGGTACTAGAAAGAGAAATAAAAGCAATAATGGAAATGTATACAAATATTGAAACATCCGTCAAGGTGGAATACACGAGATCGGAGTCATTTGATGTAAAAGTTGGAGTCCATCAAGGATTGATACTAAGTCCTCTTCTGTTTGCGTTGGTGATGGATGAAGTGACTAAAGACATCAGAGAAGGAGTTGTAAAGGAAATGATGTATGCGGATGATATTGAGTTAGTCGGTGATAACTGGGAAGAGATAGAATCTCGATACACTCGATGGAAGAAAGCATTACAAGACAAAGGAATAAAAATAAATGTATACAAGACAAAGGCTTTTTATACAAGAAGAAATTTTATACGAACGCAAATGCGAAAGTATCCTTACCCTGTATGTAACAAAGGAGTGGGAAGGAATTCCGTGCAGTGTACAAAATGTCAACGCTGGGTGCACAAGAGGTGTTCTGGAGTTCATGAAAGTTTAACCAGAGAGAAAGATTTTACTTGCAAAAAATGTATCCCTGGTGCGTTATTTGAAGATGAAAATAAAATGATAAGTTTGGATGGAGACAACGTAGAAGTGGTGGACAGGTTTTCTTGGTGATGTAATCGGTACGGAAGGAGGTGCTCAGGAGGCAGTAACATCAAGAATTAGATCGGTATGGAAAAAATTTAAACAGGTTTCGAATGTTATATGCGGAAGAAGCCTATCATTGAAGGTTAGAGGCACCTTATACAAAAGCTATGTGAGAAATGCTCTAACTTATGGTGCTGAATGTTGGGCATTAAAAATGGAAGATGAAACGAGGCTAAAGACCACAGAAATGAGAATGTTGCGAATGATATGTGGGAAAACTTTGAAAGATAAAGTAAACAATGAGAAGATTCGTGATATGACGGGTGTAGTGAAATTGGAAGTGTTTCTGAGAGAGAAAAAGTTGCGATGGTTGGGACATGTGGAGAGAATGGATGAAGAAAAGGGTCCAGTAAAGGCACTACTCTTAGAAGTTGATGGGACTAAAAAAGGAAGACCGAAAAAGAGGTGGAAAGAAGTACTAGAATGTGACATGACTGCCAGAGATTTGAAAAGGTTGGATGCTCAAGATCGTGAAAGATGGCGACTAGGCTGCAAAAACCAGCTGACCCCTGCATGAGGGGAACCTCTGCTGGGCTCCAGAAATAGAAGGAAGCACATTCCTGTAGCAAAATGATGATGATGATCGTGAGACTTAATAACATTTCGCAATGAATCATTCCAATTCTTTACTATTTTACAGTACCTTGAAAACCCAGGATCAAAAAATCGAACGATCATGAAATTGTTCTTGCTAATAACTAGAACAACCAACACAGAAATGCTGGACCGCGAGAAAATAATGTTTGAAACTTCATCAACTGCTGGTTGTTGACTAACATTATAGCAGTTGTAATTGTAATGATAAATCATATTTCCTACGGGTAAACTTGCCAAGCATAGTTTCAATAACTTAGTGTAGGCTATGTCATCGCCTACACATGAAGAGGGAGGTTAGATGAGTTTCTTGGTAGAAATCAGTCTTTTTCTCATTTAATGTAACGGTTTGTAGGGCAGTATTGGTGTTAGAAAGCGGTCAAATGGTATATGCACCTTAACATGTTTTAGTCAAAATAGCGAAAAAACAAAACATTTTATTGTCAATAAATTTACAAAACAAACACCAAAACTGGTTTAGACTAGGTCTAACATGTAATTTGAGCAATATTAAATCAAAACAGCTACAATACCAGGTATTTTGACAGAAAAAATTAATGCTAAAGTGGGCAAAAAATCCATATTTGTTGACAAAAATTCAAAATTTCAAATTGCATGCCCTCCTCTCCCTGTGAACCAAATGAGCTGAAATTTGGTGCGGGGGTTTCAATCACCAACCTAACAATTTGCGGGGGTAATGGGTTAAAATTGAAAAAAAAGTTTTTTTGAACAACCCCAATAATTACAGCATTGCAGTACAGTAATGTAATGTTTTGACTTAAATTTACGATGACCGCTTCAGCAATTTCAAGAAAGTTGAAAAGCTCTTTTGATTAACAAAGAAACACAATTCAATCTAAGATTTGCAGATATTCATATTAAAACAAAACACAGTTACCAAACTTCAGCAAATTTCAAAAGTTTCTATCAAAACCGAAAAAACAAAAATCAGATATTTTTTGAAAAAGTTTGTTTTTAGGTGTTAGTAAAAGTCGTGCGTGTTTGTTCCACAACATGAAGTATGCTTTATCGTTGTCAGGGGTTCCGATCTTTGTTGAGCATTGGGGGGGATAATTTGCAATTTTACCCCAATTTTGCCCTATTTTTAACATTGGGGAGATGGACCTCGACCACAATTTTGTTCAGGTGAGCAAATTAAGTGAAGACCAAAAAAAAAGGTCTTCACCAACAATGAAACACTTTTTTTCCCAAATTCAGGTGAAGACCAAAAAAAAAAGGTCTTCACCAAGAATGGGACACTTTTTTTTCCCCGAATTTAAGTACAGACCTACGATCAGATGCACACCAGAGTCAAATTTATTGGGGGATGCAGATGTAGACCATACTCAAACGGGATACACTCAAATTATTGGGGGGATATATCCCCCCCCCCTCGTTTCGGCACCCCTGGTCATTGTTGTTTACCTGTTTTAAAATTTCGTTGTAGTCACTGCCATATTTAACTGAAGGCTCAGCTGCAACATTGATAACTTTCAATCCCAAAACAATATGGTTAATTTGTTGAAAAGAAGAATTTTTGTTCCAGCATACTACTGCATTTGTTCTTAAAAACGTAGGTTTAATTCCAGTTACTGGTTGATCAAAAGATATAAATGAATCCTTGCAGAGTGCTGGCTTCATATACTTTTGTAGTTCTGGCTTACCTATTCGGAAATCTGTTTTTGGAGAGTTCAATAAGGTAGTAGCGATGGTTTTCTTGGTTTCATCCATGGTTTCATCACTAACTAAATTTGAAAATAGTGCAAGTGGTGTGTGCCTTGGTGGCACATATCAAGTATACAATTCCTCTGCGCTTTCAAGCCGAACATAGAGCTTTATCTTTTACCGGACACTCATTTACAACTTCCCAAAGCATTAGTGTCGAATAAGTAGCATCTGCAAAAACCGGTGAGGCAGACCCGGCGCCACGGGAGGGCATACCGGGGCCGTGCCTCCCCAACTGACTGATTGTGCCCCCCCAAACGAAAACTGTGCCCCCCCCCCCCCCCCCCAAGCAAGGACTGTGCCCCGAAGAAATTAACAGGCTCGGGGCTTCTGGAGCGGAAATCGAGGTCCAAATTAGTGTTTTTTGTGGATGAAGACCTTTTTTTTGGAGATCACTTGTTTTCGGCCGGAAAAACCGCTTGAATTTGCGATTTCGGCCGTAAAATCCCTTACAATTTCAGTGAAGACCTTTTTTTTTGTTTTTTTTGGAGATCACCTGTTTTCGGCCGGAAAAACCGCTTGAATTTGCAATTTCGGCAGGAAAATCTCTGTGACTGTTTGCTTCTCACCTTGTTTATTTCATCCACTCTGGGATAAATTTCTTGTGCCCCTGTACCCCTCTCGAATTCACACAAAATAAACTTCTCGTGCCCCCCAAAATTTATTTATGCCCCCCCCAGTCACGCTGTGCTGGCGCCGGGCCTGCGGTGAGGAAACCCAATATCGTGCATTTACCACCAAGGCACAAACCACTTGCACTATCTTCAAATTAGTTAGTGATGAAATCAAGAAAGCCATCGCTGCTACCTTGTTGAAATATCACAAAACAGATTTTCAAATACATAAGCCAGAACTACTATAAACACGGTACATGAAGACAGTACTTTGCATGGCTTCATCAATAATGAACCATGGCTACATTATTTTTTGATCTGAATGGAATTGAACAAAGATTTTCAAAGAGATACTGCTCGAAATTGGTTTTATTGAAGAATTGAGAGCTTTTTGAGTTAATAAATAGGTGCCCCAAACCTTTTTCTATAATTTTAATTCGTTTGACTCTGTACCATTGGTAACCGTGCATTTTGCAGTTTTGGGACATCACGAAAGGCATAATTTTGCAAAAATTCTCGAAAATTAAGAAATGCGATTTCCAACTGGTTGCAGTGAGTAGCCTGTAACCAAGTCTGAAAACCTGCCTACTGCTCCTGGAATCTGTAGACCTAGGCTACCAGTACTGACCAGTTTATAGTAATAAATAAATAAATATGATGATGATGATGATGATGACCTACAGTCAGTCTTTTGTGATGTCACAAAATTGCAAAATGCAAGATTGCCAATGGTACAGAGTCAAATGGATTAAAACATATTTTTACGAAGAAAGGGTATCGTGGAAAAGGTTTGGGATCAGAGATGGAACCGGTCAGGATTTTCTCGACCCGAACCAACTGGTAAATTTAAAAATCTATGCCGGTTGGCCGGCCGGTCAGGGCCGCCGAGAGGGGGGCAGGGGGGTACAATGACCCCGGGGACAATGGACTTTAGGGGGCCCATGGGCTTCAGGAAGGCCGTTAGCTTCAAAGGGCCCATGAAGTCGAGAGGGGGCCCATCGAAATGACACTGAGAAATCAGCATGAGAAGCTTGAAGACCTTTTTGTTTTTGGAGATCACCTAATTTCGACCGGAAAATCCGTTAGAATTTGGAGATCACATCATTTTTCGGACCAAACTACAGCATTTTCTCCGTCTGTTTTGGACTTTACAAAACCGGAAATCCGTCATATTTGAGCTGGCCCCGGGCCCACTTTTGGTCCGCGGCGCCACTGCGGCCGTTTGACCGGTTTCTGACCGGCCCGGTTGACCGGTTTTTCTACAAAGGTTTTTGTTCACTGTTCAATCTATATAATAAAAAATTTTCGAAAGGGGGGCATGAATGAGGTGTTAAAATTTGTGACTCCGAATAGGGGTCTCAGAAAAAAAACGCAAAAAAAAATTTTGCGTTTTTTACAAAAATAACTCAATTTTGAGACCTTGTTAGGTTAAATTTCGGTTTGAAAGACCTGTTTTGAGCAGTGCAAAACGTGCATAAAATAAACATAAAAAGCACTGGAGGGCACAAGCTCAATTATTAGACGTTCTTTCTAAGGATATTATGCGTAGGCCCAGAAAAGTTAAAATTTTTTAGTTATTGGTGACAGATTATTTGCAATTTGTTGGGCAGCAAACACTAAACTGTTATGACATTGGCTAGAAAATATTCGAAATATAATGTGCACCAGCAATTTGTAGAAATGCTGCTACTTCAGAACAAGCCATGGCTAGTTCGATGTAAAAAAATAAGAGCTATGTCTTTCTTGCCCAGTGTAGAGTATGGTAAATTAAAGTTGAAAAAAGCTTTTCAAAGCGGCAAGATTTTGTCTTGTACTAAATACAGCGCCGCTTCTACTCTCAAGCTCATTAAAATGATGGAAAATGCCAGATAGCGTAAGCCTATTCCACATATGCATATTTTATTATAATCTGATTACGCGATTTTAAGGTATATTTTGCACTTTTTTTGCTTTGTGCCGTGGCCCAAAGGGGAGCATAGCACAATGTCCCCTAAAAACGCCCCTGGATGTGCATTGTGCATGTCTTAATGGTCACAGCATATTAGTCACAGGTTGAAACCATTCAACGTGTTTTTTAAGGTATGGTTTGTAAATACTGTTTATTATAAAAAGTTTCATTTTTCGGTTGGTGCTTAGTTGCCTTTTGGTTGCAAAATAGGAGAATTTGACCGGTGTTTCAACCGGCTTGACTGACCGGTCAAAGAATCTCGACCCAACCGGTAACCCGACCGGCTGGTCGATCCGACCGGTGCCGGTCGACCCGACCGGTTTCCACCTCTGTTTGGGACACCTCTTTGTTACCTCTAGTAGTTCTCGGTCCTTCAATAAAAACGATTTCGAGCAGTATCTCTTTAAGAACGGGTTCAGTAGTATATTGGAAAGAACATTATTTTTTTCTACAAATCAACCAGATTGTTTCGGGATCGGAGCTACCAATGATGCAGCTGTGCGTTTAGTTAAATTTGGCAGTGACTACAACGAAATTTTAAAACAAATGAACAACAATGATAAAGCATACTTCATGTTCTAGAACAAACACGCACGACTTTTACTAACACCTAAAAACAAACCTTTTCAAAAAATATCTGATTTTTGTTTTTTCGGTTTTGATAGAAACTTTTGAATTTGCTGAAGTTTGGTAACTGTGTTTTGTTTTAATATGATAATCTGCAAATATTGGATTGAATTGTATTTCTTTGTTAATCAAAAGAGCTTTTCAACTTTCTTGAAATTGCTGGAGCGGTCATCGTAAATTTAAGTCAAAACATTACATTACTGTACTGCAATACTATAATTATATTTATGCTGCAAACGGCGTGTGTTGTTGCTGCATTTCTGCATTAAATGCTTGCTTTTTCATATGATCTAGATCGGTATTTGAAAAAAAACAAACTATATAAAATCGCACCGAATCATTTATTTATTCAAACTTTTGCAGTGGCGTTAACTTTAGAAGCGTATATAACAGTAATCAATAAGCAATCTTGAAATAGATAGCAAATAATCTCCCTCTAGTAGCACTTCAGCGAAATCTCAAGTTCAAAACAGAAATCTCTTTCTCTAAAAATGGTGAAATAGACACAATTTTTTTATAATTTTATTAAAAAATAATAAAATTATATTTTGGCCACCAGAGGAAGTTTTGCAAATAATATAACTAAAATGGTCATAACTACTGAACCAGAAGTCCAATTGGCTTAGTTTTTTTTTAAAGATGTGAAATGCAGAAGGGCATTTAGTTGAATTACTGTTTTACTCGTAGGTATATTCAAAAGCAGCACTTTCTTTTGTCAAAAAAACTCATTTTTTTCAAAAGTGGGGGTCGGAAACTATCGCATCACATAGAAACCGTTCAACTAAACAAAAATTTTTTTTACTTTTGGGATTAATATGAAAATCTGGTTCAAAAACACAGCGAAGCCATATCAAAATCAAAAAAGTTAAATATAAACTGGTTTAATCCTCAGTGATGCTGCATTTAGAAAGTGAACCCTGACCCTTAATCTTTCGAGCTTGACTATTCCCTATATGACCCTAAATCAACATTTATATACTGAGATTTTATTTTAACTTGTGCTTGTACTCAGGTGACTACGTAAACTAACTGCAAGTAATAAGATTGCTCATTGCTCAAGCTTTATTTTTTCTGATGAAGCCTTTAAGGCAAAACCAATTTTGTTTCAAGCTTCCATTAGTTTTAATTTAAAGTCTTGTGCAATAGTACTAACTTACAGTAGTACAGTAATCCAAAATGCAAGAACTGCATTTCGTTTTGCCTTTGCTGCTTATTTTGAATACTGGAAGCAAAACCAACTTTATATAACAACCTATTACTTATAAGATTGATTCTACTTGATTGACATTGATAGTGAGTTAAGTTTAAGTCGAAACGTCTCGTAAGTCCAATATTTCATTTTATCATAATGGCTCTGTTTTTTTGTTTTTTGTGTTTTTGTCAAAACTATTGCTTAGCTTTTCTAATACTTCAGATCAAACTTTAATAAAAATGCAGATTGCTCTGATATACACTCGGTAAAAAATAAAGAAATATAATACGTGTTGGCGTGCCATGAATCACATCTTTCCACCAAACTTGACTCACACTACACTATTTCCTGTATTTGAATAAGACCCGGACTTGCAGGAATGTCATTCTATAAGCAGCAAAGATTCGACACATTATGCGTCATGAAGCGCAACCTAAAATAATCATTACACAGCAATCCTTTGTTTGTTTTAGTTCCTTCGTTTTGAAAGTTCACTTTTTTTATAAAAACCATTCTGCAAGAACACGAGCTCATTTTTGCTCAAAGTTTACGAACAAATTAAGAACAACGCCAGTTTCAGCATAAACAAATAATCATTAAAAACACAGACCTGTACAATGTTACATTTGATGAGTGCAGTTTCAATTCAACCGATTCAAAAAAGTGCTCGACAGCGTAGGCTAGAGCGATTATCACAACTTATCATAGAACACGTCAAAAATTAAAATTTAAAACCCTACAGTCTGTTTCACCCATAATCGGGATCATCAGGGGTATCTTATTCAAATAGAATCATATTCAAATAGTATTTTATTCAAATAGAATCTTATTCTATTTGAATAAGATACCCCTGATGATCCCGATTACGGGTAAAACAGACTGTAGGGCTTTAAATTTTCATTTTGACGTGTTCTATGTTATGTTGCAATGTTACATTTGTATACATTGCATTATATACATAGGTGGGCAAGTTAATGCAAAACGTTAGCTTCGTAAACCACTAATCCGTTAACAAACTTCACACCTCCGTTAACGTTAATCCGTTATTTTCAGACGTAATTAACGGAAGTTAATAAAGTCCGTTAATTCGTTAACACTTTGCGTGTACTTTACATTTCTTTATATTCACTCGCTTTTAGAACACGTATTGACGTTGTTGAGCTGATTGTAAGGAAATATTTATTGATGTGATGGTCTTTTTGTGTTTTGGAAGTTACATTTTACAGCCTAATATAATTTCAAGATAAGAATAAGTTTAAAAGCACTAACGAAGCTGCGATCGGAAAACCTTTGGAAATTGTGAACTGCGATAGTTAAACTTATGAGGCTGCAGCTTATTATTTGCCACGAAAAATAGCTTCTTTTTTCGCTCTCTTTCATAAACTCGTGCTAATACGCAACAAGTGTTACCAGAACAAACTGGTTTGTACCGGTACGATAAACAAATGGTACAAGATGTTAACGATAAAAACCTCAACGGAAGTTAACAGAACTTAATGGAAGTTAATTTAGTCCGTAATCGTGAAAAAAGCTTTTTAACGAATTAATGAAAAAGTTACCTTCGTTATTAACGATTAACGGACTTGTGCCCACATATGGTTACATGCAAATACCAACTAATTTGTTCGCAGTAGAGCTTTCTTACTTTTTTCTCCTGCGTAGTAGATTTATCCGAAGCCACGCCAATATTCTCGATTCCATGATCACGATCAATAACACAAGACAACTTTTACCCAAGCATAAATTAACTTTAAGTAGAGTAACTTTATTTTTTAATCAATTTTAAGCTGGAGCGGTTTCAAAAAATTTTGCATAGAGGGCAGAAGTGGAGTCGTCGAGGACATCCTTGGCCTCGAGGACACATTTTGAAGTCCATGGCCTCGAAGCCTCAAGCCCTCGAAAATTGCCCTGTCCTCGGCTCGAGGACAGCACCATTTTTTTTCACCCTTGAAATTTGCAAAGACCTTTTTTTGTTTTCCTCAAGTGGAGATTGCCTAAAAAAATTTTTTGAAGACCTTTTTAGCCTGAAAAAAAATTTTGAAGACCTTTTTTCAGGCCCGGCGCCAGGATAGCGTGACTGGGGGGGGATAAATAAATTTTGGGGGGCACGAGAAGTTTATTTTGTGTGAATTCGAGAGGGGCACAGGGGCACAAGAAATTTATCCCAGTCTGGATGAAACAAAAAAGGTGAGGAGCAAACAGTCACAGGGATTTTCCTGCCGAAATTGCAAATTCAAGCGGTTTTTCCGGCCGAAAACAGGTGATCTCAAAAAAAAAAAAAAAAAAAAAAAAGGGCAAAGCCCCCAGCCGCCGGAGGCACAGGGGTCTGGGGGCGGAGCCCCCAGCGTTCGAAAATTTTTTATTTTTTTGCAAAAATAGCATAATTTTAGGGCTATTTTAGTAAAAAATAATGCTTTTAAAACGTGGCATAAAAATTGGCAGTGCAACATGGTTTAACTGGTTGCATTAATGGGCTATGTGGGAGGTGGATAATGATAACACTGCAGTTCTCTTGTATACATGCTGGTAAATCATAAAATCTTACTATTCAACAAAACTCACACAGAGTAGTCTATTTCGTCTATATTATATAAAAAAAAATAATTGGGGGGGCTAATGAAAAGATACTCGAGAGAAGTGATTGGTAATTAACTAACACTGAACAGCCCCCCCTTATTCCTGAGTTTATAATATATTTGTTGATGAAATCTATGTTTGGCAGTTTTACACTAGCGATCAAATTTCATTGTTTATTTTTGGGCATTTTTAAAAGTTTTTATTGATTTGTGACTTCAATTTTTGACGATTTAGCCCCCCCCCCTGAATATTTGCTTCAAAAGTTGCTTTAAAACACTTTTTAGTCCATTTCAGCGCAAAAAACAGTCTCAGTAGAGCTAAAAATGTGGTATTTTTCTTATTCTGCGTTTTGGTTGACAGGCCAATGGGGGGCTATAGCCCCCCCCCCCCTGGCTACACTACTGCTTGTTTAGATGCTTATAAATTATAAAATTGAATTGTTCAATAAAACTCACTCGGAATAATTTATTTCGTATACAGTTTATAGAGAAAAATAATGGGGGGGGCTAATGAAAAGAGATTTGAGAGAAATGATTGGAAATTAACTAATACTGAATAGCCCCCCTCTCTATTCCTTAGTTGAAAGTATAGTTGTTGACTACACCTATATTTAGCATTTTTACACTTGCGATCAAATTTGATTGTTTATTTTCGACCATTTTTCAAAGTTTTCATTAATTTGTTGGTTTTATTTTTGAAAAATTAGCCCCCCCCCCTGAATATATGTTTCAAAAGATGTTTTAAATCACTATTTAGTCCACTCTAGTGCATAAAACAGTCTCAAAAGTGCTAAAAACGTAGTGTTTTTCTCATTCAGCATTTTGGTCGACATGCCAATGGGGGGGGGCTATAGCCCCCCTGCCCCCCCTCCCTGGCTACGCTGCTGAATATGCCATTCAATTCTACAGTATTTGAAGTAGGCTATCTAGTGACATTGTTAGCCCAAAAATTCTTCAAAAAGAAATACTTTTTGATTACTATCTTAGTTCTTAATTGCTACAATAAACAAGTAAAAACAACACAAGTTACTTTGCTAGGAGTACCATCAGGCCAATGACTCTTTATTTAGTAGAATAGGGACAGACGCGCGGAAAAAAAGAGATGAGCATTAAAGAAAAAAGCATACTTTTGTTGTAAAGGTTTTTTTGAGGCCATGCGTATTCGGCTGATTTGATTAGATCAGTGGTTCTCAACCTTTTTACGACCTCGTACCACTTGAACACCCCGAATCGTCAACGCGTACCACTTCTTGTATAATATCTTAGTGATTGCTGGTGATATCACATTCTACAAATTGGAAGTTACTTCCCGATTCCAAACTTCGAACTTTTAGCCTGCAATCACTTATCGCAATGCTGTGCGTCACAGTTTTGTTAAACATAAATTTCACATTGGGGGAAAAGTCTCTTGAACTTTGTTATTGTATGGGTTTGCATATTTTTTGTCAAGAGTTAGCAAGTTTTTTATTTACTAACTTTTTACAAATTTTTTGCCATATTTTTACCTAGATTTAGCAAGTTGTCCATCCTTTGCTGCTTGACGTTCCCGCTCAGTGGCTGGAATTAGCTCTAATTTTATTGCTTCGCTTTATCAACTTGGTTTGTTCTACATGTAATTGGAGCCGTCGCCTGGGCTTCATAGTAGCTTTGAAGAGTGTTTTCATGCAACCCGCACATTGTGGAAAAACTTCGCCATAGCGATCAGCTGAGATAAAACCATAGTTTACGTTCGCCGATCACGCTTTCGCTTGCGCAAGATGCAGGGTTGATAAAAAATCTAACTACAGTTACTTACATTTTCTAAATAATTTGCTTCTTGCAAAAGTCATAGTTTTGTATAAGACGCGTAATTTACGTTGCTTTACGTGCATGAAGATCGCAATCATACGAAACAATAAGAATCGCAAACTTTTGGAAAATTGATTTACTCTATTAAGATACAAAACCTGATAAATAAACTACCAGAAAGTCGTGCATCCAAGCTTTTTTATAAAAATATTGGAAGTGACTTGCGTACCACCTAAAAAGCGTTTGCGTACCACTAGTGGTACGCGTCCCACAGGTTGAGAACCGCTGGATTAGACGTATTTGTAAAATAAATAAACCGTGAAGAAAACAGTCACGCTGATTGGACGAATTGGCATATTTTAAAACAAATTAATCAAGAAGAAAAAATACAAAACCATTAATTTCCAGTTCACTGATAAAGAGTCTGTGATCAGACAACTTGGCCTATGCCGCTCCATTCGGCTATTATGGTCAATCGTTTTGTTCAACAGCTTTTGCCATGATTTTAGTTCAACAGCTTTGCCATGCTTTTTTGTGTGAAAAAGCATACAATAAATACAGCATAAGTACGATAACTTACGGGAAGATTTCGAATCTTTCTAGTTTAGAGCTAAATACGGTTATACTTAGCTTAGTGGTTGTGAATAAAACTAGCATAGCCTACTGATACGATATATACTTTATAGCCTCCTGATCAGTGATAGATAGCTTTATTCATATGTGGGCACAAGTCCGTTAATCGTTAAGTGGGCAGAAGCTAATTTTTTCATTAACTCGTTAATCCGTTAAAAAGTTTTTTCATGTTAACGGACTAAATTAACTTCCGTTAAGTTCTGTTAACTAGTGGTACGATAGCTTTATTCATATGTGGGCAGAAGCTAATTTTTTCATTAACTCGTTAATCCGTTAAAAAGTTTTTTCATGTTAACGGACTAAATTAACTTCCGTTAAGTTCTGTTAACTTCCGTTGATGTTTTTATCGTTAATATCTTGCACCATTATTCATTCATCGTACCTGTACAAACCAGTTTGCACTGGTATCAATTAATTATCGTTGATCACAATTTCCAAAGATTTTCCAATCGCAGCTTCGTTAGTGCATTTGAACTTATTTTTATCTTGAAATTAGATTAGACTATAAAATATAACTTCAAAACACAAAAAGACCACCACAGCAATAAATATTTTCTTACTGTCAGCTCAACAGCGCCAATACGTGTTCTAGAAGCGAGTGAATAAAAAGAAATGTAAATTAAAGGCAAAATGTTACCGAATTAACGGACTTTATTAACTTCCGTTAATTAAAGCAGAAAATAACGGATTAACGTTAACGGGGGTGTGAAGTTTGTTAACGGACTAGTGGTTTACGAAGCTAACGTTTTGCATTAACTTGCCCGACTATGGCTTTATTTATAGATTCTGCTTACCGATAGATGACATTATGTACAAGAGTGCCGATCTTTGCTGAGCATTGAGGGGGAATAATTTGCAATTTTATCTCAATTTTGCTCTATTTTCAACATTGGGGGGGATGAACCTCGACCACGATTTTGTTCAGGTGAGCAAATTAAGTGAAGACCAAAAAAAGGTCTTTCCAAAAAATGGAACACTTTTTTTCCCCGAATTCAAGTGGACACCCACACTCAGATGCACACCAGAGTCAAATTATTGAAGGGGGATGCATACGTAGACCCTACTCAAACTATTAGGGGGGATACAGTCAAATTATTGGGGGATATATCCTCCCCGGGTTTCGGCATCCCTGATTATGTATTCATTACTGTTGTATACGAATTAAAATAATGTTAAGTTATGAATTATGATCAAGCAGTAAACAAATTATTATGATCGAACGTAAATGGATTATGACATCACACACGAACGCGTTGATCTAGACTCATTCTACTCGATATAAAATCAGCTTCAACCTGCAAGCAAAACCTTGTTATGATTTACGATGGATAATAATTGCATTCAAATCAGTTGAAACTCGCAAATTTGTTACAGCTTTATGACGTCGTAGTGGTCTCCCGACTACATACTTCGATTACTATCTTGAATTTATTCAATGCTTATATTAGCTTGTAGTGCGATTGTTCTACAGCAAGCTTGAACAGAAAATTGAAACAAAACTTAAATGGATTATGACGTCATACACAAAAGCGTTGATCACGACCCTTTTTACTCCCCATAAAACTTAGCTGCAACCAAATCCTTGCACTGTATGATGGATTATGTTGCAGTCAAATCAATTGACATTGGCAAATTTGAAACAGATTTGTGATGTCATAGTGGTATCCCGATTTCATCTATCACTCGATTCGATTTATTTCTTTTAGCTATTCTTCATTTATTCAATATTGACATTTGGCTAAATCAGGCTGTCCAATAGCAAGCATGAATACGAAATTAAACTAAATATATATGCATTATGACGTCACAAATGCATCTCGTCCACCGTCTACTTCGATAGAAAACCTTGAGCAGTCAAGAAGACCTTGCTTTGATTTAAGATCAACGATTTTCCTAAAACACTTGAAATTAGTATATTTCTAACAAACATTATGACGTCATAGTGGGCTCCCGACATCTTCGAGCATGCTTCGTGCCGATTTCTAAGAATTGAAAAAGCACAAATGTAACAGTTCGCTCGCCCACTGTGCTTTCCTCAAGCACAAAGTCTATTAATTCAAATAAAAAACCCCAAAGTTTTTTTAAAAAATATACAATATTAAAATAATCGAAAAAAATTGGAAACATTTTTTCACCATGTAGTGACGTGGCCCACCCAAAAAAGTCCTTATGACGCAACACAGGCACAAAAATGCTGGACATTTTTGACAATGGAGTGAACATTAGGGCAATGACTAAAATTTTTTTTGCAGAATTTTGAATTGCCTGCTATTGCATGAGATGAGTTTTTTATTATGTATGAAGAATTTCAAAACAATTTTTGAAAATTTTACAAAAAGTTCCCCCACCAACCCAATTTTCTGACCCCACTTGCCCAAAATTTTGGGTTTTTTGGTTTGTGGTGCACAGCAGCGACAATTTGCAAGCTTAAACACCTTTTAGGTGTTTGGGCCTTATAACTACACACAGTTTGAAAAAAATTTGAACGGAATTGAGCTATAGGTTCAAAAGTTATGAGCAATAAAGTGCTAAACTTGTGAAATGCTGCCTCTAGCGGCAGAAATGCAAAAAGTACTATAAATGGCTTATTATAGTGTGAAATTGATGTCAAATTTTATTTTAATGGTTAGGAAACAATTAAAGCAAGCATTTCAGCAAAATTTTTGTCATTTAAAAGCAATATAAATGATTTTTTGTGCTTAGGTTGACATACTTTTAACTTGTTAAAGCTTATGATAGTTTCAAATTCCAATTTTGAGTTGTAAAACTCCTATTTTTGATTATGTCATTGCAATCGTGTTCACAAAAGTTTACTGCAGAAGACTAAACCATCGATCATTTTTCAAATTTGTGCACAAAGGTACTTCAAACACCTTCAAACTATCAAGGATATTAAGGCAGATTGTTGTGAACTACCGTACTACATTGTTTTTCTTCCTCACAAAAATACCATCATAAACTATACCCAAACTTCAATGCTAGTAGGTAATCTAATCAAAAGCATCAAGTTTCCTTTTTTGGAAAGTACAACGATTTTTAATATTTGAAGTACGCAGATTAGCTACTAGATCCACATCTAAGCGAAGTTGAGCAACGTCACACTAAATTTGTTCTCCCTCTTCTCTTGAAAATTCAGTCAAAATACGCTGCAGCACGCAATCAAAAGCAAAAAAAAGAAATTTAAACTTTGTCACTAGCAGACCTTAAAAACACTTACTTTAGCCTAGCATTTAGTTAAATTTTAGCACAAAAAAACGCATTAAAAAGTGACAATTTTTGCCGAGCGACTGATTTTTCACAAAAATATCGTTGCTTATAGAACCACACTTACAACTCTTCAAGAAAACTGAATTGCACGATGAGCTTTCTTTTGAATGATGTTAACAATCATGATAATTCTTTTAGCTTGGGATGACGAAGGGATTACTCTCAAGCTGCATTCACATGAGCGACTTTTAGCCAGGTGCCTAGCCAGGAATTTGCAATGGAAGGTGGTGTTCAAAGGAGTGAAACCAAACTTAAACAGTTTATATTTGGAATTGGAACGTTTTTTTGCCCGAAATTTGGTGAAGAAAGCCTTCACTTGGATTTAGTCCAGTTTTTTGCCCAAAGTTGGGTGAAGACCAAAAAAAAGGTCTTCGTCCAGGTTGGGATCGAGTTTTGCGACCGAATTCTCTTCAAGTCCAGAGTCATAGTAGTCACATTCTCATTGCTAATGCCAATGGGGGGGGGGATATTTTCGCTTTTAGTGCAAAAATTGGTCTCAAAAAAGTAATAAAAACAGGGTATTTTGCATACTTTGCATGCCAATGGGTAGGCCAAATCCCCCACCCCATATGGCTACGCTACTGCTTTCAGCTGTTAGAATCGGCATTTTGCCTTTTAATTCTTCCTCAATTGCTCTTGTTTCTTTCTTTATCGATTTGAGAAAGAAAAAAGGCAAAATGCCGATTCTCGCAGCTAAAAGTCGCTTGTGTGAATGCAGCTTCAGATATATTCTACTCAAGGCTGTAGCCAAAGGGGAGCCGGCTGGGCCAAGACCCTTCCTGGAAATGCTTTAGCCTCCTTGGCAATGGCGCAACTAGTGGTTTTAGTCAAAGGGAGCAAGCTTCACCATTAAATTGCGGCATTTTTCTATTAAATTTGGTTGAGAAATTAAACGTTTTTACGGTAAATTTTATGCTTTTTTTTCTGCCAGATAATGGTGAAAACCAAACCAAAGAACGTCTTCACCAAAAACTCAATGCTTTTATTTGTATCATTTTTGTTTTTAGGTGAAGACTTTTCCCATTTTTGTCGTTTGCTTTTTTGCAGAAATTTGTTGCACCTGGGGGCCCATGTCTATGGGAGCCTCTGTGGAGTAGGAAAAAATTTTTTTAAAAATAAAGTTTTAACAAAAGTTTGCAGAATTTTTATTCTTTTTCATAACTCCGCATGTAAAATAAAGCTACGAATACCAGTTACATGTTGCAACCCCCCTTTAATAATGAACCCTGAGGTTTGTCGCTAGCCACGTGTCTGAACCCAACCGGTCGTCTTTTTAAAGCAATCCGCCATCAACACCAATTGCTACTGTTTAGCATGTATGATTACGTTTAATTTAAATTTTAAAAATATTTCAAGTTTATTTTTCAACATCTCATTATTAGAACAGTGATGTTTTCCTTTATAGTCACAACAATTCATGAAATACTTGCTATAAACAAATTATACCATGAAAAATAGAATTTGACATCAATTTCACACTATAATAAGCCATTTATAGTACTTTTTGCATTTCTGCCGCTAGAGGCAGCATTTCACAAGTTTAGCACTTTGAACCTATCGCTCGATTCCGTTCAAATTTTTTTCAAACTGTGTGTAGTTTTAAGGCCCAAACACCTAAAAGGTGTTTAAGCTTGCAAATTGTCGCTGTTGTGCACCACAAACCAAAAAACCCAAAATTTTGGGCAAGTGGGGTCAGAAAATTGGGTTGGTGGGGGAACTTTTTGTAAAATTTTCAAAAATTGTTTTGAAATTCTTCATACATAATAAAAAACTCATCTCATGCCATAGCAGGCTAATTTTTTTTTCTGTAGTCATTACCCTAGACCAGGGGTCGGCAACCTTTCGATGCTGCCGGGCCAAAATCAAGCTCAATAATTGGCCGCGGGCCATAAATAAGGTTTCCCTTAAATCTGGACGAAAAAATACACAAAACTGTTTTCTAGCTATTAACCAAAAACAAAACAGAAATTCAGTTATTATTAAAGCAAACTGCTCAGTGGCAAACAAACACGACTTTAGAAACAGTGGCGTCCCAAAGAATAGTGACACCCAGTGCGGAGTTTTGGGGTGTCACTCTTCATAATATACAGGGTGTCTCAAAAGTAAGTATACACTTTCAATTTTGATTTGCTTTTTAAGTACTCATCATAGGGCATTCATTTCTTCAGAGAACATAGCGTGGATAAGCAGTAAAATTTAGGTATTGTTTGCATTTTTCATCAATCCACATAATGACTAGGAGATTAACCCAAGAAATGAGGTGCAAAATTGCTGATTGACAAGAAGCATATGGATCAGTAAGGCAAACTCAGCCCCTCTTTAACAGAGAATTGAGGTTTTTCCTCCCAGAGCTGAGAAATAATGTTAAATAATGCTTCGGTTAAAAAGCTGAGAAATAATGCTTCGGTTAAAAACTGTTTAGCAAGATGGAGTTCTTGCACATTACGCCAGGAAAGTCAGAAATTACTTAAATCAGTTGTTTCCCCGATAGGTGGATCGGGCGCAGATGTCCTCTGGAATAGGCAACTTTTTTCTTTGGGGTTTCCTTTAGAGTAAAGTTTACTCCACATGGCCTCAAAACCTTAAAGAGTTGAAACAAAAAATTAGAGTATCATGTGGACTATAGCTACACAAGATTTATTGTAAAGTGTCGGGCAAGAATGCATCAAAACGTGGTAAAACGTCTCAAAATTGGTGTTTTTTACGTTGAGATCTAATATCCTGTCAATAAGTAAATTCAACGAGATAGTAAGATGGTAATCTGTTTTTAGTAGTTTATAGGATATTTTTGTAAACTTTTGACAAATTTCAATTAGTCATTAGATTGTTATTCAAATTTTAAAGTGTATATTTACTTTTGAGACACCCTGTATAGTAGACAGCAAAAGGTTATATTTGAAAGATAGCGGTAGGCTACTACTTCAATGCCGTAGATAGCGGTTGTTATTTGGCTAGTTCAATAACTTCTCATTTTAAGATTCCAAAACTCGGAAATATGAGCAGCACACGTCTAGTATCAGATGCATAACCAGAAATCTGCAGTGGAGGGAGGGCTGTGTTTGGGGGTCTTAGGGCAGAACCCCAAGGGTCTTACGGCAGAACCCTTAGGACAGCATGATTAAACAGGTTGCAAAAATTGGCAATGGCTATGTGGAAGGCGGCTAATAGTAAAATTCCAATTCTCTTATTTAGGCTACAAGGTGGTACCGAAACCATTAAGATTTATACTTCAATCAAAGTCACAAGGAGTAAACCATTTTGTCTATACTTAATAAAGAGAACAATTGGTGGGGGAAAGGCGAATGAAGCGATACTTGAGCCGAAGTGATTGCTAAGTAACTAATACTGAACAGCCACTCTCCCCCCTGTTCCTGAGCTTTTTTTTTATAAAACCTAAATTCAGCGTGTTTCAACAAGCGATCAAATTTAGTGATGTTAAACATATTCTTGTTTTCTTTTTTGTTCAATTGTTATCATAAAATGGTGTCACCCCAAGGCCACTGATTAAAAAGCATGAAAATGCAATTCCTGCAAAAACACTCGCTCTCCGTGTTTTCGTAGGCCAAGATGCGAACTGCCAAGTGCTTGATGGGCGACTAAAATTCTTTTCTTTTTCCGCCGGTCTTTAACAGAATAAAACACGGAAATGCTTCCAGTCAAATGTATTGCATCATGCAATTGTTAAGAAGCGTGGTTTCAGCTCAATTAAATAGTGATCGCCAAACGTCTGTTTGCTACGCTAATTGTCATGATTACGTAAAGAAATCGCGGGCCGGATTAATAGACAACTTCGAAAACAGGCCGCGGGCCGGATAAAATGTGTCGGCGGGCCGGATTTGGCCCGCGGGCCGCAGGTTGCCGACCCCTGCCCTAGACTGAACATACTGTGTAG
This sequence comes from Trididemnum nubilum, assembly GCA_963965965.1. Lineage (NCBI taxonomy): Eukaryota > Metazoa > Chordata > Ascidiacea > Aplousobranchia > Didemnidae > Trididemnum > Trididemnum nubilum. The sequence continues at coordinate 10,884,371 of OZ014488.1, read as the reverse complement.
TTAACTGTGGCTAAGGTACAGTTTCGGAGTAAAAAGCAATACAAGCCAAATTACTCCGTAAAGAAGAAGAGTTCCAACGAGTTTCCACGGAAAAGCTTGACACGTTTGTGAGCTGGTATTTTTCTTCATTTTTCGAGTTCTTTCCATGAAGTCATGTAAAGGATATATAAGTTTAGACCTTGAACGTTGCTTGTACGAGTGTAGGCAGAAGCTGCACAGTTTAGGTTCGATGAAGAGTAGGACTACCATATAAAAAGTAAAACTAAAAGTACTGTAGCGCAGGGTTGTAGGCAGTGGCAGAGTTCGTCTAGTAGCCTACGTAGCACTGAGTACTAGTAGTACCGGTAGGTACTCTGTAGGACTACTGAACAAACTTAGGCTAGCATAGTGAGGAGAGATTTTTTTATTTCAATGTTGCTTTTTTTGTCAACTGTAGCACATGCAAACATTAAAGGAAGGCATTATTTCACCGGAAATTTTTATCTAGTTTTGTACAGTATTAATTCTGACTCAAATCTAACGCAAACTCAAATGCTTACTCTAAAACTATTCCCAAATCGAACCCTAACCCAAACCCTAACCTAAACCGAAATCTTAACCCCTAAAAAAGCAAATGAGAAAAGGCTGGATGATTATTTCTCATTCTCGTTTTATTCTTTTTAGGTTGAAAATTTTCGGTGAAATACCGGTTGTCACTACCAACATTAAAACAATAGGCCTAATAAATGAAAGCAATAATGCCAACCCTAACCAACTAGGCCTAGGCTACGTCTATTTAATCAAGTGGGATGTTGCGCCAATCTAGGACTCATTTAGTTTTTGCATCATGCTAATCAAAATGCAAAGAGCACCCCAATTTATTTAGACATGATTTGCTTCCAGAATTCTTGTTTTTTCCTTGTACTTTGACTTGGCCTGTCAAGGTTTTTTTACCCTTGTAAATTGCATTTATCAGACGGATTTTTATCTTGAGCTGTGCTTTAACTTATGTTGTTAAGGGTTTTTTGTGCTCTGCGAACATAAAAAGCCTTGGTTACATTTTTTGGGTGTTAAGTATAAGCCATCAGCTTTATTTCAGTTCTCTGCAACTCGTGTATGAGCATGCACTCGCTGTTCACATGCGTGCACTCACTTGGGTTAGGGCTAGATCTGGGGAATAGCTTAGTGCGGAAAGAAGGAGAGAACGCACGCGTTCTCAACTGCTCATACATGAATCGTAGAGCTGCCGAAAAAAAGCGAAGGCTCATACTTAACGGCACCCCATTTTTGTGCCTAATTGGTGCAAGAGTTTATTAGTAAGGTAGCCTACCATTGTGGCAGATGTGATCCGTCCCAACATAACTTGAAAGTTTCAGGAGTTAGAATTGTTAGTATCTCAGTTTGGTAGGTACAATAGGGTGTGGCTAACGCCCCCATTTTTTTTAGACTTTGAGATACTACCGTGCAGTAGATACTATAGCATCTTTAATTGTTTGAGATACCATCTCTAACTTTTTTTGGTTGTGATGTTTGATGAAAAGTAACTGGTAAAGTTTCATAAAAATCGAATTTTGTTTAGGGGTTGCTGTATTTAATTTCATATTTTTGCCCAAAAGCGCATGTGTGTGGCCCTTAAAAAGTTTTAAAATAGTCATATCTCAACTTCTGGGTAGCAGAAGGAGCTGGTTTTGGCCTTAAAAGAACTGCAGTACCCAAGTATATATGAGTGTTATATGCATCATTTAGCTCAAAGACTGAAGATGTGTATTTTTTGAGTTACTACAAAAAAAGTGGTGATAATTAGGCAAGAATGCACAATTCACCAATGTGATTGATGTGGCTAAATATGCCATGAGTAGGGGTGGGCATTTCAGAATAGTTCACTATTCCAGAATTATTCTGAATAGTTCAAACCGAATCCAGAATACCAAATCCTATTCCGGTTTACCTGAACCTATTTTTGTAAACAACTGCGACAAGAGGAGTGAAAACATTGTAGTCATTTTTGGAGCAAAGGAGTCTTTGAGAAGCTTTATGAAATCACTCTGTTTATAATTGCTGGTTGAATTGAGCTTGATGTCATGCTTGACACAATTAAGATTTGTGTTTGAAAACAGTGAAAAATTGTCTTAATGGATAAAAAATGGCTACTTCAGGATTTTTGGAAGTTTCAATTTTTTGGTCTTCCCAAATGCGATGAAGGATTGTCTCTCTAATATGGTGCCTGCACACTAGCTAAAGTGCCATGTCTAGCTCTTTCTGAAGACTCACACACGCTGTTGTTTTGTGACCAGTATTAGATGCTGTGGTAATCAAACACCATTCCAGCAATTTGCAATATCTCGCATCCCAAGAGTCCAACAGTTTCATATTTGTACTTGCTTTCAAGTGTCTCATACTATCCAATGATTTGGATGGTAATGTGGGGACTCCCAACAATTTGGTTCCACCACTGCCTGAGAAATAGTGCTGTTATGGTTAACTTAATATCTTTACTGTATAAGTGTAACTATTGCAAGTTCTAAGCCCCTTATAGCATGTAGCACAATACAGTAAATTGCTCCACTTGGTTTCTTACAGCACTTCAAACTGTTGTCCATGCATAAATTGGTTATTATTTTACATTAGATGCTTTATCACATCTTTTCACCGCTGTTAGTCTGCAATGAGGCTACCTGTCTAAAATTTGCCATAGTTTTTGTTTCAATGTGATTTTAGAAACATTTTTTAACCATACAAAATTTTTATTTATACCAGCAACAAGAACTGGCAGCCTCTCCACTTTGTCATTGGTGGCATTAGACTTATCCAAGGTCTTCATTAATTTTCCATCCCAGCACAAAACTCCAGCACTTGGTGATTACCAGTTTGATTTGATCTTTTCAGAAACTTCTTCCAGAACTTTGACTCTATACTTAGCAAACATAATGACAGTATGTTATTGTATTGGGATATAATGTTGGGAATTATCTTATCGTTCATGCAGTGGTGTACATAAATTTTGGTACCGTTAATGTAGCTTAATGTCTACTATGATGTTCAGTAGTTTCAAGAAAAGTGCAGGGAAAGTAACTAAGAATACATTGTAATAATGTGCCTTCCTGTTGGAAAAGTGGAATAAAAGAATAAGGATTGAAGTAGCCTACCAATAGCTTAGAAAATGTTTCATAAAACAACATCAAGCTATTGGGCCTAGAAGACAATTTTATATTTCACTAACCGGTGAGCCTGACTGTGATAAAGGTTGAGTTTTGCGGCATCTCCATCGCATGCTGTTACCAGGCTATGTAGAATAGTAGCTACCTTCACTGATGCAGTGTTGCTCTTACAGTCGTAGACATTTAGAAGTTGAGATTTCAGGACATCATGTGGTATAGTGATGGTAGTACCCGTTTTCACAATACACTTATGAACTTGACGAGCTGGTTTCTTGGATGAGGAAAGGCAATCAGTATCATTTGCATTTACAAATTCTTCCGATGATGAGTCAGAAGTGGCAAAAAGCAACCGTATGCTGTCACTTTTCGCTCTCTTTTGTTCCTTTAATTGTCGGTGTTGTTTTTCTGCTTTTCATTGTTCAATTTTCGTTCTTGTTGCTGCAAATTTTTTGTCAGTACTTCCAAAACTAGCAGTTCTTGGTCCCATCATATTAAGCAAAAACAGTCTATCTTCTTCAATAGCAATTTTATTCAAGACATTTCTAGGCCAAAACACGATAGTCTTTTGTAATTTCTTTTTAAATTGTTCAATTTTTTCTAAAGCTTGCTCTTTGTTGCGAAGCACTTTTGGATTGTTTTTGTAATCTTTGTAAGTGCTTGCATTTCTTTGTGAAAACTTTCAATTTTTTCTCTTGTTTTTGGTGAGCAACTATTGGAATGTTTGCTTTTTTGTACAGAACAGCAACAATATCTGTGTTATTTTTTTGTGCTTCTCTGGGTGCTTTTTCCGCTTTCTGCTTGCTCATCATGGTGAGCTAAACAGCTAAGAAAAACTTGTTTGTATGTGGGTAACTTGCTAGAATTGATTTTTTTGTCCAAAATTGTTGGGAGATGTGCCTAATATAAAGTATTTTGAGTCCTTTGATGATATTGCTGTCATTGTGACCAGGAGCAATATCAACAATCTTTAACTGTACTGGTATTCTAACAGCCAATGACAAATCACACAATCGTAATTATCTGTAACAGCTCTCAGCCACTTTCTAACAAAATGCCTAAAAACACATTTTTGTAATAACTCAAAATATACACGTCTTTGAGCCTAATCAGCATGTAACTCCTATATAAACTTGGCCACTGCAGTTCTTTTAAGTTAAAAAACAGCTCTTTATATCAATCAGAAGTTGAGATAATTCTACTTCAAGACATATTTGGCGGTCGCACCCACCAACTTTTGGGAAAAAATATGAAATAGAATAGAGCAACCCCTAAACACACTCAGATTTTCATGAAACTTCACCAGAGTTATTTTTTCATCAAACCTCACCATCAAAAAAGTGGAGTAGATTTGAAAAAGTTGGGGCATCAGCCACACCCTGTTGGTAGGCTACTTCGCGATTTTGATTCTGAAATAACAGTGATGGGGAAATGAGTGATAGTTGCTTGCTTGTTCACAGGCTGATACAGCTGGCAGTGATAAGTTATTATTGATTTTTTAATGTCGATGGGAATATTCAAAATTAAATTCTCGTTTCAGTTGCACTGGCCACATGCTCAAGCAGCACGGTGTTTGTCTTAAGAGAGGTCTGAGGTTCAATTTTTGGGCTGATCAAATTGACAATGATTGCTAATACTGTAGCATTTCATCGAAAGGAGCTGTGTTAGTGCCTAGGCACAACGATGTGGAAATGAAACACACAAACTCATTACTTGCTTCAGGGTAATCTATAATACAGTAAGAAGAATAAAAATTTAATTATTTGCATATCAATTGTAATTGTTTTGCAGCATTTTTGTTTTGCAATACGTATACTGTAGTATTTATGATGTTAGATTTTTTTAGTGTGTTTAGCAAAGGAGGAATAGTTCTTTGGTGCTACACTTTGCAAGGTGTCAAATCTAATTTTACGGATCCTATAAATGCTTTGATTAAAAGCGTGGTTTTGCAGGTAAAATTGAGTAATTCTGGGAGTGTAGTGTTGAACTAGTACTGGTAGTAGTAATCTTTTGTGATGCTGGTGACATGTTATTGTGATGATGCAGTTCTAGTTTAGTACTGCATTATACATTAGACCAAGACTCCTAGGTATCAGTCATTTGTGGCACAATTTTGCTATCAAGGCTTTAACCTATATGTGGTAACTGGGCAGTTTAACAAGTCCTTTTTCACTTTCAAATATCTTAACTTTATTGAAAAGTAGGGCTATATTTAATGAACATCCATTTAGTTTTTTGTTGTTCTTAAAGGACCTGTTATTTTTGCAGGGGAAGGGGGGAACTGGAAATCCAGAATTAACTTACAATCAGTGGAAGATGAAATGCAAACTGGATAATGAGTTTGAGTTGGTTTTTGTGGTAAGTACCATATAAGATTGTTACCATCTGAGTTGTTTCATTGGAACGTGGCACAGAACGCTGCTAGGATATTGGCCAAATGGTTGCATAGAAATAAACATGTGTATTATATTTAATGATGCAATATTTTACTAGCATTACCATTATGCTTAATAAATGAAGCAGGTTGTTTCCAAATAATAAAGTTAGAATTACTGGTAACGATGTTAGTTTAGATTTTGTTTTAGCTATTTTTGATTGACCAAAGTGCATATAATTAGTTCCAAATTTTATTGCATTATGATCGTCCATCAAACTGGTGATTTTTAATCACCTTGTACCCCTGCCAACGGCATTTTTCCAACCCTCTCTAAGCTGTTGCAATCTTCAGACAAATCTAGATAAGTTTAGTTGTTTTAAAGAATTTATTGGCTACTTTCATGAAACCACCCAAAATTTAATGATTAGGCTAATCTATATTTCGATCTTATTTTCAACTCAGTTTCATTTCCTCAGCTTTTTTTCTTTTTGTATGTTTTCACAAAATTTATGGATCACTTTTTAGAGATGTATTCTTTACACTTCAATAGCTTACTGAAATTTGACATCATTTCAACTAAGCTTTCAATAAGCATAACTTTTGTTTTAGCTATCATATTAGGCTATATGGCAGAAAAAATTAAGCAAAGAGTTAAACCTCGACCGATATGACTTTTTCAGGCTGATATCGATATTGATGTTTTGGAAATTTTTAGGCCAATAACTGATATATTAACTTATTAGCTACGAAACTTTGTCACCATTTTTCAACTAACTTGACATTGAAAGCTTCACTAATTCCCCTCCTAAGAAAGACTATTGCAAACACAAGTCACACTCCAGTATTATTCATCAAAAAAAACATACACAAAATACAACGATTTGGCAATCAATAGTCAAAGCAGTTGTGCTTGTCTCAAAAATAAACAGTTTAAGGGAATAGGGCTAAGCCAAGATTTTATCCGTGGTAGACACCGATACGATATATCGGCTTGGCCCTGATATCGACTGAAATATATCAGCTGGCTGATATATCGGTCAAGCTCTACAAAAATTCCCAAACAGTTAAATCCAATTATCATCTAAAGTTGCAGTTTCCTACAAATGCAATTGATTTAGTTTGCAGTATGGATTGTATCGGTACATAAAGCTGTTTTAAATGATTTTGCCAACATGAAACTACTAACACTCAAGTAGTTATATTATGGTTAATTTTTAGGTTGGCTATCAGAAGCAGTTGCCTTTGATGTATGCAGACAAGTTAATCGATGATGTTCACTTAAGCTTTCGTGATCAATATCGTCAAAAACTTATCGGTCCTCTATCGTTATTACAATCTAATTTCGATTATGAGACAATTTTTTTGAAAATTTTAAGGTAAGTTTATTGCATTATCTCAGAAGTTTTTCCAGGTAGCATCCATTATGTTATTTAAGTCTTAGCTCATGCTGTCAGACGTTTTTGTTTTATTACTGATTGCAGTGATAAATTTTATTCACTCTATGTTGTAATGTTTACTTATAGACTATAGTGAGTATAAGTTTTCAACACATACCTGATTTTTCAAAATCATAAAAATAAAAACATCTGCTATTAGTTGGTATGCAATCTAACAAACGTAATTTGCTAATTAAGATTAGCATGATGATCGCATGCAGTATTCATATATGGGAGGTCTGGAGTGATGGCCTTGAGTTTAACTGTTGATTAAAATGATTTTTTTTTCTCTGTAGTGCCAGGTTTGTACGATTTTTTTTTTTTTTCTCAATACAAACTTTTACGTATTGGATGTCATAATTTCGATTCATTACTTGTGATTAAGCTTAAAAATTTTAAGGTAACTCTATTTAAATAACTGTTTAATTTACTTCCCTTGTGAATTTTGAAGAACGCATGTCATCATGATCTTAATGCAGATGGATCGCTGATTTGTTATTTATTATTGGCTTTTAGGGAAGCAGAGAAGACTCCAGCTGAAGCAAAGAAGATGAGAACATTTGCGGAATCTGGAAAATCTCAAAAAACTGTCAATTCTATGATCATGGACAAAAACAAAAAGAATAATCAAACTGAGAATGTTAGCAAGCCAACTACCAAAGGCAGCCCAAAAGTGGTTAAGGAAAATGGTGAGCTTCTTAAAAGTATTTAAGAATTGATGTGTCTGCTTTTGTTTTACTTTTCGGGTTCTTTGTATGGGTAGAAAAAAGTAGGCCTTACTCTGTTTAAATAGCGCGCCAAAAACGAACATGCAAAACTGGGCAAACTTGGATTGTTTGTTTGCTTTTGTAAACAGGAGTCATGTACTGATTGCTTTTTTACATTCTTTTTTTCGAAGAAGTCTATTCCTTTTTTGCTGATCTGTCAATTAATGAATGGATCAAGTTGAATAGTTATTATGATTAAAAAAAGGTGTTTAAGCTATTCTAATAAGGTTCAAAATTCATTGTTTAATGTTTCAACAAATGTAGGTCCGATACTAAGAGTAAAAAGTACAGCCAAAATGCAGGAATACATTTTAGTAACTGACGTTTCGCTAAACACTTATAGCATCTTCAGAGCTAAAAAGACACTAAACATTATTCTTAGTTACTAACTGTTACCTTATAATTCAGAGCTAAAAATTGCTTGTGCCGCGTTATGCAGATAAGTTTTCCAATAGTGATTTCTCGTATTTTCGCTTATGTTTCCGGCTTATTACAGTAATTCAGTACGGTTTCACTAATTTAATTTTAATTTAATTTTAAGGTAACAGTTAGTAACTAAGAATAATGTTTAATGTCTTTTTAGTTCTGAAGATGCTATAAGTGTTTAGCGAAACGTCAGTTATTAAAATGTATTCCTGCATTTTGGCTGTACTTTTTATTCTTAGAATCGTTAAGCGTTCCCACCTGTTTGCTCCTTAGGTCCGTTAGTTTTTTTAAATGATTCTAATCATTTGTCTTTTTTAATTGTTTAGGCCACGCAAAAAGCAAAGGTTCACCCAAACCAAGCTCGGTGACTGAATCCCCTGAAGTGGTGCGAAAACGAGAGGAATTCATTTCGCAAAAACTGGCTAAATCTGGAAAACAAGCAACGTGTGCTCATTTTTAATAAACTTTTGGTGTTTTTTTTTTCATTCTAGTAGTCCTGTAGTTTTTGTGTTTTTCGTCCCAAGTATCATCACAATCAAAACGAGACTGCATAAAACGAGTTTAGAAACAACCTTATCCTCCTTTAAAATTTGTATTTCTAGCCTATAATATGAACTTAGGTCAATCAATTACACTGGAGGGCAAGTCTTTTTTTTGTATATATCGAAAAAGATGATAACTAAACCAATTTAATTGAAGATTTCTTATTAAAGTAAGTCCAACAACCCAGCTTCTTTATACTCTGACGGTAATAAATGGCGATGAATTGATATCAAGATAATTGTTAGCGTATTGGGTCGAGAAATGTGTCAGAGGCGTACATGCCTTTATTGCAGCGAATAAATTTTAACATCTGTTCTTACCAAGTTGCATTGGCCAGGAGATATTAAAATGACTATTCTGTCTGGAGTCAAGCTGCCACCTGCTGCTTGTTTGCCACATGCGGTGAATCTGGTCATCCCGGTTGACGATGACAACAGCGTTCGAAATTTAAGTTGATGATGATAGTGCATTAAGCCAGTTAGTTTTTTGTGCCATCAATAGAAGTCGGATTCTAGTTTTTTAATCAAATTCGGAAGATTGTTTTTATTGACAGGCAGATATTGGAGTACCAATCCCTTTTTGTGACTGTAACAACACAATTTCTAGACTTCATTTCGTTAGGAAAAATTATATTTTTTTATTTTCTTTGCAGTAAAAAGTCTGCTAAAGCGGAAAAGCCAAAAGGCAAGCAAAAGCGAGTGTGGGATCAAGGCGGCAATGCAAATGATGCAGCAACTTTGGATTTCAGTAAAAATGACCAATCAACCCCGACTGCGAACGGTGATGCGTCGCTCGAAGACATTTCCGAAGAACAGGTAGGTTGCTGACGCTTGTTTGGTTTTGTTCTGCCTGGTGCTAGTGGAATTGTGGAGAAATTTAAAAAGACTGTCTAGCAAAATAGCTCGAATGTTCATACGTCTCATTGCGATTCCATCGAACTAAGTCAACTTTCGCCAACCAACCAACCGCAAACGGAATAGGTTTGTTAGCAGTCGGTTGGTTTATGGTCAGTTGTCGTGAGCCCCATCATAAATTACGATGGATCTGCGGTGCAGTTTTAGTCACACCTGGGTTAATTTTGACTCTTAAGTTTCGTTGGCAATTGGCGTAATTTTGAAGTTTTTATTTGTCATTTCAAAAAAGTCTACATCATTTTTGCAACTGCAAGCAAAAGTTTAAGGCTTGTAATCCAAAAATATGCCAAACTTTTCAATTTTTTTCAATTATTTTTATTTAGATAATGACAAAAAACTTAATTGTTTTTAGTCATTATCTAAAAATTATTGTCATTGACCTCGAAATGACCAAAAAAACTTCAGAATCTTACTGCTCTGAAAATATATAGGTACCCAGTGGTCCAACTTACTTGTTGGAACATTCGTTCTCTTTCGTTAAGTTAATCGACTCAGTAATAAGTTTTCTAATTCCGTTTTAGAGATACCTCCTTCAATGACGTAGAACTTTTCATATTTAATCGAAGTGGAATAACAACATTATATGATTGTATTTGTTTTCACTATTTCTAGCGAGCTTGGGTCAACCAGTCGCACACTATTCAAGACTTGGAGGTTGATAGTGAGTCGTCAGAAGAAGAAGAAGCTGTGGCTGCAACTGAAAAGTAAGTGGTGTCAAATCCTTTGGAACCACCACAACTACAGTCCACAGTGTGGTAACGAAATGCAACTGAAGCAAACTGACCTCATGCTAAAAGGAAGCTGGAAAGCTTGCTGAGTTCGACCAGTAACTAAACAAAACTAACATCGCAGCGATTTTTTCATGGGTACAAATGAGGCTTACGTTATGCGTAAGTGGACTCCAAGTAAAGGTAACAGATGGTTGGCTGGTGTCATTGCCTATTTGTATTACTAATAAGTGTTGCACAGTAGCAATTTTTCCTTTTTTGTTTTTGTGTTTTTTTGTTTTTTTTTTGTTTGGTTGGACAATTATGAAACAAAATGAAAACTGACTTCAAACCAACTGATCGCCTACATTAGGATTAGTTTGTTTGCGGTCAATTGTTTCCTACCCCACACTGCATATTAATTTGACAGTTTGGCTGCAGAGTGACAAATTGGCAGCTTTAAAGCATTTTTACAGCATTGGCTTTGAACAAACCAAGGATTGAATTCGTTTATGTAATGCCACGAAAAACAGTTTTGTCAGCAAAGTAGCTTTGATTCGTTTGATTCAAGTGAACTGTGTTTGTGCAGGAAGCAGTCCGGTGGATTTTTCTCCATGTTTCGTGGTTTGGTTGGTTCTAAAGCCTTAACCAAAGAAGCTCTGCAGCCAGCTCTGGATAAAATGAGTGACCACTTGATCGGTGAGTCTTGGTAATCCATAGGTTACGGGTTTGAATTGTGTGGGAGAGCAACTTTTCACTATGCTGGTTTATGCAGTTTTGGTGGCTTTTTTCGAGACAGGTGCTCTAGTGATCTTGATGCCTGAAAGCTGGAAAACATTCTAAAATACTGTTTCCGTCTGGGGTTATATCAGATTTCAAAAAAAGCTCGTTAACGAAGGGTTTGAGCAAATATCACCGCCGATTGCCAAAGCATTAAAAAATTAAAATCCTCTAACACACAACATCTGTTTCACCCATGAATGGAATCATCAGGGGTAAAGCTTTTTCAAATAGAATTTTTTTCAATAGATTCAAATCCATTTCCAATACTTTAACTACTCAGCTTTTTTATCTCTTGTTGTTTTAGCACAATGAAATTAGCAGTAGAGTTTATCCCACGTAAGTGATAATGCAAAGTTGTGTTTTATGCTGAAGTTTTGTGCAAACTTGATGTTTTTTCAGCGAAGAACGTTGCCGCAGATATTGCTGAAAAAATGTGCGACTCGGTTGCTGGGAAACTAGAAGGACGCGTGCTCGGAACATTTAGCAGTAAGTTGTGTTTAGTAGGTTTAATGCAATGTTCAGACTTTAGTCATGGGGAAACAAACAAAGACTCAATGTAGCAAGACTACTACACATTGCGATATTAAAACCATTCAGTGACCACCTTTTTTTTTGGTAAGAAATTTGTTGATAAACTTTGCAAAAGAACATCTGATATTAAAAGAAAACTTCTAAGTGTGTCGTTGTTGTTGGATGTATAATTTAAATGAGTTATTTTACAACCATCTGTTTTAGAAAGCATAAGCAATTAAGGTGCATAGTGTTTATCTATACTCGGCGTAAAGTCGTTACCGTACGAGCGTTGGTTTTAGGCAGAATTCGATAAGTCCATCGTGCTGCTTACCGGCGAAAGTTTTGTTGAAATAAACGAAAGATAGGTTGACAATAAATTCATTGAACTTTCTATTACTCCAGGACTATCTTTCGAAGACGTTAGCCCGCATAAGATTAAAAATTCGGATAGAATATTTTGTAAGTGTTGCAAACAATATCTGGCACTTTTTGTTCAATAATTTCGATGTACTGTTTACTCTCTAAGCACTTTTTAGAAAAAGAACCAAAGGTGTCAGGATTCCTGGGATCGAACAGTAGTGTCAAGATGTCATGTTTCGGAAAACATGAACATTTAAGAATTTCAAACACGAAAAATGTTTTTTTTTCAGCTATTGCTTCAACCGTGAAGCAAAGTCTTCAGGAGTCGCTTGTTCAAATCTTGACTCCGAAACGACGCGTTGACATTCTGCGAGATGTGTTGGAAGCGCAGAGAGCTGGACGACCATATACTATCACTTTCTGTGGAGTCAATGGTGTTGGAAAATCTACTAATCTTGCAAAAGTAAGTGCATAGTTTTTTTCAGAGGAGGAATAATAAAGTCGCCTACTCTGTGAGTCGAAATAAGTGGCTAATCGGTACCCATTAAAGTGTTCGTTTATGTGGTAGTGGCCACTCTTGTGGTGTAGAAATAGCAACTTCTTGTTTGGGTTCTCCAGCTTTTCAGAGATGGTTTTTGATGTGTCATTACGTTATACTCGTAGCAGGCTCCCATTTGCAGGTAAGAGCCTGGGAATTTTCAATCACTCAAGTTTACAGGAGGTTGAAATGGCTCAAATGCAATCTACTAAAATAAGTGACAAGGTGGTTATCACTTTGCAGAATAAACAAGGGATTTGAATGAGCCAAAGTTAATCTTAAGCTCATAGTCCATCCTAAAACAGTCTTCACGCTTTCTACAGACATTACCGAGTCGCACATTTCATCAAGCAGTTAAATTTTCGGGTTAGTAGTTATTAAATAACGTTACTTATGTTTACAGATTTGCTTTTGGCTCATGGAGAATGGGTTTCGTGTGTTGATTGCCGCATGCGACACATTCCGCGCTGGCGCGGTCGAGCAACTTGTGACGCACACGGCACGCTTGCGGTCACTTCATCCCCCTTCTATGCACAGCGGTAGAGAAAACGTGTTGCTCTTTCAAAAAGGATACGGAAAGGATGCTGCTGGAATTGCTATGCAAGCTATTAAAACTGGTAAGTGCTTTTTTAGCTGGCTTATTGACTTTTTGTGTAATTTCTAATGCAGAATATGTACGTCTTGCCGCCTATAAATTGTTGTGTTCTGCTCATTAAATAAAGCGTATGTGATGTACGGTAGTCTGCTTGCTAAAATATGCCAGCTAGCTGCTTACATTAACAAGCATAGAGATATGCACAGAGCTGAACAGCGCTGTTTCGAGCTTTTAGCTCTCATCGGCAGCCCTCAGTTTCTCTAAAGTTATTCCCCCGCTGGACAAGACTCTTGGCCGAACTGGACAAACCTTTAGATTTCCCAGTCGTAATAAGTTTTTCAGAAGTCGTAATGATTTCCCAGGAGTCGACCACGAAGGACGTCAAACTTTTTGGTTAAGCATAGAGATAGTTGATCGTTTTTCGTTACAAATGTTTACTCTGAAAAGAGTTTGACGCAAGCAGCCTGCATTGTAGCAGGGGACTTTTTCTTGAAGCGATAGTTCACATATCGATAATTGACTCAATGAAATATCTTTATCTCGTAACAATTGGCTTGAATTGGAATCCGGATTAAAGTATGGGCTCGCGGTTTGTGGTTTTAATGTTTTGAAATCTTTACTCATCTGCAGTAGCGTAAATTGTTTCCAAAATTAATCAGAGTCGACGAGATGAACTGGGCTATGCTGTGGTTACATCGTGATTGTACGAGCATATCTTTGGTTTGTTTAACCATCTGACACCTTCTACGCTCGACGTACCGAATTTCTGTTTAAAAAATAAACTAAAAATACGATGGTACGCTCACGATTTTACGCAAAGTATTGGCTAGGCCTGCGCAGGTTGAGCGATTAACGCAGAGGTGCCTCAGAGATGGAATCAGGCCGAGTTGGTTCAGCCCGTACCCGAAGAAGTAAGCCCGAACCCGACCCGAAACGGAGGCCTCATAAGGAAGCCCGATTCGGCCCAGCAGTAGTTTTTCCTGTTCATTAAGTAGGCTATGCTTGATATTTGGCTGTTAATGTGCTGCAAACCAGTTTTATTGTTTAGAAAGAAACAAAACAAAAACACACAAATAAATCAATCAATTGTTTGCAGAATTCAGTAGTTCTATTGCCTCCACGGTTTCTGGATATAGCAATGTCCGCCTTTCTGTTATTGTCGATCCGCAGGAGGAAAAGTCTCGTTCCGACTGAGCGCTAGAGCACTGCGCTGCCAGCAATTTTCTAGCAACTTTGGATAGCGTGTAATATCTCCTAATGAAACAAAATTATTAGCTAGTGTGCCCTCGATTGAGCCCGCTTGAGCCCGATTTCTCTTTGCAAAGTTGGGCCCGAAACCCGGCCCGACCCGAAAAACCCGACCCGACTTCCATCTCTGAGGTGCCTAAACTTTTTGAAGAGCTGGCTGCATTGGCTTGATTGAATGGAGGAACGGGCGGCACTTTGCAGCCAACGTCTATCGTCGGAGTTTTAGGTGAAGAGTGAAGACTAAAATAAAGGTCTTCGCCGGAAATTGATATTATGTTTACTAGGATGTTTCATTTTTTCATCAATTTCGAGAAAAGCTTAGTTTGGGCGATTTTATGACGGGGTTTTGGGTACAAGTAACGAATCGAGCGGTTTTTTTCGATTATGACGTCATTCACCGGTGGCACCGGCCGTTTGAAGTTTATGACGTCATATGAGGCGCCGAAATTAGCATATCTCGCAAACGGATCGGGTTAGGAACCTCATATTGGTGTCAAACGACGCAGAATAGCCGGTTTCCTATCTGCTCTTAATACATTTCATACGTCTATCTGCTACTACAAACCGATAAATCAAGAAAAACCGTTTTTTTAGCAAAATATTGGTCTTTTTATCGCAATTGGCAGCTCTGAAACTTGTTGTTAGCTTGCCCAATAAGTTTTGTTAGCGGACAATATGTTAGTTACTACGACATAATAAAATTATGGAACATTTCATTATTTCGGTCGCAATCAATTGCTAAATCAGTTTTCGAGTGACATATAATATGAGCTAAAGTTTCCAAAATGCCAGTTACTAGGCACGAAGCAGCCAGTACCCAAAAATTAGACGAGGATTTGAAAGGTGACCGTTTGCCGTTAGCAGCAGAAGTCTTAGGTTATTATAACTTTTTGAGGAGATCTGAATCCGAAAGCAATCCAAAATTTTTGCTGCAATTACCAAACTTTACTGACGTCAAGAATCAACTGATCAGTGATGTGATTGGGTTGTGGGGGAAAGCCAGTCTTCTAATTATTTCCACAAAAAGAGTTGAAACTAAACTAAAGGAACTCATTAAAAAGTATACCTTTGCTCTAAAAAGAGTTAGAAAGACTAAAGAAAAGGATTTATCAGGTGAAAAATGGTTATTTGAGTTGTTTGATTTGAGCAGGTGCAAATGTAAAATTAGCGATCATCCAAAGATCCATCAAACAAAAGTGCTGTGCCCTTGCCCATTCGAAGATCGTGTACCTGAAAAGGAAGCATCTTTCTTGAAGGATCAACGAGGTGAACGTAAAATGATGATTTCTGCCAGTAAAGACTTAACTCACACAAAGCAGTTTTTAAAACGGTTAGCTCATAAACCCAAGAACAGCTCGGAGGATAATGAACCTTGTACTTCCTCATCTTTGGCTACAACATTTAATATTACAGTTGATCCCGATGATGCTGATCCAACTGAAGATAAGGGCGATGCTAAAGAGTATTCGCCAGTAGATATACCGGTTGGTGAAAAAAAATCCATAAAACAAAAATCGTTGCACTTAAAGGATGAGAGTTGCGTGCGTGCAGACAAGCGCATGTTATCTGTTCGTCAACAGTCGGATGCTATTCTTTCTGTTGTAGGAAAAGATGCTGTTGCTGCTTCAGCTTCTACTGTATTTCGCAAGCGCCAAAAATTCAGATTAACTGCCCTTGAAGAGTGTGAAGCTGCCTTGAACAGAGCTGAAGCTCTACAGCTTTGCTATGATGGTCGAGTAGTCAATAAAGTTGATAGGTACGTTTTTCTAGGTCAAGGTGTAGGTTCCAATCAAACCATCAAGTCGGAGCATGTTATGGGTGTTAAATCTTTTCCAAAAACATCGTCTGTTACTGGAGAAGCTATATTTGCAACCATTGTAGATCAAATTTGTGGCGGTTACATAAACAAGATTGTATCGGTAATGGCAGATACTACAGCTGTTAATACTGGCAAGAAGTCAGGGGTAAATGTCCGTTTAGAAAAGTACTTTCAAGAAAAGGTAGGACATGGCATTCACACACTCGAGTGTTTGTTCCATGTGAACGAGATATATTTGTCGCATGTCATTCAATCTCTTGAGGGAATTACAAAGGGTCCATCTTCGCTAGAAGGTGATGCACTTATGAATCTGATACATAATATTGGCAAGCCAAACATGAACGATCTTCTTTCAAGACAAAGACTTGACATCCGAACCACTCAAATTACTTCTCTTCATATAAAGTCAAAAGTGGAATGGTTTAGCCAATTAAAATCCGATCATAAAACAGATGACAAGTTTCGCAGTGACCAAATGGTGATGCTGACACTGGCAAGCTATTTAATTATGGATGTGCCGGAAAATCTTATCAATTTTCTTGCTTATCGGCAAGAATCTATTAGTCGTTCAAGGTGGATAACAACCGCAAATGGCTATTTGCGACTTCTGCTGTTTTACTATGATAAACTAAACCGCCACCAGCAAACGACTCTGAAACGATTGGTTTCTTACATTGTTTCTGTGTATGTTCCATCTTTCATAATGATGCATTTGAAACCACAAGCTGCTGAAGGACCACAGTTAACTCTCTTTCAGAGAGATTTGTTGAATTCCTACCAAGAAATTGATAGAGAAATTGCTGATGTTGTTTTCAAGTATTTTTTGGATCATGCTGTTCATTGGCTTTCACCTAAAAACGTTTCCCTCAGTGTGTTCTCTGAAGTGCCACCATACTGCATGGAAGCTGTAAAAACTGCTTCGTTTCCAGATGTGGTCAATACTCGAGCTCTTTTGCAAGATCTGACCTCCCGTTTTCGTCATTTTTTCACTTCCGCAAGTAAAAATGCACCCTGCATCACCATGACTTCAGTTAGTCCCAATTTTTGGAAAACAATTGATAACAACAACCGTTCCACTGAACGAAGAATTGGTAAATTGAGATCAATTGTACAGAGTAAAATTAGTGACAATGCTGCAAGTGGTTTAGTCGATGTGAAGATTAGAGCATATTTATGTGCAATGGAATATTTGCAAAAATAATGCGGTTTTAAAAATCACATTGCCGTCTTTGTTTGATGTGTTATGCTTTATGTTTTAATGTTATCTACTATTAAAAATTGTTCTCTTACTAATTGTTTGTTATAAGATTTGGAAGAGGTACGCTAGTCAGCCATCATCTCTTAGGTGAATTAGAACTTCGGTAATAAAAAATGTTAAAAATACCGGTATCTTAAGCATGAAAGAGCTGGATACTTGAGCTACATAAAATCTGGTGTAAGTAAAGAAGTCTGCAAAACAAGATCGGAAACATAACTCAAAAACTAAGATTCCGAGCCATATAAAAAAAAACTTCTAGATCCTTACAACTAACCAAAAACTGTAGCAATTGCTGTGTAGTGTTAAAAATTTCAAATTTTTCTAAAAAACACGGTTTTTCTTGATTTATCGGTTTGTAGTAGCAGATAGACGTATGAAATGTATTAAGAGCAGATAGGAAACCGGCTATTCTGCGTCGTTTGACACCAATATGAGGTTCCTAACCCGATCCGTTCGCGAGATATGCTAATTTCGGCGCCTCATATGACGTCATAAACTTCAAACGGCCGGTGCCACCGGTGAATGACGTCATAATCGAAAAAAACCGCTCGATTCGTTACTTGTACTCAAAAATCCGTCATAAAATCGCCCAAACTAAGCTTTTCTCGAAATTGATGAAAAAATGAAACATCCTAATGTTTACTGGAATTTAATATGTAATTCTAATGCAAAAAAAATTAGAAAAAATTACTTAGGTCTTCGCCGGTGGCTTGCTTTTTCCAAAAATTATCCTAAAATAACTTAAATTGCTGAGACCACTCGCGAGCCGCACTTTGGGTGCCTCTGGGCTTGCCCTCTTTGCAAACACTAACCCATAGCAGTGTGGCAAGATTGTTTTTTATGGAAAATTTTTTTTTAGCGCAAGAACAAATATTTGACGTGGTTCTGATTGACACAGCTGGCCGTATGCAGGACAATGAACCGCTTATGAGAGCGCTGGCGAAGCTGATCACGATCAACCACCCAGACCTTGTACTCTTTGTCGGTAGGTTATACGTTTAATGCACGGATTTTCGTGTGCCTCTGTTTTCAAATGTGCAATTGACAATGATGAACCTAAATGCTTGTTGTTATAGTGCATATTTATTTTCCTTTTACCAAAGTGCGTCAGATGCTAACTGTTGGATGATCGGTTCACTTTTCATTGTGTTTGGAGGAATTCGCATCTGCATGGGAGTTTTTAGTGATGCAATGTTTCTGTAGATTTCTTCCAATTCTTTCCAAGGAGTTTGCTGCCTGTTCGAAGCCACCAAGCAGAAATAATCAAAGGGTCTTTTTTTATCCAAGGACGCAACAACGTGACCAGAGTGCAGGTTGAACCAAGATCGCCACGTTGTCGACTCATACACCCTCATCCTTTTTAAGTACCAGTTTGCAGCCGATAAGGCAATTAGTTGTGCTTTTCAGTTTCGATCAAAGATTATAACAGCTGTTTGACCGTTTTGATCAAGGGTGAATTTTTTCGAAACATTTGCCATTGTTAATTTTATTTTAGGGTTTTATGGTTGTTCTTCGTTATGGAGTTGTAAGAAATACTATAAATTCAACAAATAAGGACAAAGTTAGAGTATTTTTTTTCAAAGAGGGTTTTCGCAAAAATGTCCTGCGTCATACTGGTCACCGCAAAAGTCGCAGAGTCCAGTATTTGTTAGATTGCAACGCGCGATTTAATTTTTATAGTTTATTCGTTATTATTGCGTCATAATTTAAAAAAGCAGTTTTGAATAAATTGTGACATTTCGATTACTGTCCGATGCAAAAATACTTCACGATTAAAAAGTAACGTATTTCAAAGACCATAGAATCGCCCCCTGTTTTGGATTGCTTTTTCGTTTGTTTCAAAAAGAATCGAAATTCGTAAAAAAGGTAAACGCCAGTCAATAAGTGGAACAGTTTCCTCTTCTACATGGAGACATCGATTTGAAACGATTTTAAGGCTCAGTCTATGCGTGACGTACAATCGAAAGCGCCTGAGCAATTCGTTAATAAAACAAATTTAGCCCTGGTGCGAGCTTACCTAATTTTTGTTTGAAATAGCAAAAGGTAGTGAGCACTGAGGGTTTACGTTGAGTGTAAACATGGCAACATTTCTGTACTCATCAGAGTGCTCAATCGCTTTAGATTTTACGTGAGCTTCAGTTTTGTTTTCCAAAACAAGTGCGAAAGAAAGCAACAATTTTTTTGTGAAAAACTTGTAGTTAAGCACCTTATTTTTTCAGGTGAGGCTCTGGTGGGAAATGAAGCTGTGGACCAACTTGTGAAATTCAACCAAGCACTGGCTGATTACTCGAGGGAGGATAATCCCAGGCTCATCGATGGGATCGTGCTGACCAAATTCGATACTATTGATGACAAGGTAATCAACTTATACATTTTTTTTTGACAAAAGTTAGTGCTTGCAACGTGTTTGTTGTTTTCAACAATGCAAGAAAATAAAACGTGCGGAAATCCCCTTTTTGTCAGTGAAATAAATATTTCCCAAAAAGCATGGCTTCAGGGAAAAAAAATTTTTTTTAAGGCATTGTTGTCGACGGAAAACAGAAATAACTTTTTAGGGAATCGTGTATATAACCCAGCGGTTAGAATCCCCGCTAGATTTTTTTTGGTCATATGCCTACCATTAACCTAAATTTTTGGCATAGGTGGGCAAGTTAATGCAAAACGTTAGGTTCGTTGACCACTAGTCCGTTAACCAACTTCACACCTCCGTTAACGTTAATTTCGGCTTTAATTAACGGAAGTTAATTAAGTTCCTTAATTCGTTAACAATTTACATTTCATCTTATTCACTCGCTTCTAGAACATGTATTGACCCTGTTAAGCTGATTGTAAGGAAATATGTATTGCTGTAGTAGTCTTTTTGTGTTTTGGAAGTTACATTTTACAATCTAATCTAATTTCAAGATAAAAATAAGTTCAAATACACTAACGAAGCTGCGATCAGAAAATCTTCGAAAATTGTGATCAACGATAATTAATAGACCTATAAGGCTGCAGCTTATTATTTGCCACAAAAAAGAGCTCCTTTCTTCGCTTTCTTTTATAAAACTCGTGCTTATACGCAACAAGTGTTACCAGTGCAAACTGGTTTGTACCAGTACGATGAATGCATGGTGCAAGATATTAACGATAAAAACATTGACGGAAGTTAACAGAACTTAACGGAAGTTAATTTAGTCCGTTAACATGAAAAAACTTTTTGACGGATTAACGAGTTAATGAAAAAGTTAGCTTCGTTAGTAACGGACTTGTGCCCACCTATGAT
Organism: Trididemnum nubilum; assembly: GCA_963965965.1. Taxonomy (NCBI): domain Eukaryota; kingdom Metazoa; phylum Chordata; class Ascidiacea; order Aplousobranchia; family Didemnidae; genus Trididemnum; species Trididemnum nubilum. Next base: position 10,863,688 of record OZ014488.1, on the reverse strand, counting down.
TTTTGGTGAATCATCTTAAACAGATCAGCCAATCAGAAAAAATTAACAAGATTTTGCATTAAAGACATACAATCATGCTTGCAATGATGAAAATGACCGAAACATACGTCTAAATTTGAACATTTGACCGTAATTTACAGGCAAAAAAGTAAACCCCAATTACCCTAACCAATTGTTAACCCCAAAGGTGTTACGTTTATAGCGGCAATAATAGTTTCATTATTTTCCAAGGTTGGCGCCGCGATTTCAATGACGTACACCACCGGTCAGCCGATTGTGTTCGTGGGGACTGGCCAGTCGTACCCTGATTTGAGAAGCTTGAATGCCAAGGCAGTGGTCCACGCTCTGCTGAAATAATGGTTTCCATCTTGTTGTACAGTAGGCTTGTAGATACGACATTGTACAGAATTGGTTTTGACTAGTTTTGTTTCCTACCTGCAGTTACAATCGGAACTTATAAGTTATATTTGATTCTGCAATTCAAGTGTAATTTGTTCCAACAATGCAAAGCTACATTGATTTAAAATGGGTAAAGGTGTTGGGGTGCGCATGGATTTTCGAATAGCAAAAGGTTTTGAACCAAAAAGGATAAGTCGAAATCCTGAACAATGAATGTACAAATTAAGAAAATCGAGAGGCGCAACAATGTGGTCGATAGAATCTTTAAGAGTAGCTTTAGCCTCAAATTTCATACTTATTGAGTTTGATGGATGCATTGAATCCAAAATGCTTGCTTGCAATATGTTCATATCGTTTTCTGAATTGTTTTTCAATATTGGAGCGTCGAATGTATGTCAGAATGAAGCAAAGACCCAACGCTAATTAATGAACGCTATTCGACCGTGTTGGCTTATCGCTTCATGCTGAAATTTTTCACTATTTAGTATTTTCGTTGTCTTGACGTTGAATAATTAGAGCATTGATCGAATAGCACTGCACCAGTGTGCATTTCGAAAAAAGCAGTTCCTAGCAGCAAGAAAAAACAATTTCGATTACATTTAGGTGTTCTGTGGAATAATTATTGCAGAGGGCTTCTAAGTTCTAATTCTACATAATTTTCTGTTAATTAATACAGTTGATATTTTGTAACTGTAGTGCAATATGTTGTTATTTCTTTTGTGTGCTGCCATGTTTACTGTATCGTTGTGAAATATTTTGCGCTTTGGCAGCCGATTTTTTGTGTTTATGAACTGCACGTAGTTCGGTGATGCTTTACTGTAATAAAATCCTTACAAAATTTTCGTATTTGTTTTCTGTAAAATCGTGTTCCGTAATAATAAATGATCTACTTACTTACCGTCGCAACTCCGAGCTCATTAAACCGTATTTTAACGTTGTTGTATTATCCTATCACAGGACATCGTCAGACGCTAAGTATTAGTCGATCCGCACACTTTTCATTGCAATAACTACTCTGTGCTCGGAGGAATCCGCACCTGCTTAAAAGTTCCCAGCGATTCAATTGTATTCTTTTTCGAATTTTTGTCCACTGAATTTTCTTCCTACTAGTTGGAAGTCACTGAGTAGAGATA
>OZ014488.1:10741613-10861956 GCA_963965965.1 Trididemnum nubilum | reverse complement strand
TACTTGTTGGAAGTCACCGAGTCGAGATAATCACCGTAAAGCGTCGTATCCAAGGACGTTACAACGTGACCAGGATGCGAGTTGAAAATCGATCGTGTGATCACTAATCAGGTTCGACTGAACCCTATGTTCCTCTACCTTTTTCAGGACCTTGACTCCTCAACGGCAGGGCTTCTGAAACCCACTGCTGTTTTTGAATAATAACTTGAAAACAAGCTAACAAAATTTCATTGCATGGTAGAGCATTTATTCAATTATCAATACGACAAAGACAACTTTAAAATTTATGAAGTAATTGAAATATTTTCAAGTTTGTTAAGTTTCTGAATTTAGGCACCTACGTCCTGCTATTAAACGTGAAAAAGAATTGTGTGGAATATTGCAATTGAGCGCAAAATGCTATTATTATGGTTGCTCCGCCATGGGAAGCGGTAACGGCAGTAATTAGGATAATGACGTGAACACTGCACAATACGCCCAAAGTCGGTCGAAATTATTCCAGCATCACGAAGATTCCGGATAACTTTATTATTTGAAGTGAGAGATAGTAATAATATGGTTATATGTGAATGTGATAAGCTTTATTCATGCGTAGTATGAAATGATAATATATGTGTTTTAAACTGTATTGCCACATTCTTTATGATTGTGAGCAATAAGTGTACTGTACTGGTCATTTTTTAATAAATTTTTAATAAATCTTCATTGGGGGGAGCAATTTTTTAATGGTAAAGTTGTAGCAACCAACAAGTTTCCGCTGAACAAGGGATGTCCAAACATTTTGAGAAACGTTCCACAGCAAACTAGAAAGCGTTTTCTGGTTAGCGTTAATGCAAAAACTGGCGAAAATTTAGGTGAAGACAAGATGTGCAACCAGGATTTTGTTTAGGATGAGGCTTGACCCAAATGTCAATACATTTTTGTTTAAAAAGCCGTTTCATACAGGAGGCATTCTGAGCAAACTAGCGCGCTATTCAAGCGTATTACAAAAGAGGATCTGGGAGAGGAGCCTCTAGGCAAGTTTTGTGATTTTTCTATAAACAGTCATTTTAACCAAGGATGGCAGTACGGTACGCCTCAATTTTTGCTAAGAAGTACGGTACGTTTTTTGTGATGCGACCGGTTTCTGACCGGCCCGGTCGACCGGTTTTTTTACAGAAGTTTTTTGTTCACTGATCAATGTATCTAATGAAAAATTTTCAAAAGGGGGGGGGGGGGGCGGCATGTGTGAGGAGTTAAAATTTGTGACTTTGGACGGGGGTCTCAAAAAAAAAACGCAAAAAAACTTTTGCGATTTTTGCAAAAATAACTCAATTTTAAGACCTTTTTTGGTTAAGTTTCGTTTCAAATGACCTGTTTTGAGAAGCGCAAAACGTGCACGAAATTAGAAAAAAAGCACTGAAGGGCACAAGCTAAATTATTAGAAGTTCTTTCAAATGATATTACGCGAAAGGCCAAAAAATGAAGTTACAATTTTTTAGCTATTGGTGACAGATTATTTGCAATTTGCTGAGCAGCAAACACTAAACTTTTTTTCGGCAGTGCTGCCTTTGCAGTTACAAAAAGATAAATCAGAAAAAAATAACACAGAAGATAGGTAACAGTAAAAACATACGAACATCCCAAAAACATTAAAATGATAAAGCAATAACATAATATGATATTGAAAATTATGTCACTAACAGCGTGAAAAAATTAATAGTATTCATAACAATTAGGCTGCTTAACCAACAGTTTGAGAAAGTATGAAAAGGATCTATTGCAAAACATTATGTACTGGAAAAGCTTTTTAGCTCCACAGAGATTTATGTACGGACGGAACAATTAATAAAAAAAGCTTTAACAATTAATAAAAAGAAAAGCTTTTTATCTCCACAGAGATTTATGTACGGACGGAACAATTAATATAAATCTCTGTGGAGCTAAAAAGCTTTTCCAGTACATAATGTTTTGCAATAGATCCTTTTCATACTTTCTCAAATTGTTGGTAAAGCAGCCTAGTTGTTATGAATATTATTAATTTTTTTCACGCTGTTAGTGACATAATTTTTCAGTATTCCTTTTTTCACGCTGTTAGTGTCGTAATTTTTCACTATTGTTTTTTTCACGCTGTTAGTGATATAATTTTCAATATTATATAATGTTATTGCTCCATCATTTTAATGTTTTTGGGTATAATAGTACAAGTATTGTGACGTTCGTATGTTTTTACTGCTACCTATCTTCTGCTATTATTTTTTTCTCATTTATCTTTTTGTCACTGCAAACGCAGCACTGCCGAAAATTGTTCTGAAGAAGCTTCCCGAATTGGGAAGCGAAACGTCATACCAATAAATAAACTCATCGGTAGTACGAAGTGGTTATGAGTAACTATCCCGATGAACGCAACGCGTCCGTTATTTTCATTAAAAGCACGAAACTCTTATGACATTTTCTAGAAAAATATTCGAAATATAATGTGCCCCAGCAGTTTGTAGAAATGCTGCTACTTCAGAACAAGCCATGGCTAGTTAGATATAAAAAAATTAGAGCTATGTCTTTCTTGCCCAGTGTAGAGTGTGGTAAATTTGAGTTGAAACAAGCTTTTCAAAGCGGCAAGATTTTAGCATGTAGTAAAAAAATCTGAAATCTGCGCTACTTCTACCCTTAAGCTGATTAAAATGATGCTAAAATGCCAGGTAACGCGAGCCTCTTCCACATGCATGCTTTTTTAGAATCTGATTACGCAATTTTAACGTATATTTTGCACTTTTTTGCTTTGTGTCGTGGCCCAAAGTTGGGGGGCATGGCACAATACTCCCACTCTAAATACGTCCCTGGATGTGCATGTCTTAATGGTCACAGCATATTAGTCACAGCTTGAAACCATTCAACAAGTGTTTTCGAAAGGTGTGGTTTATTAATACTGATTTTTTATAAAAAGTTTTATTTATGATAAAATATGTACGTATATTTCAGTTGGTGCTTAGATGTTTTTTAGTTGCCAGAAAGGAGAATTCGACCGGTTTTTCAACCGGCTTGACCGGCCGGTCGAAGAATCTCGACCCGACCGGCAACCCGACCGGCCGGTCGATCCGACCGGTGCCGGTTGACCCGACCGGTTTCCATCTCTGAGGTACGTAGTACGCAAATTCTGAACTTACCGTATCGTACTGCCATCCTTGATTTTAACATCATTTGGGTCACATTCGTAAGTTTCTAGACACAGTTGAACATCGATTTGCTAACATTTGAAAGAATTAAATTGCTTAGCTTCACTTACTTCCTGGTCAAATCCTAAACACGCTTAAACGCTTGTATTTGGGGTTAAATTGTCTTAATATTTTGGTTAATGAGGGGCAGAAGCCCTCCTGGTTTTGCCACTAGAGAGGATCACACCAAAAAACGCACACAAAAAGTTTTCCATCGTATTTTGATGTGATTTTTGCCGAAAATTTAAGCGAACACGTTCGACGTTCACTTTTTGGAATTAAAACACTCGTTACTGGGTGGGCAAAAAAGTTTACTGGAAGACAATTGCCGCCCAGCTATAGAGTTAAAAAAAAGGCCTGGTACAGAAACTGGACAACAAACTAAATTATATCTTAGGTAAAATACAGTGGTGGGCAAGTTACTTTGTAAAAGTAACTGAGTTACACTTACATGGCAAAAAAGTAACTAAGTTACAGTTACTTTTAAATACACCTAATTATTGGTATAATTTAAGTATTGAAAATGTTGATTTTGTACTTTGGCACTGGTATCAACTGATTTCTTTCTCTATTCATTTTCTAATTTTCAAGAATTCACTTCTGAGTGTGCAGCACATTTCGTAGATGTTGCTAAAGTCAAGGGAGATATCTATCCAATAGATGCTGCTGGACTTTGGTATGCGCTTTTGAGATGAAAGAAAAGTTTGTTGTTACGAATAGGGCCACAGGCTAATTTTGTTTGCAATCAAAGCAAATTTCTATTTGTAATGGCCATGCTTAAGTTTTCAAAACTTAAACTGGCACTGGAGTAAAAGCTGCATGCAAAAACAAAGAGTATATAGAAATGGCTTATGAATTTGATTGAACTAATATACAAGCTTTAATTAGATGTAATATACCTGCATGCTTTAAACAGCAACACCACTATCTCCTTTACAATTAGATGCAGCTTTTCAAGTATTTTGATAATTTTGCGGACTCTATTTTTGCCAAGATACAGTACAGCATTGATTTTCGGGCGTTTGTACTAACGTGGTTAAATTATATTCATGACATATTGTATTCTAGCGTAATGTAAAGTGATACATCCACACAAATTTTTGAAGGAAGATGATTTATATGTCAACCTGTTCAAAATTGAATCAAGCGCTACTCAATAGTACAAAACAAATAATTAACTTACCACGGTACTTGCTTTATTTAATGGCATTCAACATCAAAATAGCCGTAGTATGGTAATATAGTAGCATGATTTATTTTTGTTTAGAAAGGAACAAACAAAAAAGCATTGTTACTAAAAAGCATCAACCGATAAAATTCATGTCTGGTGAGAGGCTGCGAAAGACCAGGGCGTAGCCCGGCATTTACAGTACGTACGACTTTGTGAAATAAAGCCATAATAAGCTACACTTTTATAAAAATTAAGCCTGTAAATTTTTGGTTAAGGCTGGTTGTGGTTAAATCTCAAAATTTTGGCCTTATTTGTTCTTAATTATTTTGTTCTTAACTTTATTGGAGAATGTTATGACACAAATTTATTCTTGCCTGGATAAAAGTTTCTTGTAATAAAAATCATGATTAATGTTAGACAAATCAAAAGTGGCAATATAGCAATGATGAAGAAAGCTCTGATAATTAGATACAAATGCATTGTACTAGCCCTTGTTCTTATTTATTTTTTCATGCTAATGCTGGTTTTGTTCTTAATTTGTTTTTAGATTTTGAGCAAAATCAAGCCTCATGTTCTTATAGAAATATCCTCATAAAAACAGTATAATGCGTTTTTTCATCTGCAATTTTTTTTTAACATGCGTGACCACCAACTGTCCAGCACGAAAAAAAATTTATGTAATTGATTGCTTATGTAATGTATGCTTGTTTTTATCTTCAGTTTTGTATGTATGTAGCATGTGCCCTTATGCATACTACTGTACAGTTGTGTAGGCTATTGTACTTACAGTAGCTACTTTTGTCATTTTTGATATTAAATGTTGATAGCATTTCATTTTTAAGTTAGAACAGGGGTGCTGAAACCCGGGGGGGATATATCCCTATCCCCCCAATAATTTGACTATGGGCTACATCTGCATTCCCCCCAATAATTTGACTATGGGCTGCATCTGCATCCCCCCAACAGTTTTACTCAGAGGTGGGCAGCGCAAGTCACAATAATTGCGCCGCAAGCGCAACCGCAAGCAAGCGCAAGTGTAACGTTTTTAAAAAGCATAAATCTGATTGACTCACTGCTCAAACTGCTCTATAGATTACGTCACGAAACAAATATTCAAAACAAATTATGCACAACACCAATTAGTGAACAAAAAAAAGGAATTATTGATTTCCTTTAAAAAATACAAGCATTTGAAAATGCGCATCGCTCAACTCCACTCATTTTGCGCAAAAAAACAATGAAAAATGACGCTCAACAACCGCATTGAAAGGATTTGGGGGTTTTAATTTGCACCAATAAAGTTTTCATACGGTGGTAATCGAACGATTTCGGATTCACTATCTTTTTCTTATGGCTTGTCAAAGAAATCGATTACTAGCTTCGATGCAATTTGTGCTCCTGGAGCAATTAGCGTCACTCTGCTCTGACACATGCAGCACGCTAAAAAATCATCATATATTTATTATAAAGGAATTAAATCAACTAAGAGCTATACCGACGAGTAGAATGTTGATCAACAATCTTACGAACTCGTCACCCGCACAGAGCGAGCATCGGAACCCGAGTGTAACCGTTTAAATTTCAGTGCACCGAGTCCATATTAACATGCTCATTTTAATACATAGCTACACAGTGGCAGAGTGGTCTAACGCCTGTCCTGCGCTGAAGAACTGCCGCGAATTCAAAACCAAAGTATTTCTCTGGTTATTGCGGTCATGCTGGGTTCAAATCTTATCCGTAGTCATTTTTTCTGACAACCAGAGGCTGATCCAGATTGTGACTTTATGTCTTCTATTTTCTTAAGAGCTACCGAGGCATTTGTGCATTTATGCTTCTAGAGAAATTAGCATCACTCTCTGACAACTGGAGCATGCTACCAAAATCATCATGTTTTTGTTTAAAGAAATTGAATCATTTAAGTATGTTAATTAAGAGCTATACCGATGCCGTCACTTTGGTTAGCGATTTCTTTCAAATTTTCCAGACTAGCAGCAAAAATTGCAATTAATAGTTTTTGGTGTTTTTTGATTTTGAATTACGGTAAGACCATAGGCGTAGCCAGGATTTTTAATTGGGGGGGGGCAAAACCACAAATGACATGTAATGACGTCATCAGACATTTTTGAAAGAGGAACTTTTTGTGGGACAAAAATATTGTTGAACGAAAGACCAGAAGCTGTTGTCTGGTTTACCAAAGTTAAAAGTGAAAATGTCTAAATTTGGAAGACGTGTTGAGTAAACTAATGTTATTCAAACGTATCACAGAGGAGGGTCTGGGAGGGAAACCAACAGAAGCTGAGTGAGTTTTCGAAAAAAAACAAGCTATTTTAATGCCATTAGAATACATTTCGCACGCGTTCTGAGCTATTTGAAAGAACTAGATTTTAACATTTGAAAGCCAATTGAAAAAATTAAATTGTTGAATCCTACTTTTACTTACAATTTAAATCCAAAACACGTTTAAAATCTTGCATTTTGGGGTTAAATTTTGCACGTGATTTGGCCCAGATAGGGGGAAGTAAGGTACATAGCCTCCTGCAATATTTTACCAGTAAATAATAAAACAATCCACATGAAGATATTTCTTAGAGATTTTTGTTTTGTCACTTGAAGGAGTATGTGCGGCCAGGAGACCCAGACCCCGCCAATTCAAATTCAATTATTTGTTCAATGAACATTTGCCCTAGCTAATATTTTTCAAAAGTATGTTGTTTGCGTAAAAGCTGGCAAGGTGGAGGTGAATTGTTATTGAAAATGGTACTATAGATGGTTACGCTTACTAACCATGTTATTGACCGGGCTGGATTTACATTGCGTGGGGGCCCTGGCACTTTAGAGGTTTTTGCAAAATCTCACCAAATATAGATGAAGACCAAAAAAAAAGTCTTAGCATCGGTGAGCTGGGCCCCTGGCACTGAGCCATATGGTAAATCCGCCTCTGGTTAATGCTTTAAGTTCATAAAAAGGTTAGATGAGGGCCTGAGAAAGCAGCTTTTAAGACAAAAATCTTAATTTCACCCGGATTACACATCTAAATTGGTTGCTAAAAATTGACTTGAGTGGGCCCGTGCCCCCTGGTTGTCAATATTATTGTTAATTACTGTTGTAAGCGAAAAATGCTAAAAGAAACTGAAAGTGAAGAAACAATAGGCTTTTCGTCATATTTTTATCATTGGTGGCATTTCAATTGGGGGAGGCCCGGGGACCCTCGCCCCTTCCCTTGGCTACACCTATGGGTAATACATTAGACAAATTGCAAGTAACGCGTTAAATTCTTTCGCGAAGCTTTTATTTTTATTTTTTTCAAAGATTTTAAGATTTTTAGGAACGAGTAGCGGATTTCTGGAAAGACAATTATAAAAGCAATTTTTCTCTTTAAAATTTGATTCTGCGAGCATTTTTTGAAACACGCAATTGAAAAGTTTGAAATTTTGAAAAATCGGCAAAACATTTTATGGAAAAAGTTTCAATGAAAAACTCCTGCTGTGAATCGTGTTGTATAACGAAGTGTTGCAAGCAGTAAACGAATGCAATTTCCCATGACGAGGCTTTTACAAATCTTCCTCGTCAATGTTTTTCCTAAACTTTAATCACAGTATTTGGAAAATAAGTATTCTTTATCGTAAGCTTATTTGAATTGCGCTTGCGCTCAAAATTGCTAAAATACTTGGGCGCAAGCGTCAGCGCAACCGTTTAAAAATAGTTACGGCGCAAGCGCTAACGCAAGTGAAATAGTTGCGGCGCAAGTGCCCAGCTCTGGTTTTATTGTGGTTTGCATCTGAGCGCTGGATGATGTTAGGACCTTTTTTGTGGTCTTCACGAGATTTGGCGGGAAAAAACTTAAATTTCCGTTGAAGACCTTTTTTTGGTCTTCACTTAATTTGCTCAACTGAAAAAGATCGTGGTCGAGGTTCATTCCCCCGATGTTGAAAATCGGGCAAAATTGGGGTAAAATTGCAAATTATCCCCCCCAACGCTCAACAAAGATCGGCACCACTGAGTTAGAATCTACTGTTTCAGTAGCAGACGCTCTATTCAACCGGTCAGGGGTCGAGTGGATAGAGCGTCTGCTACTAAAACGGTAGACTCGGGTTCGATTTCTGTTCAGGTCAAATCAAAGACTATAACAGTGCCGTCGCCAGAGCAATCGAAGTGAAGGGGAACCAACCTAAAGTGGGGGGCACTATAAAATAGACTGAACTTTTGCGTATAAAACTGATCTTGTACGGCTGCAAATTATGCGCAATTTTAAACATTCTGTATTCATCTCATAAAAAAGAAATCTACTAGGCCGGCAGCGTTTCTTGGCTCGTTTTGTCTGTGGTTCATAATCGCTTGAAAATCTATCTGCAGCAGTGAATGTTGCCAAACTTTCAACCAGGGTTTTGCTAAGAATGATGGACCAAAAGTGAACTTTTTTTTGCACGAAAATAGTTTAATTTAGGTCCCATGCCACACAAAGTGATGCAACTCAAGTGTGTCACAAACGGGGGTCAGGGACGGAGACGCTGGGCGATTTTTGTAATGTTGCAACAAAAAAAAGCAATTCTAATGCCATTGTAATCACATTTCGCACTTTTTGAAGCCTTTTGAATAACTAAATTGCTAAAATTCAAAATTCATTTGAAAAAACTGAATTGCCTAGCGTAGAACATTCAACCTCCTTGTTTTAGGCAAAGTCTAAAATACGTTTATGCGTTTGTGTTTTGAGGTTAAATTTTTGAAGTGGCTTGGCTAAGGGCGACTAAGCCTCTAAACCCTGGTTTCGCCTGTGATTTTGACCTAAAAATCTTGAGTGTGCTCTAAAAATCAAAAACAGCAGCTGTCTCTGAAAAAAATGTTTCACGTCATAATCACTAACGAAGTACCGGTAACGATTCTGCAAGCTTTCATCTCTCTTCCGCGATACATTTGTAAAAGCGTGTCAATTAGAGAATTATTGCGTCACATTTATTTGCTGCAGTTGATTGCCAGCAATTTCGCATAAAATCGAGAAAACGTGAAACGAGAACAATGTAATAACGTCATTGCTCCGTTTTTCATCATTGTCTGTTGTCTTGTCGTTGTGTGATATTCCAACAACAGTATTTTGATTAAACCGAAACGGGGGGCACAAGCAGCCGTTAGGGGGGTACGGCACTCCCGTAGCGACGGCACTGGACTACAAAAATTGGTATTTACAGCTTCCCTGCTTGTTTTCAGCAATTAAAGGGACAGTGTGAAGTCTCCACCATGTGTGGTAGACAGGGGGGGGGCAGGTGGCTGCTTGACACGAAGACCGAAAGGTCCCTTCGCTATCTCCTTGCCAAGGCAATGTGGTGAATAAAATGTACTTTCAATAATAAGTGCTTTGTTATCGATTTTGTTGTGTTTAGTGTAAATCTTAAAAGTGTTTCTTTCTGCTTAGTTCATAACTTAACATTATTCTTTGGTTGTCGACGGCACGGCTTTACGGTTACAATGCATATATGATGTGCGACCAGATGGTCGACAGTAGCGCCTTTGCCTTTGGTTGAGCGATTATTGTTTTTTAGGATAGGCTAGCTGGAAACTACGGCGGGCCAATTAGGATGAAATTTTTTAAGTGAGACTCAATCCTGCGTGCCGACAGGGCTGCAAACTTGAAAAACTCTGCTTTTTTGCCGAACTCGAACTCAAAAAAATATTTTTTCTGAACTCGAACTTGAACGCGATAGAAAGCTATTCAAGTTCATTAAAATAAAATATAAAGATTAAAAAAATTTCCGACAAAACTATTTTTTGTTGATCATGCCGCGTAAATTGCAATTCATCCATTACTTGTTTATACCGTGGCGACCTGAAAAACCAGCATGGATAAGAAAGAGAGCGATTAAGTCGAAAAGTAGGCTTAATATTTTTGTCAACCTGAACTCGAACGCAAACAAAATGATATTTTTTTCTAAACTTAAACTGGAATGAAAATCGATCGAGTTCACAGCCCTTGTGCCGACTGGCGATCCACCTTTGAATGCGGCCCTGCATGCATTCGATACTTTAAATTGTGTAATGTATTGCGAATATTCTTTAATAGTTTTTTTGTAATTGAGTTCTTTAAAATAAATAAATGTATTTTCGTCATGAAAAATTAAAAAAAACAAAAACAGCAGAGACCTGAAAAGAGCATCCAAATCAAGTTTTTCACCAAAATCTTGGGAAAAGTCTGAAATTTATTCTCATCAAATTTAAACTTTTTACGTCTTGCCGTTTTCAAGATATTACAGTTCAAAGTTAACAATTTTTCTCTTACTTCAGTGTTACCATTTTGTCAATATTGTGACAGAATATTATCATTTGGAAAGTTGGCTTAATTTAAATTAAAAAGGCAGCTAATTTACAGTTCTTGCCCGGTACTTAGTTTTGACAACAACTCTGCTGCAAAACACATTAAGAATTGGGGCTAGGATTAACTTTTTGGAATTTTTGTAACTAATTGGCAACCAAGGGGGAAAGTAAAATTTCTAATGGAAAAAGGCTTTTCTAAGGGGAAACTTTCTCTGGTATATCTCGGGAACGGAAGGCTGTAGAAAGCTCAAATTTGATGAAGATAGTTCTCAGCTTTGTTAAAATTTTTTGAGAGAAAACCGAGCAAAAAATCTCCGACCTAAATGTCCTATCGAGTTCTTCGAGTTACCATGCACCTGACTCTTGTTTATTTCCATTTTCCACCAATTGAGGAAGTCTCACTGTCCGTTAAACGCTGAGGATCAAGCGACGTCTTAATATCCGTTTCAAATTCAACGCCTTAAAGTACCGGTACACTCGGTTTTCACTATTGGTCATGACGCAGTTCAAGGTTTTGTTATCTCGCGCTTTTTGAATTCTGCAAATTTCCACCAAAATATTTCCAATACTTTTTTAAGTAAGTTGTTGCGAGGGCCTGATGAAGAAATGGGCAAACTTGGCAACTGTCACAGTCCCCGCACTTTTTGGCCTTGCACTGCCGGAATATTGGTGAAAAACTCCTTATTTTTAAGCTTCAGGGCGAGAATTGATAGAACTATTCCTATTTGTTTACCTGCTGACTCATTTACCCCAAGCTCTGCGACCTTTATTCTCGCCCTGGTTGTTCGCTACACAGTTGCTTGAATTTGTTTTAGTCGGTCGAGCGGCAACGCATTTGCCTCTGAAGCGAAAGGTCTAAGGTTCAAATTTTAGGCCGGTCAAATCAGACACAGCGTTGTCAGCAACTCGCCACCGCTGCGACAATTCTTCGAAAGGAGTTCTAATCCCTGCGCAATGAAGCGGAGATGGTCTCGCAAACTTGTTACACGCCTTGGCGTAATAGAGCGAGTACAATAAAATATTTGATTTTCTGCATCATAGCACGTGTCTGTACATTTAGTAGCGCTCTACCCACATGTATTTACTGCGCAGTTTTCATATTGGAAATATGTTGCTAAGGCATGAAATTGAAAACTATCTTAATCCTTTTTGTTCATATTGTTTTTCATATTTATCCTCCTGTTACCGGACAGCGTCCAATGCTAGCTATTGGACGATCCGCACACTTTTCATTGCGAGTATGCAGAACGTCTGCTACTGAAACCGTCGACTCGGTTTCGATTCCCGGTCGGGTCAAACCAAACACTATAAAACTTGGTATTCACAGCTTCTCTGCTTGACGTTCAGCAATTAAAAGTAAGTAACAGCGTGAAGCCTTATCGCGTGTGGTAGATAGGTGGTAGCATGACTCGGAAGACCGAAAGGTCCATTTGCTGTTCCCTGACCAAGCTAACTTGGTAAATAAAACGTAACTACAATTACAGAAACTACTGGTGTTTGGAGGAATACGCAGCTAGTTCAAGAGTTTCGAGTGGCTTAAGGTTTCTGTGGGTTTCTACATTCTTGTCCACTGAATTCGCTACTTGTTCGAAGCCACCAAGTAGAGATAATCATCGTAGTGTTTTATCCAAGGATACAATAATGAGACTAGGGTGCGAGTTGAACGCAGATCATGTGATTAGGATCGTCGAAAAAACAACAGTTTTACCCTCTCCGCCACGCTGTCGAGTATAAAAACTATTTGTGCTTAGTTGCAATATTTGAATTTCACAAACTGCAGAGTATTACGCAAAGCCGCAAAAAATACTTTTGCAGTTTTCACACTTCAGAAATAAAAGCTATGTTTTATGGTTTTGACAGCATTTTCTGCAATAGGCCTACCGGTAGACAAAGTACATAAATTCTTTGGTGCAGTGGTGTAGGCAGAAATTTCAAAGACGGGGCATGGGTCAAATTTAGTCAGAAAACGGAAGGCCTAATCGGGAAACACTGGACACGAAAAGACTTTACTCAGATTACTTAACGAGTTGGAAATGCAATCAAAAAACAATATGACCAAAATGTTGTACAGTATTTTGGTTTTATTGTTTTTGGTTAAATTATTCAAGACAGTCCATTTACCATGCACGTCCTGAGTTGGAAATACGTTTATTGCACTCAGTTCGCAGTAGCAATGCACCAGCATATAAACCGAGGTAATATGCAAACTCTTACAACACGAACTGAAAACAATATGCACAAACACAAATCATTAACTTCATCACAACACTAATTACACTCTTAGCCGAACGAGACTGAGTTGATTCTTTTCAATTGTTTATTGATGCTGTTTCAACAATAAGGTAGCTTACAGCAATACGAATATATTCGATCGCACACCCATAAGGTAAAAATGCATAGAAATAGCTGCGATGGCCAGGCGCTTAGCCAGAAATTCGCAATGGGGGGGCTGTGTTTGGGGGTCGCCACTAGCTGCCGGAGACGAATGGGATCTGAGGGCAAAGCCACCAGCCGCCGGAGGCTGGGGGTTTGGGGGAAAGCCCCCAGCCGCAGGGGGCACGGGGGCTGGGGAGGAGCCCCCAGCGCTTGAAAATTTTGCATTTTTTGCAAAATTAACTTAATTTTAGGGCTATTTTGATTAAAAAATAATGCTTTTAAAAGGTGGCTTAGAAATTGGCAGTGCAAACATGATTAAACTGGTTGCATAAATGGGCTATTTGGGAGGTGGCTAATGGTAAAATATTAGTTCTCTTATTTAAATGCTGTTAAAGTATAAAACCGAATTGTTCAATAAAACTCACACAGAACAATCTATTTCGTTTACAGTTTATAGAGAAAAATAATTGGGGGGGGTAATGAAGAGATTTGAGAAATGATTGGTTATTAACAAATACCGAATTGCCCCCCCCCCCCCCCCTATTCCTTAGTTTATAGTATATTTGCTATTGACACCTATGTTTAGCATTTTTACACTTGCGATCAAATTTGATTGCGTATTTTTGACCATTTTTCAAAGTTTTCATGTATTTGTTAGTTTCATTTTCAACAAATTAGCCCCCCCCCAAATACATGTTTCAAAAAATGTTTTAAATTACTATTTAGTCCCCTCCAGTGCATTTAATAGCCTTAAAAGTGCTAAAAAGGTAATGTTTTTCTCATTCTGTATTTTGGTCGACATGCCAATGGGGGGGCGGGGGCTAAGCTACTGGCGACGGCATTATTTACTCCCAGTTTCCGCTTACGGTGCTGTTTCAAAATGATAATGAGTAAAACTATTTCAGCCTTAATAAGGTTTTCAAAAGCTTGAAGGAGAGGATTGATTATAGAAAAAAAACTCTACCCTTATTTCAGCGAGAAAAATTATTTAGAAACAAAAAACACGAGATTGATTTTCATTCGACTAGGTACTACATAATTATGATTTTAATTTACGCTTAAAATTAGAAACAGCTAAGCAGCCAACTGGCTTTTGATGACGTCATCAAATCCACACTTTAAGCTTTAAATAAAAATCAGCTTCAATGTAAAATTAGAGCACTAAATTTCTTTTAGAAGTATTCAGTAACAGTACTAAGCAGGTCTGCGGAGCCGAAGCGTTTAACTGCACCAGTTGCGGAGCGGGAGCCATAAAAATTTTAAATGCTCCAGCTCCGACCTTCCCGAAACGAAAAACCTTGCCAAAGCTAAGCAAATGTCCATATAATTACTTTGAACCTGGAATTTTAATTAGAGTTTCAGTTTGTAAGTCCACATATATGGTTTATCAACGTGGGTGACTACTAGGATACGTTGATAGTCAACAACCCGTGGCGAAACCAAGCGGAGGGGCTAGGGAGACTGAAGCTCCACCTCTTAGCAAGTCGCTTAAAAAATTTTACCCAAATATGCAAGCTTTTAAACGAGTGTTGGACTTGACCAGTATATAAGTGGATGGGGCAGAGAAAATCAATCGTCAAAGAATTTCCAAGTCTTAGCAATTAGTTTTTTTCACAAGGCTTGACAAACGTGCAAAATACCATCCACTTGGCGTTAACGGTTAAAATAATAATTTTTTTCCGAAAAATGACAAAAATGACCCCCGTTTGTAAAACGTAGACAAATTTTATTTTTGGGTTTAAGCTCCTCTTTCCTAAGAAAAATCCTGGCCGCACCTGTCAGCAGTCGACTCCATGGATGAGATAGGCAACTGAAAAACTTTCTGACTTTATTGCGAATGGCAGGTTACAATGATGCAGAGCCGGAGCCATTGGTGGTAAAAACGAGAGCTCCGGAGCCATGGCTTTTTTCCAATGGCTCCGAAACCCTGATGCTAAGTACATAAACAGGCAGGTTACACAATTTTATAAATGAAAGCTCACATTTAAATTGACGCTCAAACGAGAACCGCAATCAAAATCAATCGGAGTATCTAAAGTTAGGGCAAACAGACAGAATAAGTAACTAAGTAATTTAAACAAAACAACATATCTTAAATAAGCAAAATACCACAACCTCGACAAGAAACAGCGAAGTGACCAGTATCTTTGGTCTGCGTATTAAGCAGCCATCGTGAAATTGCAGTCGCTCGAAGCGACATAAATTTTGAAAAAATCACTTGCAAATGTATGATTATAATGAAATAAACGCCAATTAACAACAGCTTTCAAGTGAGTTCTTTCCGTACTCAATTTTGAATTTGTGGAAAATTAGTTGTCTAATTTCAATTGGGATGGAGTTCCATATTTTTGCTCCTTGATATGTGAAAAACTTTTGGATAGACGCTGTAGCAAATTTTGGAATGTCGACTTTGTTTTCAGTCTTTGCTCTGGTAAATCGCTCATGTATTGAAAAAACAGAAGTGAAGAATGGAGAAAACGAATCGAGAAGGATATGGCGGAAATCTAGGTGCACAAGTTTAGCAACTTCCGAAGCGTATAAAGCTCAGGCAATTTTGGTATTCCTAGTTTGCGATATTGGGGGAAACAAACATTCTTTAACTTACGAGTTAGTAATAATTCGTACAGCTTTGTTTTGCAAACGGAATTGCTTAGTATGCCTATTCCACAAAGTACGTCATTAAGCAAATTATTTTCGCATTTTTTTTTCAAAAATAAAATACAGTTCAGCTTTTTTGTGCGTACTTGGGAGTAAGTTTATTTTGGACTGTTTTTTTTTTAATATATAATTTGGCACGACAGAAATTCGGCTTTAAACCGCGTTACAAATAGGCTACCTGATACAAAAACAATTTTTTTCAGATTTACACATGTCTACTAAACAACGTGTTCTTGCAACATTTAAAGAACTATGATATTAACGTGTTCTTGCAACATTTAAAGAACTATGATATATAAAGATTTAGTATACAGTAAGTATCGACAATACGACACATATGGCTTGCAGCAAAGTAACATTAAAGTGTAATCAATATTTCATAAAGGCAAAGTTGTCAGACTGCTTGAAATTCGTAACAGCTGGTCAGCTACTACGACTGCATGAACTTTGCACAAAATGTATTAATTCAGTCCAAAAAATAACGAGGAAGTGAGGCATAGAGCAGATAATCGATCAGTTAAATGTCATTCTAAAGGGCAGTACTCAAAACGACCAAGCCTTAGAGAACTAGGCAGGCATTTAGCATTTGCAATCTGACCACTCTGGCTATGGTAAAAAGAAGTCTCACAAACTTAAAAACTTTCAGAGGACACTGCGCTTGCAGTTGGTTTCCAAAGCTGTCTGCATGCAACCGACGATTTCCACACAAGTTGCCTCTATATTTTACCTTAGTACATTATCCTTATCCAATCCATGATTTTTGCACTCGATGTTTCATATTTTCTAATAAAAAAGAGAGACAGTTTCGACCAACAATAACTAGCTTTTTTTGTGTACTGCGCAGTATACAGTTGAACACTTTTCAGTCCCGGATGTTCCCCCTGGTACCAGCTTATTGCTGAATCATACAAAAAAATCAAAGAGTTCACATGCTGGCAATGTTCTTTTAGTAACATAAAAACTCTTTTATTAGCATGGATTTTTCTCGATTCGGCACAATATTTGACAGCGGGTCCACGATAACTGACCGCCACTAACCCTAACGGTCAGTTGGCTTGGTTCGTGACTAAGCGGTCAACAACTAGAGTGGAGCGGAGTGGCTAATTTTTACACTCCAGAACCACTCCGAAAATTTTTTAACTGATTCCGGCTCCCAAATTTTACAACAACACTCCGCTCCAAAATACTCCGAAACAAAAATAAACTTTGACAAAAAATCGAACCAATTGTCATATCGCTCAGTAGCCTGAAATAAACCTAGCGTAATCACATATTCTGATATTTTATTTCCAGAGAGCAAAAATAGTGGCTTATTCCACCACCAACTATCATTACGACTTAAAGACTATTTTAGAGTCAGACTCCGGCTCCACTAGAGCTCCTAATTTTTTCTTAAAATTGGCACTCCGGATCCGCTCCGGGCCCCGGCTGAAAAATGCAAAATCCGGCTCCGACTCCACTCCAGCTCCGGCTCCAAGCTCCACTCTATCAACAACACAAAACCGGAACCAACATCAGGGCCTGAGTAGCACAAAAACGTAAATTGAAAACTTTGACTGGCACTTTTTTGCCTAGTGCTGGGTTTCTGCGAATCGCAAATGATTAAAAGGCTAGTGCTCCTCACAATGTTATTTGCCAAACTTAAGATCGGTTTACGCTAGGCGTAAAATCGTGAGCGTGCGAGCGTGATTTTAGTCTACCTTAAACATAACTTTGTGTATCCAACGAATCGCCTTAACAAAGCAAGTCGCAAAAGCTGTCTGTTGGTTAAAATAAACGAAATGTACGCTCATGATTTTACGTGCAGTGTATAACGGGCCTTAAGCGACGCAGCAGTGCTTTTATACAGTTACTTCGACGGAATAAGCTTTTCAAAAACTATTTTTAAAACCTTAACCGAAAACAAAACGGATTTCTACCTTGTCTTAACTTTGGTCTTAAAATTCCTAAATAGAAATATAACTAACCAAACAACAATATCAAACTGTCTTGGTCGCTTTAAAAAAAGTTTTTGAAGATGAATTTAATGGTAGAGAAATGTGGGTTATCTAGCCTTTAAAATTGGGTGAATGTTATTTTGATGACTATGCTTAAGCGATTATAGTTAGGCTGTTTTTTGACATTCTGATAATGGTATTTGCATTTGCAGCTGTTGATAATGTTTCGGTCAAAATAAACTACAACTAGAGTATTTATAAAGGGTTGCAAGTAGCCTGGGTCCTCTTTCAAAGCTCAGTTAACATGCTGATTGCGGAGTTGGTATTGTTCGTACAATTACGCTAATGCTTTGTTAAACTTGGCAAAGATTTTTGTAAAAGCAAGGATATAGTAGATTAACAGATATAACGGTAACACAGTGAAATTAAATTTGTCTACGCAGCGCGTAACAACCGTCCTAGAAAAGTATAAAAAAAAGATACAGATACGCTGGAAATAGCACATGATCTTTCAAGAGTTCATCAAATAAGGTGGGATACACAAAATTGAATTTGGTGTTCAGCAAGCTTTATGAATACAACCAACTCGTTATTACTGCATTTAAATGGGTTCAAAAAATATAAGGTATATTGTGAAAGATGTTTGCGTCATAATTAGAGACGAGGGCAAAGATTAAGCCATAAAAAGGGCAAAATTGTTCCAAAACATTATTTGTAAATTTCAACACGTTTTTAAAAAAGTTTTTAGGAGTTTTTTCAAGAAAAAAAATTGACGCCCAAAACTTGGAATTACAAAAATTAACAGCATAATATTTACAAACTTTTTGACTAAGTGCCCTAGCCCCTAAATAGGCACAGCCAATAATTCGAAAATTAGCCTAATTAGGTACAAATGCAAATTGAAAACACAGGTTAATTCAGCAGAATAGAAATAACGTAATTATAGAGACATCCTAGTTTCACAGAACATAATAATGCATAGAACTTCAAATTTGAAACTAAGCTGACTTTTGATCAAATTAAACGCATTCGTACATGACCACTTTTCTAACACGGGTTTTGGTTGTGTTTCCTATTCCTTTTTTGGCTTCATTTTTAAGAGCGACCAAAAACTGCGCCAAAAAGTGGTTATTGAAAAAGGGTAATATAGTTTGCGACTGAGGCAGAATTCATCACAGTTTTTCATGATTCTCCGTGAGTACTAAAATTTTGCGAGTTGGATTTTTGAATTGGTATCTGGAGGGTCCTCGTTTTCAAGAATAGGGGCTCTTGGCTCACTACTGCGGCCTGGGGTGTAAACTTGTTCAGCTGGTGCTTCAAATGGGGCAGGAGAAACTTCTGGTACATTGCTAGGATCATTCTGCTCGGCAAGCAAACGTTTATACTTGGTTTTGAAAAACGCGAGGTACACTAGAGCAACAACGCCAGCATATCCAACCATCACATAAACTGGTACTAAAAATAAAATAAAACATTTTTAAATAATGCAATATGTCATTGAAATAAAGGTAAAGCATTGCTTTGCATCTCAAGTCCCAGTCACTCAAAACTTCCAGATGTTAATCAAAATGACGCGGTGGCGGTGATCACTTTACGTTAGAATGCTCGTTTCAACACAGATACGGTGGCAGAGTCGTCTAACGCCTGCTCTGCGTTGAAAGACTAACGCGACTTTGAAACCACTGTATACCTCTAGTTGTTGCGGGCATCGGTTCGAATCCCATCCGAAGTCATTTTTTTCTGACAACAGACAGACAAACACTGATTCAGCTTATGAATTTATGTCTTGCTGTCTTCTGTTACAAAGTAATGCAAAAGATAAGCAATTTACAAATTATCTAAATTTACAGCATTACGTTTTGTTAATTCACTAGCAATTTTGTAAGTGCTAAAATGAGGTGAAAGATTGTTGTAGACTCCACAACGGCCCGAATTTTTTAGAGTCTGGGCTCAAAGACATGTCTCCTCGCATCCACTAAGTGGTGAATAGTTTTTATTTTTTTTGTTTGTGCTATTGACGTACTCAGGAAAAATAAATTAAAACTAAGCTGCTATTTAAATCACAGCGTATGGTCTGTTTTGCTGAATTTGTGCAATTTCTCTCACCGAGAAGTTTATAATGAATGTACTGAGACAATTTTTCAAGTGTTAATCGGTCCACTGTAATTTGCGATTTCAGAATTACACCTCTATTTTCAGAGTTGCCTTGCCCAGCTTTTATAGTTGGCTTTCCCAGAAAGTTGCGAAGGAACTTTTGTCTTTGCAGCAGGCTGTCACCGGCCCATCTGTCTAGCACAAACGATGAAGGATTCACACTGCCACTTTCAATGATTTCTTACAAACTAACAAAGGCAGAGTTGAAAAAAATTAACGCATCTTTGATTTAACATGATTTAAATGCATTTTAACCGATCAGTGGTCGAATGGATAAGGCGACTGCTACTGAAACGGTAGACAACGGTTCGATTCCCGGTCTGGTCAAACCAAAGACTATAAAAAATCTTAACAATTTCCCTGCTTGACATTCAGCTTTTAAAGGGACAGTTTGAAGCTTCCACCGTGTGTGGTAGACAGGTGGCAGCTTGACTCGAAGAACGAAAGGTATCTTCTCCGTTTAATGGCCAAGGCAACTTAGTAAATAAAATGTAATTACAATTTGCAAAATATCGCATATTTACGAGCATAAACGTTCATTGAACAACGTCATTTAAAAAAAATTAGTTGGCTCTTCCGGAAAAAATTTAATAACCATAAAATACATGTGTCAGTATGAACTGCTTTATCTTGGGATATTATTTTACTATAACCTAATACTCATAAAATGTAATCGAAATTAGACGGTCATTTATTCTACAAAAAATGCATTTCTGCAGTTAACAAAAAGAAAGAAAAGGCTTTCAATTATCTTTTAGTTAAAAAATAAATCTTTATTGCTCACTAAATTACGTCAAGGCGTACGACTTGAAGAGGACGATTTCCGCGTCATTGCGCCCAAACAGCACAGCTCCTTTCGAAGAAATTATGCAGCGGTGACGTGCTGTTGGCAACACTATGTCCAATTTAACCGGCCGAAAAATTGAACCCCTGACCTTTCGTTCCAGAAGCGAACGCGTTACTGCTCGACCAACTGTCCATTAATTTAATTCCAGTATAAGTTCAAACTTGATAAGAATTTGGACAGAGCGCACAAAGTACAATCGCAAACATATCAGCCTCTTAGTTTGTTTATCTTGACCACTTTTACGAAGGTCGAGCGAAACGCCAGATATGTTTCTTTCTGTTAAACTTGTATATCACCATTTTACAACCACTGTAGATCGAGCCTTAGGAGTGCTGGGCAGCAAACAAAAAACCTTTAACGTGCCAAGCCAATAAGTGCCAAGCCACAGAAGTCAAAAAAGAGCAACTTACGCGACATATCTACGATTGGTATATTTCCGAGATTTTCGCTGTTGCAAGTGTTGTTTGGGACTTGTGTTTTATTCAGTGGAGTTCCAATCGATTGCAAGACAACCACGAGAATGATGCCTTGCAGCTGGCTGAACATATTAATAATTAATAGATTGCAACTTGCAACAAGCTAATGGTATAAAATGCCAAACGCAGTTTTAGCTGTTTCTTATCAGCAAAACCAATAATGCAACTTAGGCGTATTTGTATTGTACTTTGTCCAATTCCTGCATGCTTTTGAAATACCAACTAATAGCTGTAATGGAGTGAAGCAAGAATAACAAACAAATATCCCACTGCATCATCGTTTCGAAATCTATTTCAAACGACTTTCCATTTTGATTTTTTAGTTTAAAAATTTATTGCGAGGAAATAGAATACATTAAACCATAAACTGCCCTTCTACATAGAATTTGAATAAAAGTTGAGAAAAAAAGAACCTCAAATAAAACTAATCATTGAAATGATACTTTATTTGGTTGATCCATATTTATCCTCCACTCACGAGAAAGCGACGGTGGAGGTTTTAATTTGGACGAATCCGCACCCGCTTAGGAGTTGACTATTTTCCGAGTTTTCCGGTTGACGTTTGACTTTTTTTTAAGTAAATTTGCTGCTTGTTCGAAGCCACCAAGCAGAGATAATCATCGAAAAGAGCCTTATCCATGGACGCAACAACGCAGCCAGGGTGCGGTTTGAACCCAGATCATGTGATCATGGTTGTCGTAAAAACGACGCCCTTACCCTTTCGGCCACGCTGCCGACAAATTTACCACGTTTATCTACATTAGTTACCCGGTTTATCCCCATTACTTCTGCCGTAAATCAAGTTCAAGAAGCTCTGAATGACAATTTTTCTGGTCAATAGTTTCAGTAGCAGACACGAGTCGACCGTTTTAGTAGCAGACAATTTATCCCCTGGTCGGCTATATAGACTGGAATCTTTGACTAATACACAAACCGGTTAAGCTGATATTTTCAACTTCTTGAAAAAACACTAAGACAACTGCAGGGGAAAGTAAATACCTACCCGAGCATAAACACGATACCAGAACTAGTGGCTTCACCAACAGGGTACGTCGTTTCCACAGCTAGCTCATTACCAATTGGGTAAACTGGTAAACCAAAGAACCCAAAAACTCCGCACATTACAGCCAGTATTACCGACTGGCCGGGACGATTTTGAAACTGAAAAAAATGAGGTTACTTACAAGTACAGTCGTGCATCTCGCAATATTTACACAGTTACTGTTTATTTCAAACATCAGTTTGACCAAATTCAACCACTGTACAAAGTGTACAGTGTACATCTAAATCCAATCAAATAGAAACAAGCAAAAGCTAGTCACGTCGCCTATGTTTTTTTAGACTTATTTACGGTAAGAGACAAGGATGGTTTGATTTTTCCTTGAATGCTAACCGTCTTTTTTTGCTAATGACCAAATCTAAAACCAAAGTCGTAAGACCACGTTGTAAGCAAATCCACGACAAAAACAAAGTTGTGAAAATTTGCTATTTTATTCCTAAATTCGAGATATTATTCATAAACTTTTTGGTCAATGCACTGCCACCATGCATGCTTAAAGTCGTCACAAAAAAAGTAACATCGCGCCAATTGCTTTGTCTGGCATGGTACTTTTTTGAATTACACAAAAACACCACTATTAGAGCAACAACAACAATATTTTCAACTTTAGCGTTCCCAATTAAGTTTTGATGAGTCGGGGTGTGCCCAAAAAAATCGGCGATTTCCCTATGGCAAACAATGGAAAATCCAAAAACGAGCTGATGTGTGCCCAATAAAAATGCTGATTGTTACATAGTCTAACACTTACCACTGCAAAGACCACTAGAGCAAGAACTGCAATAGCATAACAAATCTTGGTGACTTCCATAAAACGCTTTGTCTTATCCACAATGACACCAGCTATGCCAGCACCTATGCAACCAGCTCCGATAAGAGAAGCTGCACAAGCGGTCCCTACAAACGTCTAAAATACAAACAAAAATAAATAATTAAGTACTGGATTGAATAACTACAATTCAATACAGAAAATGTTAAATGACATTAATTTCGAATTAAGCAATTTTTAGGAAAGAGATATTTTGAAAGGTAAAAAGAATTTGAATTACTAGTACTGCAGTATGCACAAAATTGATACCTGCCAAATAGACCTAATAAATTAGTGCAGCAGAGTCTTGAACTAGTAGTTATACTATAATACTGTATACATCACTACTATTAAAAGTTACCCGGTCATGAGAAAGGTACTTGACACTTTATCTTGAAGTTGAGCTAGAATAGCACAATTTACTTTTTTTACGAAATTTAGGTAATAGGGATAATTGCAAAAAGAACAGTTAAATTTTCACACTGGACCAGCATAGAGTTTGTGGTGTCAAACCTGAATTATGAAAGTGTAATTCCAATCTTTTAATTTAAACAAATAAACATATTCCATCTGACTCAAGAAAACATATAATATCTTTGACAAATTAATATAGTTGTGTTGTTTATGATGACTTAACAAAAATATTAAAGTGTGGATATATCAAAAAAAAAAAAAAAATTAAATACAATTAAGCAAAATAAAGGCAAAAAATCTGTAACATGGTTGTGACTTTTGCTGTTGAAACAGTGCCGACAGAAAAAATGTTGTCGAATTAATTTTTTTACGTCAATGTTTTGGTTGTGGCTACAAAATACACTGTCATCAGGAACATTTGCTAAATAAATATCAAGGACAACACACAATAATACTCACATCAGAGTAACCCCATGGACATAAAATTTGCGAAAGTAATGTTGTTAAGACACTGAATAAAGCGATTCCAGCACCAACGGCCAAAGCCAAAATGTAATATGGAAAATTTCGCATCAACATCCGCAGTCCATATATAAATGATTCTGAATTAGTCTCGGCACTTGGTGATGGTGGGGTGGGTGGTTTATTGCTCCACCACCCAAAAGTTGCCATTAGTACAGCCAAACCAGCTGGGATGCACTGAACAGCTAGCTAAAGAAAGTAAAAACTTGCGTTGACATTTGATAGATTAACCCTATTTGTACCGGGGGGGGGGGGCAAATTTGCTCCCCCTATCAGTTATTTTAATATAGCTCCTAAACGAAAGCAAAGTTTTGCTTTGATGCACCCTGACTTTGAATCAAATTTAATAACACACATTTTCAGAAAGTTTGGGGTTAGCCGGACAACCGGAAGTGACGTCATTTTTGCCTTTGTCAGAGGCACCTAAGGAGTTTTATGCAGTTTTGAGCACAATTCATGCTTATCAGTGCGCATATTCTCTTCATTGTACTGTGTATTCATTGTCAATGCTAATCTTCAGCTGGAATAAAATATTTTATATACTGATAAATTCATTGCATCATCATTACATCATTGATGACGTCATAATTCAAAAATATTGCTATTTCTGCTGTTTCTTGAAATAAACTGCGTTTGCATAAAAAAAATATTCATTTTCATCAGCTGCTGAATGACAAAATAAAAATTATACTGCAGTATTCTATAATTTTGTGAAATATACTATATTTCAGTCACAAAAAATTACAAAGAATAATCAACACAATATATTAACAATGATGTCATCATGCATGTGACGTCATCATGCATGATGCCGTCATCATTTGCGGTAACTTTACCAGAGATGTTTTTGAAATAACAAAAGTCCAAACTAAAACTAACATTTTGCAACATTTAGGCAATTTTGCATTCTGTTATAAGGATTTACTGGTTTTGATGACGTCATCATCGTTTTCGTGACGTCACAACCTCAATAAATTTAATTTTAAAAATTTAACAAAAAACAGCTTCAACAACCAAAAAATCTCGATTCTATCACTTACCAATCGGTTTTTAGATAGGGGGGCAAATTTGCCCCCCCCTGGTACAAATAGGGTGTAAAAATAGCCCAGTATATATAGGGTTAAACAAAAAAATAAAAATAGCCATTTCCTGAAACGTAAAGATACACTGTGTTCGTTTGTTTCTTTCTTTTTTTTTTTCTTTTTCGGCCATTTATCGGTCACTGACCTATCTGGTTGCTGAATAACTGAAAATAAATCAGCCAGCTCGATCAAAATGATTAAAAAAGTAGCAAGGTTTGCATTTTAAGCCTAAACTTATGTTTGCAATGATGAAAATGACCGAAGTACTGTAGATTCTGAAATGACCAAAAAATTACGTTCAAATTCGAACATTTGAGCAAAAAAATAAACCCAGAGAATACAGTATAAATAAACACTGTCCTCTATAAAGAAGCCTCCTTTAGGCACATCACTAAAAAATTTTAACCTAATTATATAACTTGAAAATGTCAGTCGGATTTACCTAATAAAAGTAGAAGGAGTAAAGAGGTTAATGCATTTTTATTTTTAACAATTTATTTCTTTTAAATGGCTCCATAATCATGTGATATTTCTTTTAAAATAGCTTAAAATTAGTTCTGCCTATTTCACTTCAGAAACAGTTTAATTTTGCCATAGTTAGTGCTTTCGTTTATGCCTTTATCTCTTGTCTCAATTGCTATTGTATTTTGGTCTACAACTAAAAAAACGTCTGAACCACTCCTCCACTGTTGTATGTTTTTTCGCAAGAACAAATTATAGCCGAAATTGAAAAATAAAAAACAACTCAGCCACGTTAAATTGCTAAGATTCGATATTCAGTTCTATTGGAAAGTGAAGCTTCATCATGTTTCAGACATTGTTTTGTTGAAGAACCAAAATTCCTTTCCAATCAAGTTTTTGTAGTTTAAAAACTTTCATCTACCTTGTGTACAATTTGCAGGGTCGCCAAAAAACTGCGAAATCAAATTCCAGGACTTTCCAGGACTATTTTGGGTCATTTTCCAGGATTGTTTAATTTTTTTTTTTACAAGACTTAAAATTAAATTTTTACTATTACTCTTTCATGCACCTACTTTTTTGTACTTGTGATTGACTAAAATTTTTGACGTAACAAATTTGCATTCCTAGTACTGACTACCAGCCAGATGAAAAGCCAGAAATTTGCAATGGGAGGGCTGTGCTTTAAGCCATTGGGGGTCTGGGGGCAAAGCTCCCAGTGCTCGAAGACTTATCAATTTTTTTGCAATAATAACTTAATTTTAGGCGTAGTTTGGTAAAGATTATTGCTTTTAAATGTAGCATAAAAATTAGCACTGCAAAAACATGGCTAAACTGGTAGCATAACTAGGCTATAGTATGTGGGTGATGGCTAGAGCTCAACCAATATGACTTTTTCAGGCCGATACTGATAACTGATATATTTACGTTAATAACTACAAAAACCTTGTCACAATTTTTCAATTACATTGACACTATATGCTTCCCTAACCCTCCTCCAAAGAAATACTACTGAAAACACAAGTCATACTAACCTAACAGAATGCAAAAGCACTCGTGATTGCCCCAAAAAATAAACGGTTTAAAGTAATTGCGCTAAGGCGATATTTTATCGGCTGTAGATAGCCGATACGATGTATCGGCTTGGCCCTAATATCGACTGATATACATTGGCTGACCGATATATCGGTCAAACTGTAATGATGGCTAATGGTAAAACTTTAGTCCTAGCTTTATTTCCAGGCAGTAAACCACAAAATGATATCATTTGAAAAAGACAAACCTTATTTGCAAGCCAGCGTGTAAACAAAAATACACTGTCCTAGCTCTAACCCAAACCCCAAACTGAAACCCTGGCTTTAACCCTAACGTTAATCCCAACCTTAACTCAAAATCTAAACCCTAACACTAACGACAATAATTTAAAAAATAAAAGAGTAAATGAGCACCCACACTTGCTCTCTTATTCGCATAAAGCAGAGCTCATTTGCACGCAAGAGTGCCAATAGGCACTTCCTTTAAAAAACTCACAAGTATTAATCCCAATTGTCGGTATTGTATAACGCTAGATAAAGGTAATTTGGAAGAAGGGGCAAACGAAACGAAATTTGAGAGAGATGATTGGTAATTAATAAAATTAGATACTGAATAGAACCCTCATAATTTTTTTGACAAAACCTACATGAAGTATTTTGCATCAAGCGATTGAATTGATTATTTTGAGCCATTTTTAGTTAGTTGTTACTGATTTTATTTTTGACCAATATTAGCCCCTGCCCTAAATAATGTTTCAAAAGTGGATTTAAATTATTTTAGCGTCGATACTACTCTAAAAAATCTGCCTCCGAAGCATAGTGCGAAAAACGTCATATTTTCTTACTGAGCATTTTGAACAAAGAGCCAATGGCGGGCCTATAGCCCGCTACGCTACTGCTACAAAAGTATCACATTGCAATAACTTACTGTCGATGAATTCACTCTTCCTAATAATATTCAATAATTTATACAAAATGTAGGCTATACCGCAAAGTGCAAATATTGGCATTTTAACAAGAAAGTGCTTATTTGCACTCCAGCGTACCAGTAAGAACTGCTTAAAAAAACAAGAGAGCAAACAGCAGAAAAATGGGCGTTCATGTACTCTCTTTTATTTTTTAAATTATCGTTAAGGTTTGGGTTAAGATTTTAAGTTTGGGTTAGGATCAACGTTAGGGTTAGAGCTAGGATTACTTACAGTCAGGGTTAGATCTAGGGTTGGGTTAAGGCTAGGATATCGATTTTTTGGGGATCACGTCTTTTCGGAACGACTATTTCATTGCCGGACGTTTTCTGCGCAGGTCGTTTCGGCGCCAATTCAGTACTATTTGACAGTTCACTTATTTAGGGTTAGGGTTTTGGGTTAGTAAAAACCACCGAATATTGGTGCCGAAAAGGTCTGCGCAGAAAAGGTCCGCACCAAAAAGTTGTGTACCCGATTTTGTGTGCGCTAGCGTACAAATAAGCATCTTTTAGTAATACTTTAAAGATTTTTGAAGAACCTTCACATTGCAAATTATTTCAACAATAGCTTTGTACAATCACAAGATACCAGTTATTATAAAAAACAACTTCATATTCTGTTCTGGTAAATCACGGGGAAACTTTCCAAAAAATTTCCAGGACTTATATATAAAAATTCAATGACTTTCCAGGACAGCAAAAAAAATCCAGGACTTTTCCAGCATGTGGCAACCCTGAATTTGGATCCTCAAGTTTTTGATGTTAAAAATTTAATTAATTTTTTACATTGCACAAAAATTATACGGTCGGTGAAATAACGATTTCTTTTATAATGCAATATTGTATGCAATAACCTTTGTTACAAACGAATAAAACCAAACAATCTACTGTGATTTTTTTCCACCTCACTGAAACTCAAAGGGACGAAAGCAGTTCGTATTTTTCAAGTGGTTTTATAGGAATAAAAAAGTGGTTCCAACTCAAAAACAAAGTTACCTGAAACATTTTAAAAGATACTGAGAACGATTATACCACAACTTTGAAATTGCCTTCAGCGGAAAGTTTCGCTATTACACCACAGTGTGTGATCTCTCCCAGATCCCCGTCTATGATCTACTCATGATGTCTCAGCTTACTCAAACGCATTTAGTCGCTCGATACCTTAAATAATTTTAGATTTGGTTCAGCTACTCTCCTCCCTTTCGAAATCGTGGTTGTACGCCTGACATAAACTTTGGAACAATCTTCAATCCAAACACGAAGTACATCGGAGGAGTAGAGAATTATGCAAGATTTTGCTAGGCAAATACTATTATAAATCTACTCCCTTTTCTCAGATCTAGCCAATAAAAAAAACAGAGTTCCATTTAAATATTACTTTGACCAGATATTTAAAAAATGGTGACTGATGATAGTGCTCCTAAATATGATGAGGACAAAAAACTGTATAACCAGGTAAAGTCTAAACGACAACGTTCATTTGTGGACCTATATCGAATATTAAACTTGTCGATATAACAAAGACAACTTAAGCCGTTAAAAACAGGTTACAGGCAATGCAGCTATTAGTATTAAAGTACCATCAAATTTGAGGTATTTTAAACAGTCAAATGATGATGGTTATCATTTTAAAGTAATTGCTTGATTCGTATGACCTAGCTCCAAATAAAGCTGCATCTTTGCTTAGAGCCATTTTCAAGCAGCATATAGCTCAATTGGTAGAGCATTGAGTTTGTGATCGGAAAGTTGCTTGCTCGTGGTTAGATGCCTGAACTGGCAACGGCAATGCTGGTACTGGTGGTAGCAATGCATCACTATGGCCTTGGAAAAGATGCAAACGTTCAGTTTTCATTAGGTCAAGGCAAGGAAGTCTACACGTTATTGATGGCCCAGCTCTACGAAAGAGTTGCAAATTGATAGTACTGTAACTCAAAATGCATCCGTAATATTGGTGTGATGATAAATAAAGCAGAGTGCCTAATTAATACACAATGAATAAATAGTTAAATACGTTTGTTAATTAATTTCAAGCAGAAACAAACGTAAAGTTGAAAATTAGTAATGTGCGTGATCACAAAAATTTTTTTTAATCAGAGTGATTCTGCATCTTCCTGCAGTAGATCCTGCAGAGGCGAATGCATGTGTTATAACGGCCTGCTACCCTTGATGTTATAAGACAACCATGAGTTCTGACTGTCAGTGCAATTCCCAAATTGCCAATCAAAAGGTGCACTGATTGATCCGCTTTGAACCAAATTATTGATACTAAACATTTTTTCAAATCAGTTCATCAAAATTATCATCGCAATAGCTACAACTATCGCAAAAAGGTTGGGGGTGAAGAAACATACTAGTTTTCTAGTATATTTGAATAAATTACCTTTTTTCAAGATTTGCGGACTTGTATGAAGTCGCGAAGCAAAGATAATCGCCATTAAAACAAATAAACCAGGGACGTAAAAATGTGACTAGGAGGAGAGTTGATTCGGATGATTATTGATTATGATCCAAGTAAACGCTTTTATCAAGCTGTGGAAGTTCATACCGGTATAATGGGTTCAACTTAAGCAAAAAGAAAAGGCCAAAATAGACTCCACTTTGATGAAAAAAAATATTAATTCGGAATTTACAATATCCACGCACCTAAGATTCATAAAAACCAAGTTAAACAGCAATTCTCATGACATCATCAGCCAATATATTTGGCAGTATGCCTATTTGTAACCAAACATATGTCAAATTTGAGTCACCTAAGACGTCATTATTGAAAAAAATATCATCATTTTAGCCCAAAACTTTATAAAATTGCTCATGATGTCACAAAAATGATATAACACAACATTTCTATAAATTTATTTTCTTCAAAATATTAGAAATAGAGCCACTGACCAAAATTCGGCCAACTACAATAACTAAAAAATAGCTTAAATTGAACTCAAAGCCGATGAATAGCTTTCGATTAGCAGTGCCCCTAGTGGTCTTTCAAATTATTTTATTATCACAGAATTCTAATAAAAAATCCAGAGAGGACTACTGTCGGAGCGATTATGTTTCTCTTGTCACAGCCCAAAAGTTCTACCTCCTTTCATGTAACCAATTCAAACCTCTTTTTGTACTGCTTATAAATGTCAACAATTCCAAGGCAAAAATTTCTACCAAAATAGGTTTAAAACTGTGTTATTTTTCGGAAAAATTGCAAAGTCTTTCAAACATTGGGGGCTCCACTTCTTCAGTGTTCTTTTTCGCTGTTTTACTAACCAGCAAGTGCTCAAATTCTCTTGAAACAATTGTGCCCAAAACTATAAAGTTTAGGTGTACCTAAAATTCATTCCAATCCAGTATGAAAGTATTCTAAATTTTACATTTCCACAAACTTGTAGACTTTTCTAACGCTACTGCATGCTTATCATATTGCCAAAAAATATTTGCCCTTGTTTTATTAATCGATTGCCGATTTGCTGACAAAAATAACCTTAACAGAAACACTGCTCTGCCAAGGCCTGGCTTTGCTACCACACCAGTTATAATCTACAGGACTCAAAATAAACCTCATCCCAATGTAAATTACTGAAAGTAATGCCAAGTAAACTCTTGACCTCAACCTTCCTTGTTAGAATCACGATCTGATATTTAATAAAAAGTCTCAGTTCAGCTCACGACCTAATTCAGTCATTCCTATTTGGCCTAGAGATGTTTACATACCCTATATGATCAAATTTTTAAAATAAATTTACACTAGAAACAAAAATTACAAATGCATGCCAATTACAAAAATGAATAAATACTTACTGAAATCATTCAACCTAATTTAAAAGATAATATCAATTTTGATTGAAAAACACCTTATTTAATAAAAAAATTACCAAAGCTTTTTGTTTATTTTTGCATTGGTTATGGTTATACTTTCACCATCCATGGTTTGATTCATAAAATATGAAACAACAATAGATGCAAGTTACACATACAATTGCATTTTCTTTTTAGTTTCAATAGTCAGGTTGAACAACAACCACTCTCATATTAACTGGCAAATCAGATCACAAATATTTGCAGATGTCAGGGTTCTTCTATTGGTTTAGCGTGTCTATGATGCCCCAAATAGAATATTTTTCAATTACCAAATGGTCAAATCAAACAGTTTGTTTTCCCCAAAATTGTTAAAATTGTTGAAAAAACTGGCTTAACAATTAAACAGACATCATTGTAGTAAATATTACTCAAAAACTATGCTACATTTATGTTCCATAAGAGACTTAAAATGCTAAATAGAAGCAATTATACTATCTTTTGTTTGCAACACTACTTACATAAGATTAAAAGCATATTGCAATGACTTACCATAAACAGAATGTCTTCTCGATTGGATGTTACAGCAAGGTAGGGAGACAAAATGTTTGAGACCATGATACCAAGTGGATTTGCTAAAAAGAGCATTGATTGTCAAATCAAAAGGAGTATGTACACAACACATTTTGGGTTTCAATTTCAAAATCCGATAAACTTACAATGCATCAAGACTTGGAGACTCTGCTTAGCGCCTGTTGTGAGCTACCAGTAAGTCAAGCATCTGTTTTTTCTTTTGGCTAATTCCATAGTCAATGGCCAAAAACATTTTGTTACTTAGGTTAAAACGAATCAAAAACTAAATAGTTGAGCATAATTGTGCTTGCATGCTCTGAAATTAGATGTATAGCCATGAAAATGCACATAAATGTTTTGAAATGTTAAACAACATTTCTAAATTTAGTTGTGTGACTGAAAATTCGGTACCAAAACTTAACCAAAATGTAATATAAGTAAAATGTAACAAAATGAAATGAAAAATTTTACTTTAGTACTACTTTAAGTTCCATGAAGATAAATGCATGACGAAAAAAACGTAATCAGTTTTCCCAATTTATGAATTACATTAATTTACCTGGTTATGTTTTGTCCACATTAAGCGGCAATTTTTTGCAACATTCTTTTTAGATCATCACTTATGTGTAAATGCAATCTTGAAAACATCCTCTTAAAAATATTTTTCAAATGGGCATTACTTGCCAAAAAAATGAGGGGGCAAGAAATATTTTGCCCCTTTCACTGTCCCTTGCCTCCCCGAAATCGACGTCAGTGATCATATCAGATGCATGATATAATAAATTACACTTACCAACAGTTGCAAGCATATTGGAAACAGCTCTCTCATCTTCCGCAAACCACAGAGCAGAAAGTTTTGTAGGAGCAAACAACACAAAAGGCTGAGCAAATGCAGCAATGGTTTGACCAACAAACACTAATGGCAACAGTGCATCTTGTGGAATGCCTTCAACTGCACTGATTACCCTTATCACAGCACCAACACAATTTAACCATGCACTCAAAATTACTGAATAGCGAAGTCCGAAAGAGTCAATTAACCAAGTTGCTACCACACCGCATGGGATTCCAGTTATCATAAACACCAACGATAAGAAATTGATTGTATCTAGGTCAGTGCTATAGAACACAACAGCTTTGTATGCAACTGGTCCAAAAGTAAGCCATATCTAAACAAACAATTTGAAATAAATCTTTCTGTAATTATTGGATTTAAACAGACTGCACTGTGTCCACCTTTTTTATTGATCTACTGTTTAAAACAAATTTCACCAAAAGCTAATATTATGATAAGTTGAATCATTTTTATTTATATCCCCTATTCAGATGATACCATTCTACTGTACAAAGTGACTTAGGCACATGCAATAGGTGCGCATCTCTTTCCTTAAATTAACATTTTCAGCTATATAACTCATTCTTTCAGGTGACCATACACTTTTATTTTGATTAAGACTAGGGTTATAGTTTGGAAAACAGCTGAAATTGCTATTGAACAGCTGCATCAATGCTCTGGCGCACATGCACAGATTGTGCTACAAGCCTTTTTCCTATACCAATACTGTAATACAACTCAGTATCCAAATGGCAGTACATACTCATTTTCTGTAATTGATACTAGTAAAAAATGAACTACCACAACAACTGTACGAATTAGGTTTAGCGCTTTTATACACAGAGCTCCATCTGACAAGGAACGGAAGAATTGAGTTAAGAGTTTGAGTTGGGCTTTTTACAGTACTTGTGTGGTTCTCGTGTTTCTGTACTTTTTAGTAGGACCCTCTATAATCAATGCCCTATGACTAGGAAGAGGAGTAACTCAGAATTTCATTTATATGCTTATTACAGACTAAACATACAAAACCAAAAAATTGATGAGCTATAACTAAAGTAAACTTTTTAATGTTTCATTCTGTTAGAATGTTTGAAAAGCTTAATCAGCAATTTAGCAAAGTATGGTATCATGTAAGATAAAATAGCACCTAGTGTCATAATAACTGAATAAGCAATCAAGAAGTAAGCAAATAGTGCAATGAATTTGTGGTTCTAAGTAAATAACAATCATACAATCTGTTTGTTGTCTCCTTTTTACGCATCTATCCAGTATCCCATATTTGTGTCAGCATGCTTATTATTTGCTAATTGCAGATTTATCTATCAATACATCAGCTGTTGATATGCTGCTGTGAAACCAAAGCCTGTAAGAAATCCAGAATCAAAAACATTCAACATTCATTAACTAATCTGTCAATCTTACCATAGCATTTGATAAATTCAAGACAAAAAGGGTGGCAAGTAAAAAATATCTTCGCTTGTAAAGAGTATATTCATTTTCTACATCACTGGTTTGTCTCGTCAGAGGTCGAGAAGATGATTCCATCTTGATTATTTCTAATGTTCAGCTTTTGATTTCCAAATTAACTCTTCAAAAACAATGCCTTGCACTGTTGCAGATCAGTAAACTTAGACTGTAACTGGTAAGCAAGTTTATCAGTAAGCTTTTTGAATTAGGCTATCATAAACAAAGTCTGTCTCTCAAATAACAGAAAAAATGTAGTTTCATTAATGATAAACGATGCTGATTTTATTTTTATAAGCACCGAATAGTAAACCTGCTCAAATCAAATCTTTCATTATATTCACTAAATTACTCCAAAGCAAGCAACAAGTTGGCAGGGCTAATCTCCGTATTATTGCACCTGGGCAACACAGCTCCTTTCAAAGAAATGTTGCAACAGTGGCACGCCATTGGCAACAATGTGTTTGATTAGACCGGCTGAAGATTTGAACCTTAGACCTACCACTTCAGAGACAAACATGTTACTGCTCAACTTCTGACGCATCTGGCATAGGGTTACCTAATCCTTAGATAAACAAAAAACTTTAGAAAATAATGACGAATCAGAAATGGCCACTGGCCAAGCAAACTGCCCTGTGCCATAAGCGTGACTTGTAAAGTATGGTAGGCTATCCTAATTCTTGAATTAGGCTGCTAAGGCAGAAGGTATGGTACTCTCTGAGTCTATAAAACCATAAATTAAAGTTTGGAAGTGCTGAATTTTAGGATTACATCAAGTTTTAGGATTATATTAACCATGCATGCTTAATTTTAGTTCTTTAGGATTATATTAAGTGGTTAATTTTACATTTTTTTGGAAGGAAACACACTTTTTTATGCAGTTACTGCTTTTTGTTGTTTATTTGGCAAGACAAATTTCAGAAAACAAAAATTTTGAAAAGCAGTGACTGACTGCAGTTGACAGACAAAATTACAGTTTACTTGATGCAACATAAATTTTAGTAAAGCGTTAAGTGCTAGAAATTAGTCAAATACCTTGATTTTTTATTGAACTTTCTTCAAATCAAGCAATTTAATTGCAGAAATGGCAAAGAAAATGTGAAAATTTTCAAATACAGTGTTTTCTTATTTGCTTGATTCAACTACATTCCGCATTTTGGATCAATACATCAGCAACAATACCCGATTAATTTTTTAATTGTTAAAATTTTTTGGGTAGTGGCAACAAAAAAATGTGTAATTTCAACCTAGGAAAATTTCATTTGTGATCTAGACCTACTGTAACATCAAACCTTTCAATATACTCACTGTATTACGCCGAAGCATGTAACAAGTTGGCAGAGCCTATCACCACTACATTGCACCCACCAACACATATTATTTGAAGAAATGCTGCAGCAGTGGCTAGTCGTTGGCAACACTGTGTTAGATTTGACAAACCCAAGATTTAAACGTTAGACCTCCTGCTCCCAAGATGAATGCATTACCACTCAATATAATCAATATTTGCTCTTGCTGGAGTTTTTCAGTTTAAGGCTCATTGAAAACTCGAATTGGTATCGGTTGTACTCAAAAGCAGGTGGAGTTAGCTTGTAGCCATAGCCTGATTAGCCCCACTACCGTATTGGCAGGTTGACTAAAAATGCAGTATAAGCAAAATACCATGTTTTTGCACTTTTGAAATAGTTCTTTGCTCTGGAAAGAATTAAAAATGATTTAAGGTGGTTTTTGAAACATTTATGGCGAGCTAATCAGTTTGAATTGTAACTCACAAATCAATAAAAACTTTTTAAATACAGCCAAAAATTTGATCACTTGTTGAAAAATGATGAATATAAGTTGCACAAGAAAATATACACTCAGGAAAAGGGAGGGTATTCAAAATTAGTAAAATAAAATTACCCAGCTTTTAAATCTCATAGCATTAGCCCCTCTCAATTCTTTTCATAGAATATAGACCAAGTAGATTCTTGGGAGTGTTTTTGAACTACTGTTAAGATTTTATGATTTATCAGATTGTAAATAAGATGGCTGAAATTTTACCAATTATTATTAGCCACCTCCTTACAAAGCCCATTTATGCAAAACGTTTAATCATGTTTTTGCACTGCTAATTTCTATGCCACGTTTTTAAAGCATTAATTTTATCTTAACAAGCTATATTAGGTTAGGTTATTTATGGAAAAAATTCAAAATTTTAAGCAGCTTGCATTGCAGATTCCAGGCAAGCAACCTGCTCCTGCTACTATTTTTAAAACTGTTGAGTACTTTTACCAAGAATTTGTCCTTGACATGTTAAAGCTTTGAGTCTAATTATACACTATGATTGAAAGCAGAAATAAAAATATAACCAATGTTTTGATTGAGGAAAAGTGCTTTAAAATCTATCCGCCAACTAAAATTAACCCTAAAATAAAAAAATAATTAATACTACAGGTATGTAGTTTTGAGAGTGAATGTTTAGAAGCCTAGTTTCTACACGCGATAAATCAGTAAACTTGACCACTAAAATTAAATTCTTTTGTCAGCATTAGATCAGGATTAAAATATGCATTATACAGTTACTGCTTTTCAAAAATTTTTTTCTCTGCATATGAAACATAATCAAGGGTTTGAAAAGCACTAATAGGGACGGGCATTTCAGGATAGTTGGCTAGGCTATTCCAGAAATATTCCAAATAGCTAAAACCGAATCCAGAATACTGCATCCTAATCTGGTTAAATTAATTTGATTAGCTGAGAAACTGAACAACCAGGCAACCACCACCAATATCCAGAAAACATTTATTCAACGATTTGCTTAATTAAAGCAGCAGTAGTGTGTACATACCGGCAATATTTGCCAAGTTAATTCAGTGGGTACCGGTAGATGACAAAGTGACCTTATGGTCATTGGCTCATCGGGTCAGGCCATTATCTGTCTATCATTCAAAGATGGGGAATCTCGTTCAACACTTTTCTGAAAGCATGACAAAATAAACATGTTACACCATACAGCAAATTGCCAATTTAAGATTTTTGTAGCCTAATTAAGTGTTTTGCATTGATCGATTACAAGAAAAGTCGTTCGAAGAAGTCAGAATGAGTTAGTGTATAGGCCTACAATCTTATTCCTTACGGTATTTAAAAATACAGAGCTTCAACTGAAGCAACTTCAGCGAGAGCATAAGAAGGTAGTCCGCAGTCAACTAGTATTATATTTTTTCAAAAATTCCTTAAATAAAAACAAAATTTCACCATAGGATCACAAACGTAACATCGTATGCTTGATCTTTGCTGTTGAGCTTACCTGCAGACCTGCAGTAGTGGGATCACATGGCGATAGGCCTAGCCTAATTCATTTTTGACTTTAAGACTCTTTAGATCAACCGCAACCCTTGCTGACTTTCGAGATTAGATCTTTTTAAAACTCCAGGTTTCCTTTTGTTTATATCATTTTTGTGTATTTTAATGCTTTATCATGATGAGGCACAATCTGACAATAGATGAAAACAGTTGCTTTCTGTGTATCATGCTAAAAAAGAATAAAAACTGTGCATACAAAAAAAAATGTTAAAACGGCAAACTAGTCAAAAATTGTTTGCTCCATTTTCTCTAAAAATTTGGCATGTCTAAAGACTAACTTCATCAAATTTGAGCTCTCTATACCCTTCCGTTCTTTAGCTACGGCAGTTTAGACTTGCACTTCTAAAGGCTTTTTCCGCCTAAAAATTTTGCCAGGGTTGCCATTGGAATTGACTTAAATATCCTTTTAAGTCTTGCTTCAGCGCTGGCTTTCTCATGGGGTTCATTTTTATTGATTTTTTTTGTACTTTATTAATCACTGCGCATGTTGTTGCGATTCACCGGGCTAACAGTCACAGGAAAATATTGTCATATTGTACTTTAGTTCATCTGTTTGTTTTTTGTTGAATCTGTTCTCACTTTGGATTCGATCAGTTCATCACTGTGATAACTTTCTATCAGCATAAGTTTTCGCAGAGTCCAATAGGTTGTAATCGACTTCCTGAGCGATATTACAGTTGTTTCTTTGGTTTACCATATAAAATTATACCGAATAGAAGCAACTGTAACTTCACTTAGGAAGTCTACTACAACCTCTTGAACTCCGCGAAAGCTAGTGCCAATAGAAAGTTATCATTGTTATGAACAGCGACGTGCGGTGAGGCTTTTGGTTGGTGAGACACAATTTTTTTTTCACTCGCATGTTTGCGAAAAAATTATTTAAGAGAAAAAATGACAAGCAAACAATTGCTTTCAAAGCCATTCAGGGCCGCCGAGAGGAGGGGCAGGGGTACAATGACCCCGGGGCCCATGGACTTTAGGGGGCCAATGGGCTTCAGGGAGGCCCTCGGCTTCAGCAGGCCCATGAGCTCAAGAGGGGGCCCATCGAAATGACATTGAGAAATCAGCATGTGAAGCCTGAAGACCTTTATTTTTTTTTGGAGAACACCTAATTTCGACCGGAAAACCGTTAGAATTTCAGTGAAGACCTTTTTTGTTTTTGTTTGGAGATAGCATCATTTTTCGGACCAAACTGACCGAAAATCCGTCATATTTGAGCTGGCCCCGGGCACACTTTTGGTCCCCGGCGGCACTGTAGCCATTAAACGAAAACCAAATTTTTCGATGATTAATTATTCGTTTAATTTTTACTGTTCACTTAAAGCCAAATCAATTCTTGAAGTTTCGAAAATCTATAAAGGTAGCCTTGCCTATTATTTGGCTTTGAATGTGGACATAATTGAAGTTTTTGTGCTTGCTAAGCCTTCTTGGCAAATTCTCTAAGTCACGAAAACCCGGTTTCAGTCCCAACATTACTATTTGCTCAGAAGCGTATGCAGGATTTTCGAAAGGGGAAGTCCAGAAAATTTGAGAATATTGAAGATCAGAATGAAAATTTTCCAACCCAAAACCAAGTCCATTTTCCTGCCCAAAATTAGGTGAAGACCAAAAAAAAAAGTCTTCACTCCAATTTAGTCAGGTTTTTGGCCCAAAATTAAGTGAAGGCCAAAAAAAAAGGTCTCCACTCAAATTTAGTCCGGTTTTTGGCCAAAAATTACGTGAAGACCAAAAAAAGGTCTTCGCCCACCGTTTTTGTGCTCAAACCCTCTGCCCTAGTTACAAAGAGAGCGGCCATGCCGCAATTTTGCATACTATTCTATGCGAATTATACTATCCTGGCGACTCAAAGGGGGGGGCCAGGGCCCAATGGCCCCCCCTAAATACGCCCTTGTATTTGCTAAAAACATGAAACCAAAAATGAAGATTTTTAGCGCAACCACTCTTTCTTGAGTACGGTTCTACTCTTTTTGAATTGAGGGGTTCTTTCGTAGTGATGTCTCAAGCAAATCTTTTAAATCGGTTTTCTTTTAGCTATATTCAATTCAATTTATTTGTTTACTTGAGTTTAATTTCCAGAAACTTAACACCAATGAAAAAATATATTCACGCGCACAAATAGAATGATTATTAATGCCAATAAAGGAAATAAATGTGGGCTAATTTACTGTAACACTTAACAGAAGTAATTGTTGATGAAGGCGTAGAAATTAATTGGCAATTCCAAAATTTACCAGAAGTGTAATTTGAGTCACTTACTATCAAGCAAATAGGACAGCGAAAGACCTTTTTCTGCTCATCGAGTCGAGCTGCCCTTATAACCAGTACTTAAATTGTAAAATTTTGCATGGTGGGACGCTTTTGCAGCCTTGACCAAACGCATTTGGCAAGCAAAAGTACTTTAGAAAAGATTACAAAATTCCGCCACCGAAAGTGAATGAAGACCAAAAAGAAGGTCTTCACCGAAAATTGAAGCGGTTTTAAGCCAAAATTAGATGACCAAAAAAAAAAGGTCTTCACCGAAAATTGAGGTGTCTTTTCGCCAAAATTAGGCGAAGAATAAGATCTTTTTTGTCTGATCCACCAGCGCTCAAATCCCGATGGGTGGACGCTAAATCTCGATGGGGGGACGCTAACTCTTGATGGGGGTACGCGTCCCCCCTACAATTTAAGTACTGCTTATAACTAATTTATTATCGTAATTATGA
Source organism: Trididemnum nubilum (assembly GCA_963965965.1). Classification (NCBI taxonomy): domain Eukaryota; kingdom Metazoa; phylum Chordata; class Ascidiacea; order Aplousobranchia; family Didemnidae; genus Trididemnum; species Trididemnum nubilum. The sequence goes on along the minus strand of OZ014488.1, from coordinate 10,821,795 downwards.
TAAGTTTTTTTGAGGGGGTAATTTTTTTTTTTACCATTTCTAAAACAAACAAACAAAAAAAGTAAGGATTCAATCAAAAATAGCAGTTAGCATTAGAAAAAAGCACTCTTAGGCTTACCTCGAGTTTATCAAGACTGTAAGTACTTCAGTAATTACTTAGCATGGACAATTTTGTTTGTTTGCTAAATGAGTATTTTGGTAAATGTTTAGAAGTTGGTGAAATATTATTCCATATTTTTACTCCAATGTACAAGCAAGATCGTTGCCCGTTTCGAGTTTTAGCTCGTTCCAAATAAAAATTGTCTGCAGTAATTGATTCCGTTTTATAATCATGAAGTTTGCTTTAGTGGCGGATCTAGAAAATTTTGGTGGGGGGGATGATAAAATTTATGAGCACAAATTGTGTATAATATCAAAATTTTGGATGTTTATGATTAATGTTCTTGACCTCGCGCAAACTTGGGGATATTTTTGATCCGTCCCATCCCAAAAACGTTACCAGTACATATGATATTTTTTAAAATTTAACCAATGACATAAAACCAGTTTCATGTCATTGATTTAACCAATTTAATTCAAATTAATAACATAAAACGCTCTTTTCGTCTTTCCTGCTTCAAAAATCGTCTTTGTTAAACTTTCGCCAACATAATCGTCTGCATCTACACAGAACAGGCGCGTTGCAGAAATGCGCAATGAGAGAGCTGCTCTGGGGGTCTGGGGGCAGAGCCCCCAGCCTCCGGAGGCAAGGGGGTAAGGGGGAGGTGCCCTCAGTGATCGAAAATTTTGCATCTTTTTGCAAAAATAACTAAATTTTAGGGCTATTTTGATACAAAGAAATGCTTTTAAAACGTGGCATAGCAATCGGCAGTGCAAACATGATTAAACCAGTTGCATAAATAATGGGCTACGTGAGAAGTGCCTAGTGGTAAAATTTTCTCTTGTTTACATGCTGGTAGATCATAAAATCCTATAGTTTAATAAAACTCACACGGAGTAATCTATTTCTACTATATTTTATAGAGAAAAATAATTGGAGGGGGGCTCATGGAAAGATATTTGAGAGAGGTGAATAGTAATTAACTAAATCCATAGATGGGCACAAGTTCGTCAATCGTTAATAACGAAGCTAACTTTTTCATTAACTCGTTAATCCGTTAAAAAGTTTTTTCATGTTAACGGACTAAATTAACTTCCGTTAAGTGCTGTTAACGGACTAAACTAACTTCCGTGAAGTTCTGTTAACTTCCGTTAACGTTTTTATCGTTAATATCTTACAGCTTTGTTGGGCATTTGAACTTGCTTTTATCTTGAAATTAGATTAGACTGTAAAATGTATCTTTCAAAACACAAAAAAAACACCATAGCAATAAATATTTCCTTACAATCAGCTCAACAGCGTCAATACGTGTTCTAGAAGCGAGTGAATAAAACGAAATGTAAATTACACGCAAAATGTTAACGGATTAACGGACTTTATTAACTTCCGTTAATTAAAGCTAAAAATAACGGATTAACGTTAACGGAGGTGTGAAGTTTGCTAACGGACTAGTGGTTAAGGAAGCTAACGTTTTGCATTAACTTGCCCATCTATGACTAAATCTGAATAGATCCTCCCTGTTCGTGAGTTTATTATATTTTTGTTGATAAAAACTATGTTAAGCATTTTAAATGAGCTATTAAATTTGATTGCTTATTTTTGGCCATTTTTTAAAGTTTTTATTGATTTGTGAGTTTTATTTTCGACAAATTAGCCCCCCTAAATATATGGTTCGAAAGATACTTTTAATCACGTTTTAGTCCATTCCAGTCCAAAAACCAGTCTCAGAAGTGCTAAAAACGTGGTATTTTGCTTATTCTGCATATTGGTCGGCAGGCCAACGGGGAGGTGCAAAAGCCCCCCGCCCTCCCTTGGCTGCGCTACTCACACAGAATGAGTAAAAACTATCTGCATCGGACTTTGATATTTCTATTGCCAAAAGTCTATTTTGTTCAAGTTTTCATTCAGCATACCGTAACTAACAATGTAATAAAACTGCATTCCAGAAGACATTTTACGTGATATTCTATTAAATCGACATTTTTTTTGTGCGAAACTGCACTACTGTATTGCGTGAGATTTGAGCGAAAATGCGCCATAATTGAACTCCTGCTGTGTTATGCCTTTATCGTTGAAAAGTGCGAGTTATAAATTTTGCTAGTTTGGCGCTTTCAAATCAATCGGACCTGTAAAAAAGTAATTTCTGCTTTGTAAAAAGTACGCTGTAAAAATAACTTTTTCCTCCCCCGCCCTACCCCACCCCCCAACGTCTTCAGAAATTATATCGCAGTCACCCGGCCTATCGAGTACTCACTGATTGCTTTTTTTCAAATGTCTTATATTAACCATCCCCCCCCCTAAATCCGCCACTGGTTTGCTTGCATATTTAAAATAATTGTCGAAATTTTCAGGTTACTTGGAGTGATAATAAGAGTACATAAATTTAGCAATTTCTATAACTTCAAGTTTAGATAAAAAATTTAGTTTAGAAAGTCTCTCAGCTTTGAGACTAAATTTTCTTCCATTTTAGTTCATTTTCTCGTATTAAATTGATTTTATTTCGCCAGAAAAATAACTTGTATAATTTCGCAATGAACAAAAGACTACAAAAAAACTGCTTAAACTTTTTTTCATTCTATGACGTCACAGGTGAGGCGCGCCGCAAAATCAGATTTAAAAGCATTATGCGTTGTCCGCGATTTGTCTGAGAAAAAAAGGCATACTTTTAGTTTGTTCATTAAAATTTGCTTAGCTGAAGTGAGGCACAATTGACAATGCCTCACTTCGCTTATTTCAAGCGATGCTCAATGGCACGCCGTAGTGAGAGTAATATTATACCGAATAGTTAGGGCGTTTTAATGCGAAAAACATAACATAAAAGCAGTGAATACACAAAAAACGTAAATATGACAAAACTTAATAAAGTTTTTGATAAATATTTTGATTTGTGTGAAACCATTTTATTTCAATTATATACTTTATTTTTCTATTTACTTTATTAACTATATACATTTTCTTCGCACAATTCTTCAGGTGCACCTGCCTCCACTGACCGCACGTCCCTACTGCCTAGTGAACCTTTATGTGCAACTTGCGGCAGCCAATGAAGATTCGTGCAACCAAGCCAAGCGTATGCATAATCTAGGCTATTTTCAAGTACTCATTGTAGCCTCTTAATTTGTCATTACTATTGTATTATGATGTCACAAGTTACAGTCATAATTATGGCCAATTATGATGCCATATATTGCCTATAGATGCAATAGGAGCTTAGTAGGCCTACCAGGGACGTGCGGTCAAAACAGCCAAATAAGGCCGTGTCTCGCCTCTAGAACTATACAAAGAAAAACAGAAATAAACTAAAATCAAAATTAAATCTTTCATTATACTCGCTGTAATACGCCGAAGCGTGTAACGAGTTGGCGGAGCCCATTTCCGCGTCATTGCGCCAGGGCAACACAGCTCCTTTCAAAGAAATATCGCAGCGGTGGCGAGCCGTTGGCAACACTGTGTTCGATTTGACCGGTCCGATATTTGAACCTCAGACCTCTCGCTCCACAGGCGAACGCGTTAGTAGATGATTAAAATAAAATGTTTTCACGCAAATCTAAATATTTATCAAAAACTTTATTCATTTTCATCATATTTACTTTTTTTGTGTATTCACTACTTTTATGTTACGCTTTTCGCAACAAAACGCGCTAACTATTCGGTGTAATTGCTATCTCTACGGCGAGCCATCAAGCATTGCTTCAAACATGCGAAGTGAGGCATAGTCGATTGTGCCTCACTTCAGCCAAATAAATTTTTATAAACGAAGTAAAAGTATGTCTTTATTTCTCAGACAAATTGCGGACAATGAAAAATGCTTTTAAACCTGATTTTGAGGCGCGCCTCAAATATGACGTTATAGAATGAGAAAAAGTCGAAACAGTTTTTCTGTAGTCTTTTGTTCTCAGCGAAATTGAACAAGTTATCTTTCTAGCGAAACAAAAACAATTTATTTCGAGAAAATGAGTAAAATGGAAGAAAATTTAGTCTTATTCAGAAAGAGTAGAACCGTATTCAAGAAAACAGTGGTTGCGCCATAAAAATTGTGATTTTTGCTTTCATGTTTTTAACAAATAATAGTTGGGACTGCAACCTGGTTTTTGTGACTTAGTTAGCACAAAAACTTCAATCATTTCCACATTCAAAGTCAAGAGATAGGCAACCTTTGTAGATTTTCAAAACTTCTAGAATTGATTTGGCTTTAAAGGCGGTGAATCATCCAGCCAATTCTATTGGTTTACAATAGCTAAAATTTAACTTTAATTTTTGATAGTTTTTGTTTTAATTTTGGGACTGCGGTTGCAAAGACATTCAACAAATACAAAAAAATGTCCCCCCGAAAAAAGTGTTTGGAAACTCTGAGTTTTGTTCTTCCCGCCAAAACCACAGTAGGCCTAATGGTTTAGAGAACTGTGGTAGGCCTAATAGTTTAGAGATAGTTAGGCCTAATAGTTTAATAAGCTTGCAGTAGACCTAGTAGTTTAGAGTAGAGATGGCGCGGATAACAAAAAATGCATCCGCATGCTGCGCTGCGTCCGCAAACCTTGTCTGCATGCTGCACCGCATCCAAACACAACTAAGTTCACACTGCACCGCGCCGCGCCGCAAGTTAAATATCCTTTAAATTTCCAATATCATCAGAAACAAATTAGCTCTCTATAGCTTACAACATATACAAAAATTGATTTTAGGGGTATTATTTTGGAGAGTTTTCAAAAGGGTCGCTCTCTCAAACCATGTCAAAATAGTTGTTTTTTAAACATCTGCCAATATAAAAAAAAAGTAATGCCCTAGCTTGAGCCGTTCAAAAAACTAATTTTGGGGGAGTCCATTTGGGGGCCCCTGGGGGGAGTGGTACCTCCATACTATGTCAAACTATTCGTTGCTTAAAAATCTACCAATATAAACAAAAAATTATCACCCTAGGTTGAGCAATTTAAAAAATTAGTTATTTAGGGCCTCATTTTGGGGGGGTTCTGGGAAGAAGCCTAAAAAAATTTCAGGAGACAAAATTGCATTTGCAGCTCAACAAATTTACACAAAAATTAGATATGGATGTTGTGTGGTTTAGGAGAAGAGTGCACAAAAATTAGAAAGCAAAAAAGAAAAAAAACTCCATGCGGCTAAAAGTGTAGGTAGGGATGAAAGAGTATCTTACGACATATAACCAAGTGAAGTATTTTTTGCCGTACTTAAGTCGTTTTTGAATAAGACCACTTTTTACACCAAACTTTTGAAGTAGCTTTCGGGTCTTAAACCTGAAGTTACGAGACTCATTGCCTTGAAATTTGGCACACACAAATAAGTTATGAATCTCAAACTGTTGTCAAAATTTCATGTAGCTGGACCAAACCATTATCGAGTTATAAGTAAAAGTCTGAAACTTTGCACTCGTTAACTTTGAAAATGGCCGAGTAAAAACTAAAAAACATGCGACGTGAGATCAGTCGTTTCAATTATAGGCCTTCAGATTTAATCTGCCTTGTATGTGCTTTCTATTAGTTTTTCCGCGCCATGTTTTGGCAATCAAAAGCTATCTACCAGTTTACCGGATGATTCCATCCATGCAACTACAGTACTAATCCTGAACCAGTAGCTCAAATAATGAAATACAGTAATAGGTATCACGTGCTCTGCATGCTGTCACAAGCTACTAAGTACTACACTTGTATGAAACTACCCCATGTATAATACCTTTACCGTTTGCATGTGTGTTTGATTGCGGGATAAATTTTGCTACTACATAGGCTATTCTGTCATAGGAAATTTGTGTAGCCTAGTCTTCTTACTCTACTACATAAGTCTACCAGATCTGAGATAAGCTATACAGACATACATAGATGGGCACAAGTCCGTTAATCGTTAATCCGTTAATAGCAAAGCTAACTTTTTCATCAACTCGTTAATCCGTAAAAAGTTTTTTCCTGTTAACGGACTAAATTAACTTCCGTTAAAATGCCCGTTAACTTAACGACAATGGTTCATTAACTTACGTTAAGTTGCGTTAACATAAGATTTTCATCGTTAATTTCTTGTACCACCCATTCATTGTACTGGTACAAACCAATTAGCGCTGTTAACACTTGTTGCGTAATTAGCGCGAGTTTTATAGAAGAAAAAGCGAAGGAGCTGCGAGATAAACAAGCGAGCGCGGGATCAAATGAGCAGGCGCAATAAGAAATGCTGCAAGTATAAATAGGTTAGATCTACTCATCTTAGATGAGTTGAACTGCGATAGTGCAATAGACCCATGATGCACCCATGAATAATCTGTCATTGGGGGTAAGATGAAAGTGACTATAGTATGACAGCGTTAACAGGGAAAGTGGACATGGATAGTTAGTTAGCCTTACCTATAGCAGAAATGATCACGATTATTATCGTAGTCTACAATCACTAATTCAGTAATTTGTAATCGATTACGCAATTTTCATATTATCGTGCACAGAAATCAATTACAAAGGATCGTAATCTACGAATTGCGAATAGTCTAGCCATGGCTGGCTACTACTATAGGCTAGGCTTCCAGTACCAAGCAAAAGCATGAATGATGATCAGAGGTGGAGTCGAGGACACAAGGCTCGAGGCCAAGGACACAAAAAAAATCCAAGGTCAAGGACAGCCTTTCCGAGGACAGACACTCTCGAGGCCAAGTACAGGAATGTTCGAGGCCAAGGCCAAGGACCAAGGACACAAGCGCAAGTGCTCTCCAAAAAAAAAAAAAAACAGGTCCTCACAAAAATTTTTCAGGCGATCTCCAAAAAAATAAATAAATAAATAAGGTCATCACAAAAATTTTTTAGGCGTTCTCCACAAAAAAACGTTTTCCAAAAAATTTTTCAAGCGCTCCAAAAAATTTTAACAATTCAAAAAATACTGCTGTCCTCGAGCCGAGGACAGGCCAATTTTCGAGGACTTGAGGCCTCGAGGCCAAGGACTTGATCTTCGAGGCCAAGAACTTCAAAATGTATCTTCGAGGCCAAGGACGTCCTCGAGGACTCCACCTCTGATGATGATATAAGTGACAAGTCTATAAACTCTATCATGGGAGGGGTACCGTTGACCAACTACTGAACAGAATGCAAGTACAAGACATGCATGATTGCAATTTTAATAACAGCTTAATAATAATGATAATGCAAAACAGAATTGCAGGGTAGATTGCAGCAAAAATGCAGGGTAGATTCCGACTTCTTAAGTGCTGTTACAAAAATTATTTTTAAATTTTTGCGAAGCGATGTAATCGTAATAGCGATTAAAGGTGAAGTAATCGCAATGGAAAATCGATTGCATGGGTGCGTATTAGTTAATCGTAATCGGCGGAATCGATATAATCTAACCAAAGACCATTGAAAGAACAGAATGTAGGTACCGGTACTAAAACATAGCTGTAAAAACAGTGTTTGTTTTGAGCTAAGTGTTAATGTCATCCAAAAATTTGGAAGTGTTTGTTTGCATCCACGGATCGCGGATGGTTTCAAAACATCAAACCTACGTAGGCCTACACTGTACACAGTAGCGTAGCCAGGGGGGGGGGCTCGAGCCCCCCCATTGGCTTGTGAAGTATGCAAAATTGCACGTTTTTGTTGCTTTTTAGGCCGATTTTTGTTGAAAAATTGAAAACAGCCCCCCCCCCAAAGGATATTGGGTGCCGAAGTTGTGAAGTAGATGTCGTGATTCGGTGTGAAAAAATGTCTGAATTTCCGATTTTGTCCGAAAAATTAGACTCATATTCGGTGAAGACCTTTTTTTTTTTTTTTTTTTTTTGGAGACCACTTGTTTTTGAGCGGAAAAATTGTTTGAATTTCCGATTTTGGCCGAAAAATTAGACTCAATTTCGGTGAAGACTTTTTTTTTATTTTATTTTTTTTGGAGACCACTTGTTTTTGAGCGGAAAAAACGTTTGAATTTCAAAGCTTTCCGAGGAATTTCGTCTCAAATTTCGGACAAACCATGTGAAACTGATTCAAGAATAATGAAAATTCGGGTTAAAGTCCTTTGCACTTTTCTCACTCTTTCAAAAGATCCCCTCCCATTTCCAAATCCTGGCTACGCGCCTGACTGTACAGTGGTTGGTGATAGGACTAAAACGAGAATGAATGACGAATATTCATTCGCAATGTTTTTAATTACTTTTTTAGGAGTCAAGATTAAGCTTCGGGTTAGGTTGGATCTCGTCATTGTCTAGAAATTGTTTTGCAAGCCGTAGCCTAAATAGTAAATTTTAGATGCTGTTGTAGCGTGAAAGCACAGAGGCTTAAAGTAATAGTGTCGTGGCACTGAGTAAGCAATCGTCTCTATCTAGCAGTTTTCATGATGTTTAATCGTTTACGTACCATCTGGCCTAAAGGCTACCAGCGTGGAAGCCCAGGGAAGAGCCACCAGAAGGTCGACTACTTAAAAACAAGCAATGCGAAAAAAGGCTCTTCTGGGCTTCTGCGCTGGTAGCCTTTGGGCAGGGCCACCGAGAGAGGGAAGCGAGGTGAGACAATGACACTGATTCCCATGGAGTTTAGGAGGCCCATCGGGGGGCCCATGGGCTTTAAGGGGGGGCCCTTGGACTTCAGGGGGCGTCTGGAAATGACACTGACAAATCAGTTTGTAAAATATCGAGGACCTTTTTTTTGGAGATCACATCAAAATCCGAAGAAAATTGTGGCATTTTCCTCTTCTTTTTTGAAGTTCACAAAGCTGGAGATGCCCAATATTTGAGCTGAATCCGGGCCTACGTTTGGCTCTCGGCGCCCCTACAAGGAAATAACGATATATTTATTGCTTTTGGTGGCAATTAATAAGCTGCCGCCTCATAAGTGTATTAATTATCGCTGTTCGCAACCTCAAAAGATTTTCTGATCGCTGCTTTGTTACTGCATATGAGCTTATTATTATCTTGAAATTACATTAGACTGTAAAATGTAGCATCCAAAACACAAAAGATCACCATAGCAATGAGTTTTTCCTTACAATCCAGAGTTGTAAGTCGGGCCGGGCTTTTCGGGTCGGGTTCGGGCCTGAAATTGACAAAAATTTCGGGTTTAAATCGGGCCTAAGACGTGCTTTTTGTTTTAGGTGAACAAAAATATAATCAAAATAACTTGGCAACATTGCTAAATTTTTCAGACCTAACATAAGTTTCGGATTTTTTCGGGCATGATTTGGGCTTTCAATAAGTTTTCGGGTTCGGGCTTATATTCGGATTCGGGCCGGGTTCGGGCCTGAACTAGTCGGCCCGTTTACAACTCTGTTACAATCAGCTCAATAGGTGATTACGTGTTCTAGAAGTGAATGAATAAAAAGAAATTTAAATTATTCTCAAAATCTTAACGGATTAACGGACTTCATTGACTTCCGTTACTTTCAGCTGAAAATAACGAATTAACTTTAACGGAGGTATGAAGTTTGCTAACGGACTAGTGGTTAACGAAGCTAACGTTTTGCATTAACTTGCCCACCTATGCAGACATAGTATCAAAAGCCTAATTCTTGATGCCATGACCTGTTGAGGAATTGGCTGCACTGAACTAACTCTGTCACTCTAAAATGCAAGTGCATGTGGTGTAGAAACTGCATTGTTGTCTAGCCTGGGGCTTAAACCAATACCATAGGCCTACTGCGTACAGGGTGGATGTGTGTCGCTAGGCTTTGTTTTGTGCCTCTACTTTGATGATTGTTTCCCACAAACCTGTCTCTTCTACATTTGTTTGCCTTTGTTTTGTCTTCTCACCGAACTTCCTAAACTTTTCCTAGTCTAGCCTACCAAAACCAAAATCTTTTTGTTGGTGTCAAAAAACACGTTTAGCCGATCAAAACTAAGTTTCTTGTAGCCAAAATAGCCAATTCCAGGATGCTCCATATTCTGGAAAAAAAAACTTGAACCGAAGGCACCTTTCACCGTTTTTGTAGCATGCAATTGTCTTCAATTCATATACCGAAAATAGTTACATCCAGATTAACCATGTTGTTCATAAAGGGAAAATCACCAGCAATAATTAAAAAAAAAGGTAAAAAAATTATTGTACGCGGCGCTGCGCTGAAGCTGTGACGTAATGTAGATTTTAGTTGCCACGCTGCGCGGCGCGGTGCACCAACAATAACGCGCGGCTGCGTACGCTGCGCTGTTGCCATCTCTAGTTTAGAGAACTGTGGTTTAGGGGAAAAGATCAAAACTCAGGGTTTCCAAAAACTTTTTTTGGGGGAGATCTCTTTGTATTTGTTGAATATCTTTGCAAACGCAGCCTCGAAATCAAAACAAAAAATATCAAAAATTATAGTTCAATTTTAGCTATTGTAAACCACTGGAATTGGCTGGATGCATAGATGGGCAAGTTAATGCAAAACGTTAGCTTCCTTAACCACTAGTCCGTTAGCAAACTTCACACCTCCGTTAACGTTAATCCGTTATTTTTAGCTTTAATTAACGGAAGTTAATAAAGTCCGTTAATCCGTTAACATTTTGCGTGTAATTTACATTTCGTTTTATTCACTCGCTTCTAGAACACGTATTGACGCTGTTGAGCTGATTGTAAGGAAATATTTATTGCTATGGTGTTTTTTTTGTGTTTTGAAAGATACATTTTACAGTCTAATCTAATTTCAAGATAAAAGCAAGTTCAAATGCACAACAAAGCTGTAAGATATTAACGATAAAAACGTTAACGGAAGTTAACAGAACTTCACGGAAGTTAGTTTAGTCCGTTAACAGCACTTAACGGAAGTTAATTTAGTCCGTTAACATGAAAAAACTTTTTAACGGATTAACGAGTTAATGAAAAAGTTAGCTTCGTCATTAACGATTAACGGACTTGTGCCCATCTATGGCTGGATGATTCACTGCCTTTAAGTGAATAGTAGAGATGATATAAATAATTAATTATCGAAAATTTTGGTCTTCGTTTAATGGCTATGAAATAATAAATAAATAAATCAACTGAGGATTTACAACTCAACGAACTTAATAAGAACGGAGAGGTGAGGGTGACTGGGAAGTGAGCTCGCGCTCTTCGAGTCTCCAGCCACTCGCGTATGTGTCGAAGCAGGTGGCCTGCAGCCGTAATCGAACTCGGGTCGCAGTATTGTTTACGCAATAATCAGCGCTCAGTTCCGCTCGGCCATGCTGCAGACACAAAACAGTTATTAGCTGGTCATTCATTGTCTTAAATAATTTTTTTGCAATTATGTGTGTGAAAAAAGTATGTGCCTCCCCAACCAAAAGCCTCACCGCACGTCACTGATAGGCAGATTCAAACAACGTACTGTACCTCTACCATTACAAAATAGGCGTACCGTACTCCCTAGCAAAAATTGAGGTGAACCGCACCGTACTGAGATCCTTGCATGAGCTAGAGACTGCGAGTGGCGGAGTGGCGAGTGTTAGATTCAATCAGTTGGCGCAAAAAATCCGGCGCAGTTAGAATTCAGTAGGTTATTTCAGATTTCTCGTATTTGAAGTACAGCTGCAGTATTTCCAATTCCAATCTGGCAATAGGCTACGTGGTTGTTGGCATAGCCTGTAAAAATGTTGGAATCTTTAAAATCAGTTTCTCCTACTATGTATCGCGAACTGTTAAGAAAATATCAATATAAAAATCTTTCCACAACGTTTGTTTGCAAAGGTAGCCTACCTTTAGGCCTATTGCAAGATCATATGGTTGCGGTAGTGTGTATTGTTTTGATAGCCTAAATCAAATGTTTAGGCTGTTAGGCTATTCTGTTTCCACTGAGCAGACTAAAAAATAGCAAGCATTGTCAAGGTATGCTACAGTAGGTTACTGGAAAGTCCTAAGCAAGTGCACGTTAGATTCCTCCAGTGATAAAGTACAGTATCGATTATGGTATTCATGGCTTACAATAAAATATTGAAAACAGCATACATCGTTCAATAGTTGTAGTTAGTGTCTGATGTTGTCTGGTGACTGGAGGACGTTCTGTTTACCGGTATGCACTACAACAACAACCCTGAACAGGACAGACCTTGGGTCGCAGGTAGAGAGATCGGAGAAATCAAGATATGATCCAGATTTTGCATATAATATTGTCTCAACTTCAGTCTTCTTCATACTTTATCCATACGTTCCAGCGTCACCAGGCAGCCTGGTCATTTAGTCACAATAGATTAGCTTATGGTATTAGCGGTATAACCGTACTGTGGGCTACAGTACATCCTACAGCAGGCTACTGGACTGTTCTGCTTAATAGGCCTCTGTACAGTTTAGTAGCCTTCTGGTATTAGATGGTCAAATTACCCAATTACGCAGTCGTAGCCCAGTTGCTGCCTAGTCTACTCAGGTCAATGAATCTGTAGATTAGAGCATATTGATTAAGATGCAGAGTGCAGTGTAACGTAAGTAATTTTTTAAGCTATCGGTAGTTTATGTAACAGTAACACCATTAGCCATGCAGTATATCCATAATTCCATATGGGTTCAAAGTTTATACATCTGGTGTGCAAGCAACAAATTGTATTTTTTGTTTCAGGTTACAAGCAAGCAAATTTGGCTATTATTCCACAGAAGTTTGCTGAAGACTTTTTTCAATTCGCAAAAGGAAATCGGGGGGCCCTTCCATTGCTTTATCGAAGCCAGCCAGGTGAATATGAAGCTCCATCTTTGAGCAAAGACAGTGATGTTAGAACGGATGTTTCTTCCTATAACAAAATTGTTAATGGAAATATTGAATGTCAATTAGAAGATCTACTAGGTATGATAAAATACTGAATATCACTTTTGAAATTGTTCTTTTTGTGGTTTATATAATGGTGATTCTAATTGGCTCAGCTCATAATCATATTGCATAATATGTTTTGTATATTAACGTATGTAAATGTAATTTAGTGTCTACTCAATAGTTTTTTTGTTGGTTAGTGATTAGTAAGGGGTGGTAGTTTACAGATCATGTTTTTCAGTCCTGTAAGACGATCTTAAATCCTTTAATTTTTTTTTTTTTAATTCAAAATATGCTTTGTACTTTGCTGCTAATATGTCTAATGCATTATTGTTTTAATCACATTGTGCTTTATGACCAAGCCAATCAATTTTTCGTGAAAAACAGTAACTATTTAATATTTACAGCTTAAGTATATACTTTTTTATTTGGGCAGTACCTGTTACTTAAGAAATAAAACCACTATATCTAATTGATAAATGTTCTTTATAATCTCAGATATGCATGTATTACAGTACAAAAATTCGACGCGGAAATTATTTTTTCTCTGCCAGCCAAAATTTGCTGTTACAAATAGTTGTCTTCTGATTGTTTACAACTTCAATCTAAGGCATTGTAGATTGGAAGGCTTTATTTCACTAGATATTTCTATTTTCTTTTTTATTAATTGTGACTTGAATTTATCCCAAACTCAAATTCTTTCTGTAAAACTAGACCCAAATCCTAGAATCTATCCCTAACTCAAATCCTTACTATAGAACTTAGCCCAAACCGTAATCTTGATCTTGGAAGAAGCAAATGAAAAATGTGCAGATGAATATTGGTACTTCTCATTCTCCTTTTCTTTGTAACCTAAAATTCTCTGGGAAATTGTCCCTTCTTTTTGGATTAGTAGGCAGAGGTGTGGAAGTGCTAATTTTCCAGTCGCTTTCACTATTACTGCTTTTGTTGTCATAACTTGATAATGTTTTTTTGCTTAAATTTATATCTGAAAATTCTTTTGGAAGAAAATTTTACGTAAATATCTGATATGTCAAAAATAACATATTATATTTATGTCATCATTTTCTCGAAAACATATAGAATCAAATGGCTTAATAAAGGTAGTGACTATTTCAACGAAAATTTTCAAGTTAAAGAGAATAAAACGAAAATGAGAAATATTCATCCGCGCTTTTTTCATTTGCTTTTTTAGGGGTTAAGATTAGGGTTTAGGTTACGGTTTGGGTTAGGGTTCAATTTGGGAATAGTTTTAGAGTACGCATTTGAGTTTGGGTTAGATTTGAGTGAGAATTAATAAAAAACTAGATAAAAATTTCTGGTGAAATAAAGCCTTCCTTTAATGAATTTGTGATTGCAGAGATCTAAGCATAGGCTTATTCAGAAATTCAAATTGGGAGAAAGCCAAATGTCCAGTGACAAATAATAATAAATATTTTTGCTAGGATTAATATTTTGAGTGTTAAGCCAAAAATTTGCTAGAAGAAGCTAATATATGGGAGGTCTAAGATGGAGTCATAAGCACAATAACTTGGTTGAATTTTGTGCTTGCTGTATAGTAAAAAAACCATTAAAAAATGACTAAATAAAACGAAAGGATTAATGAGGTAGTCTGGTTTTGGTATACTGTAATTGATTATATAAACTGCTCTTGATTAAAACTGTTAGATGCTATCCTCCAATAAAAACTGTTTGACATGGAGAAAGAAGAAAATAGAAGTGTTGGAAAAAAGGAGAAAAATAACAGCGTAGTGGAGCAATTAGTGCATACTGGAGGATATCAATTATTTAAACTGATTTTAGTTTCCAACACTATTAAAAAATGAACATCTACAGAAATGTTGCTTGACTATTTTACGATCTGTTGGTAATTATAACGACGGATAATTATAAAAGACTTCCTTCAATAGAAACTTCTCAAAATCACCATGGACACAAATATGGTAGAAGCCGCTGCTACTAACCAAATAAATATGGTATAGGATTCTTTTGTTCAGATGCATTTTTTGAGAAATATTTGTTACATAATTGATTTATTGTTTCAGAATTTGACTGGTCTGATTTTGTTACTTTTTACTTTGGATGCAGTTTCTCTTTCAATAAAATCCTCCTTTCTCACGGGATTCTTGAAGACATTAATCAAGTGAGCAAAAACGTTTCCATGTTCAAGACATCTTTAGACTGTTACAAAAGTGGTCCTTTTGATTGCAAAATGGTGGTTAGCATGCGAGCAATACATAAAAGCAATCTATCACGTTTAGCAACACTCTGTGAGCCTTTGGATGATGTTCATGGAGCCCCTGTACATTATGGTGATCCTAGTGAGTTGGCTTATGGCTGAAATTTGATAGTTTAACAGGCCTCTTTTAGAGGTAAAATTTCAAGAATGTTGCTTTTGAACTTTGCCAAATGCCAAAGATGGCATCAGTTGTTATTTGGCGACCTTAGTTTTAACTTCCTAAGAGCGTAGCTTTGCCTCCTAGGTATCTGCTTATTTTCACATACTTTAGCTACACATGGTTCCCACGCAGGCAGGAAAGTGTAGAGTAAGTATGGAATTTATGATGGCATATCTCGACCAGGAAATAGTAAAGAAAAGAGGCATTTTCTGCTCTTAGTATTGAAAAAGTATACAAAAATGTTCTGCAGAAATGTGACACAAAAGTATGTAGAAAGTAGGTTAGTTAACGCAAATAGAGTTTCTTGTATTCTTTTTGCGGTAAGTTCGGTCAAGTTTAATAGGGATATATGCTAAAGTGCAAACTAGCATATAGCATATGCAGTAAGTTAATTCTGTGATGTTATATGACAGTATGATCATGTGTTGAAAGCGAAATTTCAATTGCATTTTGTATAAATAAACAAGAATATTGTCATTGTTCACTCATTTAGAGCAAGCTAAGCCACCTTGCTGCCTGCTAATGTCAAAAGATGTTAAATTTTACAAGATTTCAAAACGACATTTAGGGTGAACATTTTTTTGCTCCTTTTTCTCTCAAAAAATTTAAGAAATCTGAAGACTGACTTCAGCATATTTGGGCTTTCTACGATTTTCCGTCCCCGAGATATAACAGATTAGATTACTCCTTAGAAATTTTGTCAATTGCCGATCAGAAACAAAATTTCAAAAAGTTACTTCATGCCCCTAATTCTCAATAAATGTTTTGCGGTAGAGATATTGTCAAAACAAAGTCTTTTCAGTAGATTTAGAAGTCTAAAATTAGCTGACTTTCAATCTAGGTATGCCTGCTTTCCAAAAGTTAATCTTCTGTCACAATACTGACAAAATGGCAACACTGAAGTAAGAGGAAAATTGTTAATTTTGATCCGCAATATCTTGAAAACAGCGAGATGTAAGTCGTTGTAACTTCAATTTTGTTGAAAATACATTTTGGGCTTATCCCAACATTTCGGTCAACAGTGATAAACTTGAGTTAAATGCCCTTTTGAATGAATTTTAAAGAGATGAAGGCTTGACAAATTGTTAATACTTTCTGCAGCTAAAATAGGCTTAGTGAAAGACACCATAAGCCAGTCTACGACTTTTAGGTGGGGACGTTTAGGCACCTAAAAGTCTCGGTAATCAGCAGTGCTAAATGTCTTGTGCCTAAATGTCCGCGCATTAACGCCACAGTCCGCAATGAGCTTTGTTAACCTATGATAAATACTTGTAGTCACAGAGTAGACTATTATATATCCATGAGTGATTTATGCAGAAACAAAGCAGATAAATATAATTTTCTTGAACAAGCTCGATTTTGTTTTATTTTTGCATTTTTAAGCAGTAATTTTGAAGTCGCAGTGTACGAAACTATTGTTGAGATTTAGCAGATTTCATCATGTGATGGTAACAAGTGGTGTTGTTTTAAATTTTGTTTGTAAAACTTTCTTTTAGAGATCCCAATCGCACATGTCAAAGTGTAACCTTTTATTTACCACAAGGCCATATAAGTCTTTTGAGTACTGTAAAACTTTGGTATAGAAAAAGTCGGAAATTTTTTTTTTTTTGGAAAAGCCTTGGGAACCCTGGCTACAGCATTAAGCAGACTTTTTTCAACTATTTAGCAATTTGTAAATGCATGTGTTGTTATGGTGTTATTATTGATTTCCGCCACAAGTAACTTAAGCGAGCAGAAGCTTCAGTTAAAGAGTACTTCACTTTGAATTAGCGAACAATGTGTGGAAGAAATCTCACTATCTTATTCCATGTTAATGCATTTATTTTGCAGAGGTAATTGGCATCAAAGATGTTTCGAAAGTAGATTTCGGTGAATCAACAGACTTCAAAGCTGATGAAGTTCCTGTGTTCTGGTGCTGTGGAGTCACTGGTTTGCAAGCAATACAATCCGCCAAACTTGACTTGGCCTTCACTCATTCTCCTGGATGCATGTTCATAACTGATGTTGTTCAAGAAAAACCTTCTAAGGATGTTCAGTTAACAAATATGGTGTTGGAGTACAATTCAAAGTCTTCCTTGTACAGCTCTTTGTCTCAAAGTTGTTTGGAAATGTTGAAAGGTATTGATTTTATCTTGCAACAAGACTTGGGAAATAGAGGTATCAAAAACTTGGTAAAGCGAGGAGATTTTGAAAAAGCAGCTCTTGCTTTGTCACATGCATCATCCGTTGCTATGATGACAGGGTTTCCAGTTCATGATAGCAGCCCTCCAGATGAAACAGATGGACTCCCAGGTGAGGCGTTTTCAATCGTTTAAATACTGGCAGTAAGCAAAACCTCTTTGCACTCTCTAGTTGTGGTGGGCGGTGACACCGCCAGTGCCTGACACCATTGTTTTTAAACGTCGTTCAAAGCACGAATTATTACTATTATTTTTTTGTTCGAGCAATGTTAATGCTTTCGTTTGCAATATGCTTATGAAAGCTTTCTGTAGTTGAAAATAAATCATAACAATAAATAGTGTATGTGTGCGATATATTACTTGTCGAATTGATAAAAGAAAATAAATGAGAAGGTTGGTGAAACGCGTCTTGAATGTCTCAAGGCTTAGTAGTTATCGCTACGGATAAGTTTATTGTTGTTTTTGACACCAGCTTAAAGGTGATTAAAAGCGTTATTGCTTTTAAAATTATCTGGAAAACGAATTATCTCCAAGCTCCTATAATTAATTTTCATATTAAATCTTTTATTATAGTTGCTATACTACGGAAAGCGTGCAACGAATCTGCGGGTCCATTTTTGTGTCATTACGCCCGGGCAACACAATGACGCGGAGATGGACCCCGCTAAAGCGGCTTTTACCGATTACGCGTATTTGCCGGCGGAAATACGCCTGTCATTTGACTGCATACATTTGTCTTTTTTTGCAGTTACATTGAAAAAGATATGCGTATTTCCTTCCGTAAATACGCGTGATCGGTTAAAGCCGCTTGACTCGTTGCAGGTTGGACATAGTATTAATTTTTCAATAACAAGTTGCTTTTCGTACGTATAGGCATTATCAGCTTGGCTGCTGTACTGCAAAGTTTGGGAAAGCATGTCGTTTTATACGTTGATGATTACGCTGCGCCTTTGAATGAAGGAATCATTAAGAGATTGATGGAGAAAAAAGTACTCAAACATCAAATATCGGTCATTCCTTACATTGCTGGAAAAACATCTTTGCTGGATTCTAATGGAATCCCATTGTACGAGGTTGTGCTCTCTTCAGAGAGGGTAGGCCGGGCGACGGACGGTGGCTACTACTCAATGAGAGGCAAGAATTTATCTGACAGAGTGTCACCTTTCGATGATTTTTTCGCCCAGGCAACTGCCTGTCTTGATGTAACAACAATAGGGATTGGTGACGGCGGAAATGAGCTGGGCATGGGAAAGGTTTATGATCAAGTGACTGAACACATACCAAGGGGAGAGAAAATTGCTTGCGTTGTTTCTGCTGACCTCCTTATTGCAGCAGGTAAATTAGTTTCATGGTATCCTAGTAGTGAAGCACCCTTTTTTTTATTTGCTTTTTTTGTTCAAAACATATCCCGAACTGGTCTAGAGGAAAAAATTCTGAGAGCAAAAACGGATCAACTCTCAAAACTGTGGTAAAACCAGAAAATAACGGTAGAAATTTAAAATAAATTAATGTTGTCTTGAGCAAGGGTTCACAACTTGCGGCCGTCAAAGGAATTTTTTGCGGCCGGAAATTGTAATTCTGTATATACATTGTGGCGGCCGTGCATTGAATAGAATGTTTTGCTACGTAGTTGTTGAGAAATAACTGTTTGGAACAGTTACAATTTGCTAACTGTACAGTTAATTAAGAGATTATATATCGATGCTGTTTATTTACCAAGGCGTAACTTTTTTCCGCTTGTAGTTGGCCTAGCTGAGTCCTTTCCAGAAAGTTCCAATTTGATAATTGCGCAACTTATCAACGTCACAGTTATTTTATTTAGTTTGTTCCCGAAACTTCATCTTGTTGTTTAACAATTATGCTAGTTTAGTGCCGTGTACAAATTTCTGACTGTGACGTTGCAATGATATGATTGTTTACGTACGAGTAAGTTTTTGTTAGATTTTTTGTTATTGTTCTTTTTGCCTATAAATAACGTAAATATTCTTGACTTAGGGAATAGAAGTGTTCTGCGGTGAAAATGCTGTTAAATTGCATTGCAAGTATTAGCTTATTACGCAACTTAAGATTAGTTAATGCTAAGTTATGCACAGTAGCGTACGCAGGATTTTGAAAAGGGGGGGCCAAGAACTTCAGAAAATTTGAGAAAAGAACAGAATAAGAAATCGTTCCACCCGAAATCAGTACGATTTTCTGCCCAAAATTAGGTGAAGAGCAAAAAAAAAGGTCTTCACTCAAATTTAGTCCGATTTTCTGCTCAAAATTAGGTGAAGAGCAAAAAAAGGTCTTCACTCAAATTTAGTCCGATTTTCTGCCCAAAATTAAACCACACGTCTAAAACATAGCCTTTGTGTGCTCAAACCTTCTGTCCAACTTACGAAGGGGGGGGGGGCATGCCGCAATTTTGCATACTATTCTATGCTACTTGTACTATCCTAGCAACCCAAAGGCATGGCCCAATGGTCCCCCCTAATACGCCCCTGGTTATGCAATAAAAATATAATAGTTCTGCTATAATTCTGGCGTATATTGAAGACAAAGCTATTTGACCTATGCTATTTAGCCAGTAGGGCAGCCAGGGATCTGTAGCCCTTCCAACCCATTGGCCTGCAGACCATAATGCAGATTATGGAAAATAACACGTTTTTAGCACTTCTGAAGACTGTTTTTTTTTTTGCAATGGAATAGACTCAAAAAATTATTTAAAGCATATTTTGAAACGTTTATTTAGGGAGGGAAGAGGGCTAATTTATGAAAAATAAAACTATTAAATTAAAAAAAAATTGAAAATTGTCAAAAATAGGTATTCAAATATGAGTGCTAATTGAAAAATACTTAACATCAAAAAATGTAGAAGCTTAGGAATAGGGGGAGGAGGGGTCTAATTAGTAGTAGTTAATTACCAATCACTTCTTTCAAACTTCCTTTCATTAGCCCCCCTAATTATGTCTTTCTCTAAAAAATATGGACGAAGCAGTTAGATATTCCGTGAGAGTTTTTTTAAACTACCGGTATAGGATTTTTTGATTTACCAGCTAGTAAATAAGAAAACTGAATTTCATGCAATAGCTTCCTCTCACATAGCCCATTTAGGCTACTAGTTAATCAAGTTTTTTCGCTGCTAATTTTTATGCCACGTTTCAAGAGCATTAATTTTTATCAAAATAGGCCTAAAATTAAGTTATTTTTAACAAAAAACTACAAAATTTTTGAACGCTAGTAACTCCGCTCCTAGACCCCGTTAGTTTTATGCCACGTTTTAAGAGCATTAATTTTTTCGCTGCTAATTTATTCATTAATTTTTTCGCTGCTCCTAGACCCCATTAATTTTATGCCACGTTTTAAGAGCATTAATTTTTTTCGCTGCTAATTTTTATGCCACGTTTTAAGAGCATTAATTTTTATCAAAATAGGCCTAAAATTAAGTTATTTTTAACAAAAAACTACAAAATTTTTGAACACTAGTAACTCCGCTCCTAGACCCCGTTACGCCCCCCCCCCCCCCCCCATTGCATATTTCTGACCACGTGCCTGCTTTTTTTAGCTGGTCAGCAACACAGTGCAATACTTATTTCATCCTTTTCTTGTCTGGTTTCGAGTATCGAAATCACAGCAATAAAATATATTTAGGAGTTTTTTTGGCAAATTTTTTACGAAATGAAAATCTAGCATATAATTTCATTTGGATCTAGCATTTTCTAGTGTATGTTTTTGCCATCTTTTTTCGGATCTAGCATTTTTGTGACTTACGGTTAAATTTTCCAAACTTTAAACTTTGATTTTTTAAAATCTTTATCGCCTGTAGTTAAGTTAAATTGTAAGGCTTGAAACGTAAATTAGTTAAAAAATGACCTTAACTAATGGCGGACGTTAGTGCAGTTATATGATGTTTTGCGGACAACAGAGAAAAGGTTGTGCAGCCCTGGTCTAGAGGTACATTGGTGAATAGGCACTAGCTACAGCTCTGAAATGCATTTTATATTCGGGCTATATTTTCATTATTATGGATTCGCAGTTGTAAGGCTCACAAAAATGCAAGTAAAGAGCAACAAGCTGATCTCTTGAACACGCACGTACAGGTCGCACATTTTGTATGCTGCTTAGGTTAGGATAGCCCGAACGGAATTACTATATATTAAATCGATCCATAAATGTGTCAGTTGGCTGGCAGACCACCGGCTTTACCAAAATCCATAAACTAAAATGCTCAAACACTTACGATGCACCGTGCACAGTTGCATAGACTTGTATGGTCGCATCTTTTCGCTCGGAGTGATGTAGTGACATAGAAAAGATTTGCTCTTGAACGTTGTTAGAGTGATTTTTCTGAGAAAGCATTTTATGATTGAGCCCAAAAATTATCAATGCTACCGTTGATTGTGGTGGAATGGAATGAAAACTTTTGGTACCTTTTACCAGTTGTTAGTAATTCGGTAATGTTATGCATTGCCTGACGTTGGGAATTTGCTTGGGAGTTACGTTGTTTTGGGCACTGCCTCCGGTATTTATATTTGAGTTCGTTTTCCAGGAGTGTCCAATTGGGGCTGCTATGGCTTGGGAGTAGCTTTGTATGCTCTGCGATCTTGTCCCATTCATGACCGGTATTATAGAAAAGCAATTGGGTTTCCTGTGGATGCTTGGAACCAAATGAGAGATTCACTGCTCACTGTTAAGCGTGTAAGTTGTTTGCTTTGGCAGTTGATGTGTTTTCGATTACAATATTTTATATTGGTTTGAAATTACATACATCAAGTTAATTAAAAATTTTGAAAAAGAAGCTTTGGCTTTTAAGAATGAAACCCTTGGATAAAGCGTTGAATTGAGTTTTGTCACTGCTAAGTGCTGCTGCATTGCGCATTGAACCCCATAACTTTGTTTGGACGTGCTATCGTGCATGCCATACTAGGGGTCATTATGCACCACATCGCAAGGTTTACGACATCGTAACCTCTTTCGAATATACCAAACTTAACAATGTCATGACTCTTACAAAAAGTTGCGTCATACGGCCCCTGAAAGAAAACTCTTTAGAACATGGTACTCGAGATAGATATTGATCCTTTATAAAGCTGTCACTTTTTTAGGAGGAAGGAGGATGTAATAACCAAATTTTGATGTGTGCTGAACGCTAAATTTTATCTGATGGGGAAGACGGTTATATTTGTAGAGATTTAATTTCATTCCTCGTTTTAGGAAAGAACAATACTGCAAGTTGTTGAAGAATTTGGCATCAAGGATGGTGTTAAACCGGATCAAAAATTAAGCGTGGACGGAATGTTATTCGACAAAGAGCATGCAGAAGTTTTGATGGATATGCTGAAAACGGCCAAAGTGCCTAATTCAATGGAATAAAAAAGGATTGGATGTCAACAAATGTATACTGTATTGTATATGCATAGATACGTTTTTTTTTTATGAGAACACGAGTCTCATTTTTGCTCAATTTAAGAACAATGCCGGCCTCGGCATGAAATGAATAATTAACAGCAATGGCTTGAACAACAAATTTGTAAGTAATTAACAGAGTTTGCTTGGACTTTTCTTTCTTGCCATTGTTGATTTGTCACACAGTAATCATGATCTATAAAAAAAGACAACTTTTAACCGAGCAAGAATAGATTTGTGTCGCTCTGGTCTGCAGTAGAGTTAAGAACAAATGAGGCCAAAAGTTCGCGAAAATTTATGAAGAGGCAGCCTCAACTCACAGTTTACTGGTTGTTATAAAAAAGAAATACACTAAGTTAATATCACTTGCTTTTAGTAGTAGTAACTAGGGTTGGATTGAATTTGAATTTTGAATTTGAATCCGCTCACGAGTTATTGTTGAATTTGAATTTGAATTCGACTTTTGCAAAGTCAATGAATTTGAATTTAGGTTTTTCAAAGTCAATGAATTTGAATTTAGTTTTTTCAAAGTCAATAAATTTGAATTTGAATTTAAAAGTTACAAAAAAAGGAATGGATCCAACCCCACCCTGAACACGTGCGAAATGTAATCCAATGGCATTAAAATAGCTTTTTATTTCAAAAAATTACAAAAAAATCGCCCAGCGGCTGGGAGCTTGGTTCCCAGATTCCAAAGCCTTCGGTGGCTGGAGGGGCCGCCCCCAGACCCCCGTTTGTGATACGTTTGAGTTACATTAGCTTACTCAACACGTCTCCCAAGTTTGACAATTGCACTTTTTAACTAGGCCTATTAGTTCACCTCTATCTTAAGCAAAATTCTAGTTAATTGCCAACAACACGCCACGGCTTTAGATCTTCCATTTTACGATATCTTTGCCCCACAAAAAGTTCATCTTTTGAAAATTTCTGATGACGTTGTTGCATGTAATTTGTGGTTTGCCCTCCCCCCCAATCAAAAACCCTGGCTACGCCTATGGTTACAATCAGGGGCGTATTTAGGGGGGGGCATTGGGCCATTGTCCCCCCCTTTGGGTCGCCAGGACAGTATAATTAGCATAGAAAAGTATGCAAAATTGTGGCATGGGCCCCCCCTTTGTAACTTGGGCAGAAGGTTAGAGCACAGAAACGGTGGGCGAAGACATTTTTTTGGCCAAAAACCGGACTAAATTTGAGTGAAGACCTTTTTTTTTTTTTTTGTTCTCCTAATTTTGGGCAGAAAAAGGGACTTAGTATTGGGCTGGAAAATTTTCATTCTGGTCTTCATTAATCTCAAATTTTCTGGCCCCCCCCCCCCTTTCGAAAATCCTGCGTTCGCTACTGGTTACAATGGTTACTCACCACCGGTTACAGTCACATCTGACGTCTTAGGCTAATTCAGAGGTGTCGCTAAGAATGGTGGCACCCTGGGCGGGATTTCGTGGTGGCATCCTTTATCGGCCAAAATATAAGTGAAGACCAAAAAAAAAAGTCATCGTTGCAAAACGAGTTGGTTTTCAGTCTGAAAGTATGTGATGACCAAAAAAAAAAAGGTCTTTGCCTACCAATCAGTGGGTTTTCGGTCTCAAAAGAAAAAAAAACAAATGGTGTCACCCCAAAATGGTGACACCCGGAGCGGGCCGCCCCCCCTAGCGACGCCACTGGGCTAATTCTATGTTAGGCTATTTTTTGGCTTAGAGTCAGTGCTAGTTATGATTAGAGTCGGTGCTAAGTTTAGGTTATGAATATGATTAACTCTATCTCTAAAACTTACTCTAACTATCCCTAAACTACTTTGATGTTCGGTTTGCGACGTCAGATGTGATTGCAACCGGTAGAAAATTTCGAGATCAATTAGCAACTGGAGGAAAATTGATATTGTTCTAACACATTTTGTTATTATCTATCTCAGGGAATAATAGAATAATTGTAATTGTAAATAGGCAGAAAAATTTTCAATTACAATTATCGACTTTTGAAAATTCTCGATTACAATTACAGCAAAATCGTATAATCAATTACAATTATAATTTTTCCAAGCCTAGTTTGCTCAGCACGAGGGCTAAATCAGGCAGTTTTTGAGTAAAATAAATTTACTTTTGGTTGACCTCTCTTAGCAAAATCCTGGTCGAACGTCTAGTAGCATTCACTGCTGCAGATAGATTTTTCAAGCGATTATTGGCCAAGGAAGAAACAGCTAAGAAACGCTGCCGGCCTTATTTTAAAATTGCTCGTAATTGTAGATCCGAAGATCAGTTTTTGCAAGCAAATTTTAGTGCCCCCTCACTTCGTTTGCTCGGGCAAGGGCACTGTATCTAATTCTGGATTCAAGCGATTTGAGTTGTTGGTTTATTACGCATCTGCGACTAGGAGACTGCGACTTGCTAGGCGCAACGTGCAAAATCCTCTTTGAATCTTTGGTGTAAAAAGTGGGGTTGGATTGAATTTGAATTTGAATCCGCTCACGAGTTATTGATGAATTTGAATTTGACTTTTGCAAAGTCAATGAATTTGAATTTAGTTTTTTCAAAGTCAATGAATTTGAATTTAAAAATTACAAAAAAAATGAATGGATCCAACCCTAGTAGTAACTATCAAACTAGTTTTTCAAAAGAAGCATATTTTGTTATCGAAAATATTGTACTTCAGTTTTTAGCAATATACTTTAAAGTTAGCCAAATAATAACAGTGAACAGCAAGACCAAAGTCATTTTAATGATTTATTTATAACCAAAAATACTAACATTTTCGCCTTTCATCAGGCCTCTTCGGGTATTAGTTAAATTGTGGCCATGTTAACTTCAGACTGACTGGAAAGAATGCAATACAAAAAAAATCAAGCGATATCAAGGTTTCGAGTCACCGCGCGTTAAAACATTTAAGATCATCAATCGCATTTACCATGTCAACAGTTTATCTACCAATGAAAAATGAAGAAATTTGTGGGGAAAAACAACTCAGTAATCAACAGACGTAACTATCATTTGTACACATTTAACAGAAAGAACGAGCCATGCGCATATAATTGTTTGTTTAAACTAGGTCGATGTTTCTTGATTGATAAAGCTTCATGAATTTTCGCCTGAAAATCTGATTTACTTTGTTTCAGAACCTCGAAAGAATTTAAGTCATGTCGCACATTAGAACAAACAGTACACGAAAGTATATGTTGTTTAATTGCACTATTTTCATGCTGCAATTAAACAACATACACTTTCGTGTACTGTTTGTTCTAATGTGCGACATGACTTAAATTCTTTCGAGGTTCTGAAACAAAGTAAATCAGATTTTCAGGCGAAAATTCATGAAGCTTTATTAATAAAGAAACATCGACCTAGTTTAACTTTAAACAAACAATTATATGCTCATGGCTCGTTCTTTCTGTTTAATGTGTAGAAATGATAGTAACGTTTGTTAATAAATGTGCTGTTTTTCCCCACAAATTTCTTTATTTTCCATTAGAAGATGAACTGTTGACCTGTTTAAATGCGATTGATGATCTTAAATGTTTTAACGCGCGGTGACTCGAAACCTTGATATCGCTTGATTTTTTTTGTATTGCATTCTTTCCAGTCAGTCTGAAGTTAACATGGCTATAATTTAACTACTACCTGAAGAGGCCTGATGAAAGGCAAATACGTTAGTATTTTTGGTTATAAATAAATCATTAAAATGAATTTGGTCTTGCTGCTCATTGCTATTATTTGGCTAAATAAAATTTCCACTTTACCGAAGTTATACCTTAAACTGTATTAATTAAACTAATTTTGAGTTACGGTAAGGGTTCTACTTTACAGCGCTTTCTTGTTTACATTACGTAGAACGTTTATAGCAATTTTGATGACATTTATTGCAAAATATACGATAAGTGAAACAGTTTTGAATTCTTGCATCATTGACTTTTATTTAAAGTGGTAAAATATCTAAGTTTTTTCTCTTTGTAACTGTTAAAACTGAGCGCTTGCAATCCGCTTCCACCTTATGCTGCCAAGTGATTTTGTTCTTACGCCAAATTATAGTTTGATTAATGATTACGCAGCGATATGCAATAATTAGATTCTGGTGTTTACAATTGATTAAGAGACCGTTCAAATATCGTGGCGTTTTTGCAAACTTCGAAATTTAAAATAACTGATTTCATGGGATTTTAGCGTATTATTTAGCGTACTGAGCCCTACATTGCTAAACGGAAGTAGGCAATTCCAATCCAGACCCTCAAATTGGCCTATCTAGGGTTTGTAGTTTATTTTTCTTTTAAACTTAATGTGAAAGCAAAGGTACCTTGATATTTGAACGATGCTTTACCACGTTGCAATGTTTTTGAGTTTATTGTGCTTTTAATTCAGAATTTCATGCGAAATTGTTACATGGTGCTGATTTTTGTCTCTGTTGTGTACACTTGAGCGATGTTGTGCGCATTTCAAAAAAAACGTCGCAGTTTCGTTCAAGAAATATGGAATGCATTTTATTTATAAGCTAAGCAAGTCCAGCTCGCACCGTGTTGCCTATTGTAAATGAAATCACTAGCAATCCTAGTCCCGTTTTTCAGACAAAACAATGATGTTCTACCTTTCCTGGCATCAACCAACCTATTGTGGTGTCAACCAAAACCCTTAAAACTACCGAATGTACTTTGAAAATGGTTGGCTCTTCACTAAGACGAAGTATTATTACCTCGTCTCTCCTCACGCCTCAGAAAAAATTCTGAGCAGAGCTTTTGGTGTCTAGCAGAGGTGAAGTCCTCGAAGAGACATTTTGAAGTCCTTGGCCGCGAAGATCAAGTGCTTGAAGCCTGTAAGTCTTCGAAAATACCCTGTCCTCGGTCGTGGACAGCACTATTTTTTGATTTGTTAAAAATTGCCCAAGGTCATGACTTTTTTTTTCTTCGTCTTGGAGAACGCCAGAGACCTTGCGGAAAATTTATGAAGACCTTTTTTTTGGAGAACGCCTGAAATTTCGTTTTTTTTTTTTTTTGAGAACGCTTGCGCGTTTTGTCCTTGGTTCTTGGCCTCGAAGAGGGTCTATCCTCTGAAAGTTGGTCCTTGGCGTTGGCCTTCGACTCCACCTCTTTGGTCTAAATCCTATCAGTGAAGCTTATGTGGTTTCCCTATCTGTTGGTGCATTTATATTAGTTTTTGCTGCGCTTTTTGATCAATAATCATATTAATTAATCACCATTTATTGTACAGTGGCAGTCATACTTCACGCAATTTTGTTCATAATAAAATTTCCACCGTACGACGCGATGCCAGCCCTTTAAAATCATAAAAACGTTTGTATTACGATCATTCTTTCTAGTTCTAACGATGATCGTGTCAACGGGGTTTTCCTGTATTACAAGGTTATGTTAATTTATTAGCAGTGTTAATAAACTATTCTCGTGCATTATCGCAGTGTTATACCGGTTTTCTGTGATAAGTTAGCGGACTTATCTACAGGCTCCGACGAAAGTTTGTCGTTGATATCAGGGTTTCAAAAAGTGCTTATTAACGAGGACTTGGAGCGGACATTACAGAACTAAAACCGTAGAAAATTCAACCGTTTGTTTCACCCATACATGGGTATTCAAAATAGGAATCATCAGGGATGTGATGTATTTGATTTGAATCGCTGATATCACATTTACAATTGAAGCAGACTGTTGGGGTTTACACGATTTTAATGTTTTAGTATTGGTAATTATGCTGTAATATTCAGCGAAATTAATATGGTTTGTATCTTTTTGAGAAGTATAGGACCGGGAAATATGCTTTGGAGCCCGTTGGTGTAGACCAAAAAAGAGTCTTCAGTCTTCATGTCCAAACCAACCATCGTTTCGTTCAAACACGAGATGCAGTCGAGTTTTAAAAAACTCGCTCAACTTAAAAGAGGACTGAAGGCAAAATCAATATCGTGTTAGGGCAATCGTACTACGCGTTGGCTCATCTTTCTTGAAACAACCGTTCCAGAGATGTTCTACTTCAAGCATGACGTAGGGGCCTCATT
This sequence comes from Trididemnum nubilum, assembly GCA_963965965.1. Classification (NCBI taxonomy): domain Eukaryota; kingdom Metazoa; phylum Chordata; class Ascidiacea; order Aplousobranchia; family Didemnidae; genus Trididemnum; species Trididemnum nubilum. Next base: position 10,793,098 of record OZ014488.1, on the reverse strand, counting down.
AATCATAATTTTTATTGGCCACCTTGATCGCTTGACATTGGTAAGATCTGCGACGCCATATTAGTTCTATTCTAAAGCAACGCCGCAGTTAAATTAAGCCTCAGAGGCGTTCTAAACTAGGTGAATACAGGCCTCTGTGGGCTACGCCAAAGTCAAATTGCGTATGATATTTAAAGCAACTATGTTAAGGCTACTGCACTGAAACGTCAGAGATGCCAATAAAACTTACAAATAGGAAGATCCTTACATCGTGTTTTTAGCAGAGTATCTGTAGAACGTTGGCTGGGTCATGAAGGATAGGGTCAACGCTATTCTAATGCGATTGCCCTAACTTTAGATGCCCCATTGATTTTGCCTTCCGTCCTCGTTTTCAATTTTAAAGAGGCACCAGTACGCTGAATATTATGGGGGGATGCATCATTGCATCACTCCTACAATTTAAGTCTAGACTATAGCCTAACGGAAGTAAACATTTTTGCTGTACAAATCTATGCGCATTTTTTATTCGATTTTAGTTTAACTGTGGTCAGGATACATAGACGCACAAATCGAGCTCTTCAAAATGGCTGGACTATTGACACACTTGAAATAACAGAAAACTAGTTGATAGAGTCGAGGTTCACCTTATGCTGGTGACTTTCGCGTTTGAACTTCCGTTCAGCCGGACAAGCTCACATCGAAAAAATTCTCACTTAAAACTGAAATAGCTTCTTGGAAGAGTGTTTTGATAGCCTTTATTGGATATCACTAATACAGGAAAATAAAAATGGCTAAGGAAAAATAAGAGCAATAATTTCTACGGAATGCAAAACAAGTATTTGAACATTAGAAAATAAAACAGTGAAAAATGGCACAACATTTAAACAAGTATTAAGTTCGGACATGCAAAAATTGGCGGGCATTTTAGCAGGTGAAATACAGTAATAGGCTAAATACTAGCACTAAAATACAGAACTAAATATTTTTGCATCTTACCTCATTCACAGTTACTCAAAATAGGTTTCTTTCGAGTTCAGTCTCAACATGGCAAAGATTATTAGGTAGACCTACTTCCGCTGAATTGTCACTCCACACAGCTGCTTAAAAATCAGAATTTTGGAGTACCCGACATGGTGTAGCGGAACTCAAATAATCAAAACCTACCAAGCAAAAGACATCCCCGGAGCATTACCGCATTTTCCAGATGCTATTCTTGACCAACTCCAAGTGTTTTCGGAAAGAACCGAACCCGGTCTCACAAATCTTAATATTTCAATCACTTGGCCAAAACATCATTATGATTTCTACTGACAACTAGATCAAAGAGTAGTTGTCGACATATGCAGTTAGTAACCATCTGAACAAAAGCCCGGCAGTTTTATGCATGTACGAACTGTATAAGAGCACTAACTTAGCATTAATTAACTACATAATAGCTACCATTGCACTGCAATACATTCACAATACAATTTTTTTTCAATCTGTTTTTATCTTCTAGATGGGATTTTTTTACAATAAAATGAGCCTCAAGACCGATTGCAAAAACCTTTGAAACCCTTAGATCATGTAGGGTTGTCATATTTTAGGGTTAAAAAAATCGGGACAGGATTACGATATCAAATTTTTCGCGAATTTAAGATTAAGACCAAAAAAAGTCTTTGCATCCAAGATTTCGGTGAAGTATCAAGAATTCCACAACAGAATGATCAACTCAGTGAGATACGGCTCGAAAACGAGAATGTCCCGGCAAAACGGGACGTATGGCAACTCTAAGAATGTAGATCGTGTTTCAAAATTAATCGAATAAATACATAATTAACTAATAATAACCCTAAAGCGCTATAGAAGCAGTATAAAGCAACATCATCCATTCACCAGAAAGGTTTCTTCTGCAAGCAATATTAGCAGAGCTCTACTTATTTCCTATATCAATTGATTCAAATACATTCGGACTTGAAAATAAAGTGGTTAAAAAGCATACCAACAACTTCTTCAACAAAAACAAAACAGTTTTTTTGCTAAAATTAAAAGATTTTTGCAAAGGCTTGAAATGCAATTTTCTGCTGTTGTACAGTAGAATAAGAACGTCAACGTAAGAAATTTTAAGAACTAGAATATTGAGACAGAATAATTAGAGCTTGCGTATATACACTATGCAAACTTACAATACTGACCAGTTAGTACTAAAAGAAAGACTACAATATGATTTATTGTATCAGTACAATCCTACCAGCAATACAATAATCGCGTGTATCTTGCAACTGCACTTGCAGCAGAACTGTATTACAGGACACAAAGAAAAAACTTCTGTGAAAGGAAAAGTATACAGGGTGTTTCGAAATTAGTCCCCCTCGACAGCTTACATAAATATTCAAGAAGTTTTTTCTTACAAATGTGTTATGAAGTTTATTAACATAACTTTATACGGAGTTATTTTTCTTTCTTAAATTTATTTTGTTTTTATGTCAAAAAGCTAAATTAGATATACCCACATAGCTAATGACTTTAAGACATTAGATAGAGCGCCAAATCGGAATAAAGCCAGAAATGTCGGTACATTCTCTGCATGTCTGACTTAAAATTTCGTAAAAGCACGAGGACTGAGTAATCATCGTGAAGAATCGCATTTAAGGGAATACAGGAAATTACAATGGTTTACGAAGTAATTTTCATCGACTAGCGACCTTGATTCTCCGTCTTTTTGCGGTTTGGTAAGATTATGCCCCTCAACAACGCAGGTTAATAGGGCAGGTGAAGATCAAACAAAATATGATTTGGTGAAAATTTTAAGTAATTGCCTGTTTTAAACTTTTAAATCGCTATAATTTTAGTACCGTACTTTTGTATTCTAGTTTATGCTGTCGAGGGGAGTGCTAATTTCGAAACAGCCTGTATAAAAGTTGCTTTAACTTAGCCTGGCGAAAAGCTATGGAACAGTTAAATTGAGAAGATTAAGGATTTCAGTGAAAGGATGCTAAGATCTGAAGATGAAAAATGAAGTTAACCTAGAGACAAAAAGACGCCTAAGGACTGTTACATTTACCGCTACAACGAAAGTACTGGTAGTGGTGATTTGGTTTCCTTTTAGTGTTGCTCTTAGTTTTTGCTAAAATGCCTCAACTTTGTTAAGAACTTTAAAGAGTAATATTCACTACATGATTTTAATTGAGAGTAGAGATACTTCGACGTCACTCCGAATAAGTATCCGAGGGCAGAGGCAACGTTTTTACTTTTTACGACGACATTAATCGCATGATCTGAGTTCAACCTGCACCCTGGTCATATAGTTGCGTCCATTGCTAAGACGCTTTACGATGATTATCTCAACTTCATGGCTTTGAACAAGTACCAATTTTAGTGGATTTTACGAAATCCACAGGAACATTGGATCGCTGCAAACTCGTTAGCAAGTCTGGATTCTTCCAAGCAGAAAATAGTTATTGCAATGAATAGTACGCGGATCGTCTAATACAGGGGTCGGCAACCTACGGCCCGCATGGGGCATTTTACCCGGCCCACAACCTTTTTTTAATGATAGATATGCAGCAATAAACCTCCGAAATGATTCTCATCTCCTGCGAAAACCTTTTTTTGTGGTCCTCGACACCCGATTCGTCTTCTTTTATTTTTTCTGTTTTGGTCTTCGCCATCAATTTGGCCCGAAAAAGGCCTGAATTTCTAGCGAAGACCTTTTTTTTCGTCTTCACCATCAATTCGGCCGAAAAAAGGCCTGAATTTCTGAAGAGATTTCTCTTTTGGTCCACTGGAACCTTGTTAAGACTGAATGTGTCCCATTACTTCAAAACGTTGCCGACACTAGTCAAATAGTTAGCTTCTGACGCTGTCCGATGAGAGGAAGAAAAATATGCAACACTACAACCACATTACCAAAGCGGCAAGCGGTCACCATTAATGGATACCAAAATTAACCAAGTTAGTTTGAACAAATGTCTCTTGCAAGTTGAGAGCTTCTTGAGAGGACGAATGGGCGACTTCCACTTTCTTTTCCAGAAAAGAAGGAAGACTGAAGAGCACCATATTGATCGCCATAATTCAAACCATACAAACAAAAAAATCTATATATAGTGCAACAAAATACAACTGTAGATAAACAGTAAACACCCTTTTCTAAGAAAACAGAGCAGTTTTAGAGAAGTTCTTGCTGTTCAGCGGGTGACGATGTCATTTTTGGCTTGCTACCCATTCGTTTGAACAAATGTCTTTTACTGGTAGTAGGTTTGCTAGAGTGACTGCGGGATTCCGATTGAGTGGTGGGATGCTCGGTACTGGTATCATCTGCAAAACAGCACCAAACTGTAGGCCACATTCTATTGCAATGGTTAAATTGTTTATTGAAAAAAATACCATCTGGGATAGAGTCCAACGTCTTTGTTAGATCAAGTAATATCGCTATTTTTCGGTAGTAGATTCAAATATTCATACTAACTAATCAAGTTAGATTAGCAGATTAGTTTATGTAGACTTACTATTCTACGATATCAGAGTTACCCAAATCATGGTTGTTCAGGAGATATTAAATATTGATCATTCGCGCTTCTGTTCAATCAGACAAGATATTTGTGTCAACACAACTGCGTTTGTTTATTGTTAGTTTAAACATGCATTGCGCAATGCACATGCAACTCTATACGTCATGTAAACGAAATAAATTACAGGAACAATGCCTCTAATACCGCAAAAGCTGTAACTACAATAATAAACTTAATTCTCGGTGTAGGTTAGTAACGCTTCCTAGCTTGATGATGCATCGTTTGCTGTTACATCACCAGTTAGAGGCATATGTCGCTGTTGTAATATTACAACTGTATGTTTTTTGTCCAGTTTGAAACTTAACTCAACTTCGCCTAAGTATTACAGTGTGTCGGCGATCTCAAAGCATGTATGATTTGAAATGGTTTGATGTAATCAAGAGCCCAGGCAAACCCTTGCGTAAAGTGCGTTTACACAGAACGCGAAGCAACCAAAATTTGACGTCATCGACAGCCAGCGAAAGGTTTCAACTGGTCGCTAACTTCGCGAGCAGTCGCTGAACTTCATTTACACCAGTGATTCCCAACCGGTGGTACGCGAAGGTCTATCAGGCGGAACGCGAGTTGATTATTTTTTTGAAAGTTAATTTTTTACTTTCAGTTTGTAATATTCTATTCCAACTAGTGCAGCATAGTTTAACACTTTCGCTGCTGCAGGTGATAAATGGCGTCTTCCAAGTGTACTGCCGTGCACGCTATTCAATCAACTGCGCGAAACCCGATATCTGGTATTGCGGCAGCTAAAGTGTTAATTGCGTAATCTGCTACTTGCATTCTTAAATCATCAGTAAGGCAAGTTTTTGCAACTTTTTTTTACAACTTTTGACAGCTTTCTAAATACTAAGAATTTATGTAGTACAATGTTTTAAGCTGTTTTTGGGAATTTTAAATTGCAACTTTTTTACGTGCAACTTTTTACAGCAAGTTTTATTAAGTATGGCGCAAAATGTTAGTGTGATTTAAAAAACATGCTATAAAACTATTTAAGTACAGTTCTATTGTCTTTGATTTGCATAACAAAAAGCTATGTGATGGATTACCTGCGTCTCAATGTTATCTAGAACGCAACAGTTGGCTTACAACTTCGTGCACTGTGGAGCGAAGTTTTAGTATGCTAGGCAAACTGTTGGCAAAAGATCGCCATTTCTCCTCCAATAATGTTTGCAAACATTTGGCGTTATATGTAAATAAATTGCTAGAAAAAATCACTGTCGTTTAAAATGTTTGCGCATAAACGCAACTTTTTGCAACTTTCGTTAAAAATAAATGCAATTTTTTCAATTTCTTAGGGCAACAAAAACTTGCCCTAAACATCAGTAAATGAGATCTATGACGTAATAGAGAACGTTTTTGCGATTGGTCATATCAAGAAACGTTTGAATTACAGTGAGCAGTGAGTATTGAAGTACGTGCAGTAAGTTTTAGCAAAAATTTGTTTAGTAGTTTTGGCAAAACTGAAGAATAGCATACGCAAAGTTAAATATTGGTCACTTCAGTCATGTCCAAGCGAAATTAAGATAGTAGTTTTGTATGCTTTTTATAGGATTTTAGCGTAACTTTTGAAGTGGTTAGACCTAGACTTGTCAATGCTTTACAGTCTTACAGCCAAATTTGATTAAAATAAATTAGTGGTACGCGCCAGAGATGGAAACCGGTAGGGTCGAGATTCTTCGACCGGCCGGTCAAGCCGGTTGAAAAACCGGTCGAATTCTCCTTTCTGGCTACTAAAAGACATCTAAGCACCAACCGAAATGTACTTATATATTTTATCATAAATAAAGCTTATTATAAAAAATCAGTATTAACAAACCGCTCCTTTCGAAAGCACTTGTTGAATGGTTTCAAGCTGTGACTAATATGCTCTACAAATTGCTGGGGCACATTATACTTTGAATGTTTTCTAGCCATTGTCATAACAGTTCAGTGTTTTCAATGAAAATAACGGATGCGTTGCGTGTATCGGGATAGTTATTCATAACGACTTCGTACTACCGACGAGTTTATTTATTGGTTTGACGTTTCGCTTCCCAAACCGGGAAGCTTCTTCAGAGCAATTTTCGGCAGAGCTGCCTTTGCAGTTACAAAAAGATAAATGAGAAAAAAATAACACAGAAGATAGGAGAAAAAAACAGTAAAAACATACGAACATCACAATACTTGTACTATTATACCCAAAAACATTAAAATGATGGAGCAATAACATTATATAATATTGAAAATTATGTCACTAACAACGATAAAAAAATTAATAATATTCGTAACAACTAGGCTGCTTCACTAACAGTTTGAAAATGTATGAAAAGGATCGATTGCAAAACATTATGGACTGGAAAAGCTTTTTAGCTCAACAGAGATTTATATTAATTGTTCCGTCCGTATATAAATCTATGTTGAGCTAAAAAACTTTTCCAGTACATAATGTTTTGCAATAGATCCGTTTCATACCTTCTCACACTGTTAGTGAAGCAGCCTAGTTGTTACCAATATTATTAATTTTTTTCTCGCTGTTAGTGACATAATTTTTCAGTATTCCTTTTTTCACGCTGTTAGTGACATAATTTTTCAATATTCCTTTTTTTCACGCTGTTAGTGACGTAATTTTCAATATAATGTTATTGCTCCATCATTTTAATGTTTTTGGGTACAATAGTACAAGTATTGTGATGTTCGTATGTTTTACTGTTACCTATTTTTTGCTTTTATTTTTTTCTCATTTATCTTTTTGTAACTGCAAAGGCAGCACTGCCGAAAACAAGTTTAGTGTTTGCTGCTCGGCAAACTGCAAATAATCTGTCACCAATAGCTAAAAAATTGTAACTTCATATTTTGGCCTTTCGCAAAATATCATTAGAAAGAACGTCTAATAATTTAGCTAGTGCCCTCCAGTGCTTTTTATGCTTATTTTGTGCACGTTTTGCGCTGCTCAAAACAGGTCATTCAAACCGAAACTTAACCAAAAAAGGTCTTAAAATTGAGTCATTTTTGCAAAAAACGCAAAACTTTTTTTGCGTTTTTTTCTGAGACCCCCGTCCAAAGTCACAAACTTTAACACCTAACCCATGCCCCCCCCCCCCCTTTTGAAAATTTTTCATTAGCTACATCAAACAGTGACCAAAAACCTTCTGTAAAAAAACCGGTCGACCGGGCCGGTCAGAAACCGGTCGGCCGGCCAGTCAACCGGCGATGATTTTGAAATTTACCGGTCGGGTCTGGTCGAGAAAATCCTGACCGGTTCCATCTCTGGTACGCGCATTCAACGCTTGACGTTATTTTGGTACACGATGGCAAAAAGGTTGAGAAACACTGATTTACACAAACTGTTGTCAAGTGATTGACCAACCTTCGCTTTGCGTCAGTGTAAACGCACCTTTGTAACAGCATGTATGAAACATTGTAAACAAAATAGATTAAAAATGTTAAATTATCTGCTGTAACTCAATATGTGATTAATAGTTTAAATCTTAATTGGCACGTTTTTGTGTTGATTATCCAGCGTATTTTTTGTTTGCTTCGAAAGTTAAAATAGGGTTAAAAGTTTATTAGTCGAATACGATTGCGTTACATTAGAAACGTTACTTCTAATTTAGCGAAAACCATTTATCATCATAAACCTTTACATGTTACCGATTGATTTACTGAGAAGAATTGTTTCTGGAAATGACAAAAGCAAGTAAAATTTTTACAGGGCGTGATTTTTGTTAAAAGCAATAAGCATTCAGGTTGGTTAACATTTCAAATGCAACACCATTTTACACAAGCAGGTGGATTGTGTTTGTTGGAATGGCCACCGGGATGGACTTACCTTATTTCGCTCCTGGATTAACAACTGTAACGAATTAGTTAGACAAGTTTTGAGCAACACCTGGCACAAATCGGAGTCAGAATGCAAAAAAGTTACATAAAGCGTAATTTTGCTTTGGCATGCACTACATTTTCTGCCAGTCAATAGATAAACAGTAAACATAGCCCTTCCGAAGAGTTCAATTATCGACCGTTTTCGAACCTTTAACCGTTTCGGGTTGGCACGTCATCCTTAAACAACCAAACATACTTGAACAGGACTGCATCATTCTGCCAACGCAAAACTAGAGACATATACCATTTTTTTACTGTTGGGTAAGAAGAACCACGACCGACTCACAGTGAAGATTTAGACCTTTTTTTATAAAACTTTTGGCTCAAATATCTTTTTAAACCGGCCAGTTGGTCGAGCGGTAACGTGTTCGTCTCTGGAGCGGGAGGTCTGAGGTTTAAATCTCAGGTCGGTCAAAATCGGACATAGTGTTGCTAACGGTTTGCCACCGCTGCAGCATTCCTTGGAAAGCAGCTGTGTTGTCCGGGCGCAATGACTAGGAAATGAATCCCGTAGACTCGATACACGCTTCGGCGTTAATGCAGCGAGTATAATGAAAGATTTGACTAGGAACACGAGATGCTTTGGGGGGACATTCTTTGGCGTGGTACTGTCGGGCTATTGACAACGAGCACGGTGCAAAAGATGGTACAAGGTAAACCCCCTACGACAGTGTTTCTCAACCTTTTGCGATTCACGACCCCTTTTAAGAGTTCTATATAGCCAGCGACCCCCTTCCTGTTCTACTTTTTACGCGAATAGAAATTACCACAAAAAACACTTCAAAGATATTTAATTTCAAATAACTGATCAATTTTACATCTGTTAGTGTGACGGTAGACTTGGCAACCACAAAGCCAATTTAGGGATTCGTGATTTAGTGCTCGACAAAGCCAATCTTAATTCATCTTCGACTTTTCTTTGATTTCGTGCTTTCGTTTTTGATATGTACAAGAGCTGAAAACCCGCTCTCGCAGAGGTATGTTATAGCAAAGGAAAGTAATATTCGAAAAGCCAGTTTTGATACTTGTGGGTAGGATTCGCGCATAGCACACTAGAACTGAGAGCACGCGTATAGCAAGAAATTCGCAATGAGGGGCTGTTTTAGGGGTCTGGGGGCGAAGCCCCAGCCGCCGGAAAAAGGGGGTTTGGGGGCAAAGCTCCCAGCTGCCGTAGGCGCGGGGGTCTGGGGGCGGTGCCCCCAGCGCTCGAAAATTTTGCATTTTTTGCAAAAATAATTTAATTTTAGGGCTATTTTGATAAAAAAAATGCTTTTAAAACATGGCATTGAAATTGGCTGTGCAAACACGATTAAACTCGTTGCATAAAGGGCTATTTGGGAGGTGGCTAATGGCAAAGTTTTAATTCTCGTATTTAGATGTTGGTAAATTATAAAATCGCGTGGTTCAATAAAACTCACATGAGTAATTTATTTCGTCCACAGCTTATAGAGAAAAATAATTGGGGTGGGGGTTAACGAAAAGAGATTTGAGAGGAATGATTGGTAATTAACTAATACTGAATATTTCTGATTAAGTTTACGATATATTTGTTGATGAACCTATGTTTAGCATTTTACACTAGCGATCAAATTTGATTGCTTATTTTTGGTCATTTTTCAAAGTTTTCATGTATTTGTGACTTTAATTTTTGACAAATTAGCCCCCCCCCCCAACTGAATATATGTTTCAAAAGATATTTTAAATCACTATTTTAATCCATTCCAGTGCGTGGTATTTATCTTATTTTGCATTTTGGTCGACATGCCAATGGGGGGGGGGGGGGTTGTAGTCCCCCCCATGGCTACCCTACTGACTGAGAGAGTGCCATTTTCTGAAAAACATCAAGTGCGGACGAATGATTTTGATGATCATAAAATTGGTCTTGTAATTTATCGGGAATATCACTAACATTCAAAGCAGTCGAGAGCGGATTTCGAACGAATGCGGCTTCTTGTTCTTTAAGCTCAGGAAAATATCGTTTTATCACAGTTTTAAGAGGTTGAAGATGCTGTGTAGTCGATGTATTTACACGTTTATCAAGTTCTTCATTTTCTTTAATAGCACTGGACAAATTTTCAAACATGGCGATATTTCAATGTATCACTTAGCAAATTTGGCTTTCTAACTAAGCTGCACATGGTACTGTAATACTTGTTATAGTAGGCCTACAACCGGTTGACAACTTGCTACGATATAATTGAAAAGCCATCGCAGCGAAGATTTTGAAAATTTTAGAATTCTTTGCGATTAAAGAAATACCGGTATTTTATAAATAACCTTACGACCCCCCGGAAAACACCTTCGCGACCCCCAGGTTGAGAAACGCTGCCCTACGATGAAGAGTAAATCCCTGCAATGAAGTACTGATCTACCATTCGTTCAAATAGGTGCTTTATGTTCCGAAAAATCCGTTTTTATTAGAAAAGCAACACGTTGTTGACGAAATGATATTTCAGAACTAGAATCTACTATCCAATGGTTGGCGAAGGGAAACTGGAACCAAAAAGCGTTTTCAACTACAGCAACCAAATTAGCCAACAAGGCTTAAATTACTGTATTTGACAAATAAATCACCACGGTCAAAGCTTCTACTTCAAACAAACAATCATTTTCAGATGCTACAGCTTTACCTGATTCAGTGACGGTGGTGAGGCTCAGTTTTTCCGGGTGGTTACATGTCACTGAATTTTGTCGTTCGAATAAAGGTCGCACTCTGGTGCTTGTGGTTGCTAGTGGCTGGCTCGGTGAAGGATGAAAGGCGTCACTTGCTGCGCAAAAATAGGCAAATGGTTGCTAAATTGTTTTATGAAACATGATTGCTTGTCGTAGGTAAAATGCAATATATACATAGAATAAGGACATTTGAATTAAAACAAAACAGCCTTTTTTCATTTTATATTACGTTTCGAACCAACTTGATTCACCATCCTAAAAGTAATCAGAAAACAGTAAAATCATTAAATGCTGAGTCATACGTACGGTCGTAGGCTTTTTAGAAAATATGCAACATTCTGCACTCTGCATGTGTACTTAATAACAACAGTGAACCACAATTCAGCGACTAAACAGCCAGTAAGAGCAACACCGAAATTGAAACACGGCTAAAACACACTGCACGTTAATTAGTGATTAAATATGCATATTTACTCATTTAACTATGCTCTCAAATTCGACTCTCTCTACGCTCGATTAAATATGAAACTTCATTAGCAGCAAAACGGCAAATTTTCGACACTAAATTATAGAAAAGCAAGCAAGGTCTAAACAAAAGATTTATTTAATGGATTCTCAATACCTACCATCTCCTCCTCCGACCTCTTTCGAATTCGAGGTTTCCTCTCTTTCCCTCAACGCAACAATACACGATTCTATCATTGAATTCATCATTGGGGCCTGAAATAGATTTTGAAGAATCATATCACGGATTGATCTGACGGGGCTACTGGAACTAGAGGAAAAGCGGATAAAATCAGATCAGAAGTTTTGAATTGGCGGATCAACCAATCAAGAAGGCTCATTCTACTTCTTGCACTTAACAAAAGTTATTTTAGAATTTTTTAAAAACGTAAAAGTAAAAAGTTTAGATAATCTTGCTTAGTTTATCATAAATCGTATATAATTAGATTTGGAAGACTTCATGTATTTAATGTAAAGCATTAGCCAATGTGGTCTTCAAAACAAAATTCGTATTCAAACTTATGTAGCATGCACAGAGATTGGAACGTCAATTTTTGATGCAATATTTATTCATGCTAAAATTGGAAAGAAAAACCAATGAAAACAGTTGGAAAATGTAAGAAACTTTTTAAGCTTTAAGAGTAATACGAAATAAATTTTTAACTTAAAAGTCAGTTAATCCGTCAATTAGTTAATTAAATCCCAGAAGGTTTAGGTGCAGCTGGATTGATCCAAGGTTTTGGCATACTATTTTTGTTTTAACATCACAGTCTCATAAGCCTGAAATTCTTTAAACAGACGGGATCAATACAGTAATTTTCTACGGATCATCTTTCAAGTAAATGTCACATTTTTTGAAAAAAAAACAACTTTCAAGTTGACGCATATTACCCTAAAAAAATTGATTATGCATTGTGTAAAATACTTTGGTTAATCGATTCCTAGGCATTAAATCAAATTTTAATTGTAACATAAAATTCTACTTCAAATCACTGTAGTTTTTAACATTCAAGTCAAAAATGCAAAATCACAGCACAAAAAGTAAACTAAAAGTATTAATCAAACATACTACAAAGTTATAAAAACAAAAGTTAGTAAAAAGTAGACTAGGAAATAAAACATAAAAAATAGTTTTTTATCTTCTTTTTTATTGATTCCGACCCAAATCTACACCAAACTTAAATCCTTACTCTAAAACTAACCCCAAATTTAACCCAGACCCAAATCTTAACAACCCTTAAAAACAAATACAAGATTGCGTGGATATTCCTCATTTTCGTTTTTTTCTGTTTAACTCAAAAATTTTCGGTGAAATCGTCATCTCAAAATATGATCCCAACAAACTGAAGGTACCTGCTTGGAAACGATTTGAAGCAGGCACTCTGATTTCTTTTTCTCATCTTCAAATTCGAGAAAGAGGCTAGGAAACACTTCTTCCTCTCCTTCTCCTTCAGGGTTTCCATCAGTAACTTCCCAGTTGAACTGATCAAAACGCAATCCAATCAACACGTGCTGTAAAGTTTGCAAAACGAAAATGCTCCGTTATTGTCGAAAGACATTAAAAAAAAAAGTTTTGAACGCTGTACAGTGTAAGCATATTTTAGGTTACATTTCAGCTCCACTATCTCATTTTACTTCAGTTGGTTCAGAATGCTAAAGAACCAAACACACTGCGCCTGTCCAACAACATCAACGCAGAGCACCCCTTTTTTTGGCACTGTTGGGGAAAGGTGCTTATATGGGAGATATGCTTAAAGTGTCTTGTTTTGAGATAGCAAGGTATCTTGTCTGACTTCGGGCCAAGAAGACTAACAGTAAACAATGGAAAAACCAATAACGCAAAATCGAAGATGGATGACATAAATCCTCTTACGACGCAACCAAAATGAAACATCAATATCACAAAGGAGATATTCAAACATTAAATATTTATGGGTTTATTGCTCAACTACTGATATGTATCTTAAGATAAGAGATTTGTACCTTCTTTTCACAGTCAATCACCCAAACACCATTTGTATTTATAGCCACATGTACGACGATTTTTGAGTGACCGGTGAACCATGACGACCAAGTATGGTTGTGCGCTTTCTCAACAAAACCAGGAAACATGACACTCCTGCACAAAAATAGACTTTCGATTAAGGACAAATCCTTTTAACATGATTGTGTGATTTATTTCCCAAATTGGTAAAAAGATAGTATAGCAGCCGCCACCTTGACAACTTTATAAAAAAAATAAAAACCAATAGAACCAACTTACGCAATACAACGCGTAATTTGCGTCCAAATTAATAAACGCATGATTTATCAGATCCTTTCAATATCCCCATCGATTCACTAAAAAATTCGTTAGAGTTTTCACCATAATGTTTGTAAATTCAACCGTATCATGTTTCAAGTTTAGAGAATCTTTCTGTGCCAGTAACATTCTCTGTCGCTATTTATACCAAGTCTGTCTATCACCCATACAAGATAATAAATACCGGTACCATATCCCCATTGCATCTTCTTCTGAATCTGATTCGTTTCGGCAAACCACTAAAATATACAGTACTATTCACGCATCATCATTATTGATGCGGGATGCAGGTATTAGTTTAATTTAATAGCGTTTAATTAGCATATCAGTATCCGAACTATGGGTTGCAACTTACGATACACATGACAGCCTTTCGCATGTCATTCACGTTATGAGGGGGCGTTTGTGACCGGACCACGTATCGCTTTTCGCAATGCAATGGGATTGGGCTAAATGTAGAAGATATAAGTGTGAGAAATGGACTTTACATTCTGAAATCGCAACCTGCGTCTGAAGGAATATTCGAACAAGAGCAAGCTGCTTTCGTGACACATTTAGCTTTTTTTTCCAAGCAATTTTAATACGGTAAAAAGCAACTTTTTAGGTTTATTTTTACAAAAAAAAGAGAAAATAAAAAGCAACAGAAAAAGAAACATGCAAAAAGACCAGGTATAACCTTAGATTCAAGTACCGTTAATTATACAGTATTCTCTAATGCCATTATCTCTCACCCATAGTATGGTAATTGCCAACAAATTTTCATAAATTCCACAATACAATTCACTGCTTGTTCTTCATTATTTACTTTCTTCACACAACGCAAAACTCGTTCCTCCATGGACTGTTGACGAGACAAAAACATTCGTTTTATTTTGGCCATGTGTGGAGGAACCAAGGTCTGGAGGTTTTCTCTGCAGAAAACAAAATTCTAATATGTTTTACTTGACGTTAAATAGGACTCGGATCATCTAGAAAAGACCCAATCAATCCAATGGCAATGTTCCATGCCATATCTGGACATATTAAATATCACAAACAATGATCAAAGAACTCAAGTACTTTTTCTACAAAATCAAGATTTTATAACAAAATCAAGACTATACACGTTTAGGTTTGGCGTGGTTTTAAATGCACCTGTTGTGATAGAAATACGCTGAAGTTTCATTCTTTTTGGCTAAATGTCAATGTAGAAAATACTTCATGAAAAGTTCACATCCAAGCTTTGTCAAAAACATGTAAACTCTAAAGCTTTGTTTTTCAAAGCTTGAGCCACTAATAATAAAAGTGAGTAGTGACTACCAATACGTTACTAGTTGTCAATTATAATAGTGAGTATAAATGTTATCACATTCCTTCAGTCAATATAATGTAGTCATACTCATAGCCCTAATCAAACTTGTATCACAGGACTATTATACGAGAAAATTTTAGCTGCTACAAGCACAACTACCAACGATTCTGCAGTCTGCTGAGGTTTTTGTTCTTATACTGTACAAGACAAAATGTTGAAGCTGACTGACAAGCAGATTATAAGTGGAAAAAGGAAGGTTCTCATAGGCAAAGGTCTAGGTGTGACACTACACTGAACTATGTGCTTAGCATAAGAATAAAGCCAATTAATTTTAATGAATAAAACTCAAAAAAGCTTTACTGCCACTTTTCTGTGAAACACAAGAATGAAAAACTTACTTGACAACATTTTCAATGTCACTTGATTCGTTTTGTTCAATACTCAAACACATCAGAGCACCAAGTTGCTCAATATCTTCCACATCACAAGGATAAAAGCCTGTTGAACCAAAAGTTACAAGTTATCACTTAGTAATCTGTAGGCAGTCAAAAAACAGAAGCTGAATCTGCTTCAGCTCACCAAAAAAACAAAACAACTGCCATACAAACTAATCGATGTAGCTATGAAATCACATTAAATAAAGGTTTTGGGTTTTGCAATAAACCACATGGTTTGCCTCTGACTAATTTTATCTGATGTCAGCTATACTTTCTCGCAAGTTGCAGAATTTCAGGGTATTTAGAGTTACAAGATCATCTGCTGTTGGTAGTCCTTCTATTCTACACCCTTCAAAATATGACTACCCTTAAAAATGAAGCATATGTAACTATCCAAAGAACAAATGTTATGCTTAGCACTTTCTTATTGAAATATTGTACAGTTGTTACTTGCTGCTTGGTGAACAGTAAGTTATTTCTCTTGACTAGGGGCCTTTCCACCTGTTGCTACTACATCAGTGGCCAGACAGTACTGTAGCCTTGTTATTCATTGTGATACAGCCATTCTAGGCTTGTATTACAGCTGGAAGAATAACAAAATAACTATTTGAAACAATTTATTAATTTTCAATATTACAAGTTAACTACTTACGTTAAACAAACGACCGGTATTTGATAAAACAGGTCACATTTAAAAGACCTTACACACATTCTAAAGTGTAGTTCAGAAATTTTTGAAAAGGAGGATCAGCTAAAATATGATTGAGGCGGGCAATAATGCCATAAAAGAACTTATAAAACTAAAGTAAAATTAAAAATCGTATCAGCCTATCCAGATAGGATACCAAAACAAATATATTTCACCCAATGGGGCATCATCAGTGCACAACTGCACACTCTATTGGAATAAGCAGTAAGCAATGATGATGTTCCCATCAGGTGAAATATATTTCTTTTTAATGTGATATCTGGATAGGCTGATACAACTTTTAGTTGTAATTTTACTATGGTTTGTACATTCCGCAGTATAGAATACCTAAAATTTTAACCCACAAACTAAGTCTTTGTTAGTTAAGCATGAAAATGTGAAATCATACTGCTAGTAACATAAGTAATCCTAGTGCAAGTACTTCACATTTTTGACGTTGCTTGAATATTTGTGATATGTTATGTAAACCATTGCTAACCTAATTTGCTATCCATCATCAGTGTTCTCTTAGATTTTTGTGAGTCGGCTCAGAGAATGCCCAAAAATCGGCTTAATGGTTACATAGTCCACAATTAACAATTTCTAGGGGGCAAAGAGGACAACAGGAATTATGATGCACACCTTGTTGAATGTTTAATCTCACTTCCATTAAAAGTATATTTAGTATTGCTTCATCTGTAATTTGGCTTTCTTCCTCAACAGTTAGAAAAGCATTTCTTCGAAAAATAAGTGCAGGCTCATCTATAAAAATAGTACCATACAGCAAAGGATCAAAAACATTACAACTAGAACAAAAAAATGCGACTATATCAAAATCAACACTTCACTCACTAACAGCTGCGTTCCCTCTAACTTTATGACTAATCGGCGAGTGCCCAAATTTTCTTTAAACAATTGTGCCCAAAGCTCTAAAAAGACGTTTATGTGCCCTAAATTTTGTACCAATCCAGTATTAAACTATACCAAATGTCATCTTTCCACAAATTTGTCGAATTTTCTAAAGCTATGTTTACTATATTGCCAAGAATTATTTGCCTTTACTCCACCAAATCGCCGATTCGCTGAAAAAAATCGGCTTAGTGGGAACACTGACTAACAGTATCAGGTGAATAATACCTATCAATACAACCAATGGGGCAACTCACCTACTAAGTCTTGATACTATAGTAAGATACTTAAAAGTGCAAAATATTTAATACCATTAACTTCAAAATGCATTAAATATTCAACAGAAACAATTAAAACAGTCACAAAATCTTAACTTAACTTAGGCAAACAGGTATAATATCCATGGTTTAAAACATTTGCACACAAATTTCATCAGTTGTTTGTAAATTATCACAACAGCTACTGCTATGCCTTTTTAACATGTTCCATTTCGTTCCAAATGTCTTTTTAATGTGTTTGTTTGCTGATAAAAGCAGGCTATTTTAATATTTTTGATTCTACCAATATTTTAACAACAAATGCAAGCCAGTTGCTAACCTTTTACTTTTTCTAGATCACTAGCCATTGAAAAACGTTCAATCAACATTGGCCATTGTTTCACCATTTGAAAAGGAATGTGTTGAGGTTTCAGCTGAACATCTACAAAATACCACAATATTAAACTCCACCACATACCAGATAGTCACTATCCACGGGTGTCATTGAGTAGAAGCCGTATGCCTTTTTTTCGGAAACTCTGCGACTCGTTTATGAGCATGCGCGCACTCTTGCTCCTCTCAAGCATGCACTCATTAGGGTTAGGGCTAGATTTGGGGAATAGCTTAGATCGGAGAGAAAGAAAGAGCGCACGCGCGCTCATACACGAGTCGCAGAGCTTCTGAAAAAAAATTGACAGCTCATACTAAGCAACAACCCTATCCACATCATGTTTTGTGACGCAGTGTTTGCATAAACATTAGTGGTTTTTCCTATAACTGGTGAGCAATAGCTGAATTTTATACAGTAAATCAGTGGTCAAAGTCTTAAAATTTTCACCCAACAGTACAAAAACTCTGTAGAATCAGCAGTAAAATAACTGTACTTCTGTATGGTTAGCAGATGGAAGGCTGGAGTTATCAAACCAGCAGTCATAAAACATTAAAACCTGATCAAACTCTTCAATGATGTCCATTTTTTGAGGATGAATTTTTCAATTTTTGGGTTTTTAGGAAAATTAGTGGACCTCTACTTAGTTTCAATAGTCTGCACAGTACAGTAGTAGTAGCCTAATGGGAGAAGGATGAAACTTTGGTTAAATTAAATTATAGGCCTACAAGTTTGTTTTTACACTACAACCAAACAACTTACCTAACAAGGGTGACTTTAACCAAAGAGCAAAAGCTTTTTTTGCTAAAGCATCCGGTAATTTCAATGTTGCAATCATAAGCTGAAAATATTGAGAAGTTGTGGTAGTTTTGCCATTAGGAATAGAAAATTGCTGACCACACCCATCCGGTAAATAAACAACAACAGTAATTGACATGGTTTAAACAGTAAAATTTAGCCTATTGCTAGCCTGAATAACATAAATGATAAAAATTAGCAAACTATTGCAATAGCAGTACAGTACAGGATTAAACATGGACTACAGTCAATAATTATAGGACTAGCCTATGGCTTTAGGGACAAGAATTAAAACCGGAACGCAAGTACAGTAGTACACTAGAATTTGCCTAATGCAATTCGTCACCTCAAGGGCTGAGGCTGCGTGGATTAGAAAAAAAGTGACAAGATAGGCAAACTGACGAATAAGGCAAACAGGTACGGTAAAAACTCTAGTCTAATTGCTTATTTACTTGGAGCATATTTTGCTGTAAATGCAGTTTATTACGTTCATTGTTAAATATAATGCATTTACACAGATGTATTCACAATAATTCTTAAATATAATGCATTTACAATAATTCTGAAATGAAATGCAAAAAGCGAATATAACAGTAACAATCTTAACTATACGTACTGTAGTTGCTCTTTTTTATCCTTAATCTCTAAGATTACCGGTAGGCCTACTGTACTTCATTTAAACTCTTCTAGATTCTCAGATGGTATTGTAGTTAAAGCGCGTTTCCCACTTCGTCCTTTTGTGTTGCTGCAGCGAGATTTCCCTGCAGACTGAGAATATAAAGCCGATAACCACTTCAGTGTTTTCTACAAGCGCGAAAAAAGTGCAAAAAGTGCGCAAATTTGTTCCGGCATTTTTGCGCTGATTTTTCCGGCGTTACGGCGTTTTCATTTTGCGCCCAAAATTGTGGATAGCTCGGACCGTGGCTTTTAAGTGCGGACGTTTAGTCGTGGGACGTTAAGACAACACCGAATAGGCTTAGGGACTTTTGCACTGGATTTTTATGCAGTGGTGCCGAAACCCGGGGGGGGGGGGGGGGATGGGGGATATATCAATCAATCAATCAATTACGTTTATTTGTGCTCAAATCAATATAATCAGATTTCAAAATACAGCACAGAAAAATAAAGCACCAGGAGATGGCGAAAATGACCGTCCGGTCTTCGAGTCAACCACCACCTGTCACAAGTCATGTAGCGTGAAAGTATGTTTTAAGAAAGTACGATTACACAAATAAACAAAAAGAAAAAATCAAAAAATCAATGAGTAAACAACAGCAAAAAATAAAAACAAACCATAGTTCAAATATTTACATTACATGACTCAGATAATGTCACGTTTATTTTAACCTAATCAAGAGTATATTTGCTAATGAAATGGAATTTCAGTTTCCGTTTGAATTGACTGAAAGGTAATAATTTGAGTTCGTTAGGTACAATTTGCCATACTTTTGGTCCCACAAAAGAAAACGATTTTTTACCAAAATCTGTTCGTTTCCGAGGAATGAAGTAGTTATTCTTTGATGAGAGTCGTGTCTGATGTTTGTGCATCTGTGTTGCAAGACAAAAGATTTGGTTATCGTGCAATGTCATTTTGTTCTTTATTTGAAACATATTTTTTGCAATTTCTAAATTACAAATGTCATGTATTTTTAATAAGTTTAGTTGGAAAAAGAGTGGAGTAGTGTGCTCAAGATATGGGCTACTAGTTATATTTCTGATAATACGTTTGTGTAATTTTTCAAGAGAATTGAGTGCGTTTGCGTGGGCCAGTCCCCACGAGGAAATGCAGTATTGCAAATGCGAATATATTAAGGAGAAATAAACAGTTTTAAGTGTTAGAAGGTCTACATATTCTTTTAATTTTAATATTGCCCATGATCCGGAAGAAAGTTTAGAACAAATCTGTTGAATATGTGGTTTCCAAGTTAATTTGTCATCAAATGTGATTCCTAAATACATATATATACCATGTGGTGCCGATCATCATATATACCCAGTGGTGCCGATCTTTGTTGAGCATTGAGAGGAATAATTTGCAATTTTACCCCAATTTTGCCCTATTTTCAACATTAAGGGGGATAAACCTCAACCACGATTTTTGTTCAGGTTTGGAAATTTAGTGAAGAACAAAAAAAAATGGAACACTTTTTTCCCCAATTCAGGTGAAGACCAAAAAAAATGGTCTTCATCAAAAATAGAACACTTTTTCCCCAATTTTCGGTCAGATGTACACCCACTCTCATTATTAGGGAGATATATTCCCCCAGTCCCCCCTTGTTTCGGCACCCCTGTATATACCCCCCAATAATTTGACTGCATCCTACCCAATAATTTGACTATGGTCTGATTTTGTGAGACTGATAAACTAGACAAGAGCGCATAAATGTATGGCCACGCAGCCCACGGCAGGGCCAACAAGAGGGGGGGCAGGGGGACAATAACCCTGGGGCCCATGGAATTGAGGGGGCCCATGGGCTTCAGGAGGGCCCACTCAAGTGACAGTGTGAAATCAGCATGTGGGGCCTGAATACCTTTTTTTTTTTGGAGATAACCTAATTTCGGCCGGAAAAACCGTTAGAATTTCGGTGAAGATCTTTTTAAAGCGGCATTTTCTCCGTCTGTTTTGAAGTTCACACAACCGAAAATCCAATATATTTGAGCTGGCCCCAGGCCCACGTTCGGCTCTCGGCGTCCCTGGCCCACGGTTAAACAGCAGCAATCAGCAAAGATGGCAGTATGGTACATTCAGAATTTACGTACTATACGTACCTCGCACCTTAAACCGTATACCGTACCAGCATGCTGTACTTCAGTTCAATTTTTGAAGCACACCGTACCAACGTACGTACCGTACTCGTACCATCACAAAAAAAGCGTACCAAACCAGCGTACGGCAGTTCTCAGCAAAAATTGAGGCGTAGGCCTACCGTAAAACATCCTTACTTTTACTACTCGCAAATTTAACTGACTTTAGAAATCACTAGCGGATAACTCAGCGATTTCAACTCACACATTTAGCATCGGCTTCAGCTGTCTTTTGCCTCTTCATACAAAAAGCCGGCGCAATGTGCGAAAAGTCTGAGATTTGTAATTCAAACAGCGTACCAACGTACCTTAGCCGTACCATCACAAAAAAGGATTACCGTACCAACGTACCGTACCCGTATCATTGCAAAAACAGCGTACCGTACCTTCGTACCGTACGTCTTAATAAAAAATTGAGGCATAGCCTACCGCACCGTGCCTACGTATCGTACCGTACTGTACTGCCATCCTGGGCGATCAGCGCGTGACTCGTGTCTTTTTACGTCATCGGAACGCCACACTTATGTCACAGCAGGTGGGGAGGACGTATCCGACGTATCGCGCTGCGTTACCAAGAAAAATTTGCTTAGCTTGGTGCTTTTCACAATAAGAAGTGTTTGATGACAATACTGAGAGAAGCCGAACCGTGAAAAGTACAATTAAAAGTAACTTAGTAAGATTTGCCCTGATGATGCTATATCTTAGAGGCTATAAACAGATTCATGCAACTATGCAAGAGCAAACAGTTAGAAAGCAAATATTACAGCCCGTTGTCCATAAAAGTGATAAAATGCGTACATTTTAATCGTCAGCAGTTTGAAAAGTTTTGAAAGGTTAATTTTCGACTGTTACTTACGTTTTTTTCCTTTGAAAAAGGTGTTTTTAGGACGTGATTTTATTCGTTTTCGATTCAGTTTTATATTGCTTGTTGGCCTTGTTAAAGCTTTTTCAATGAATACGTTTTAAAGGGTATTGCATTAACGTGAATGACAAGCATAACCTCACTCAATTTTCATCCGTGTGCCTATAACTTACCTACTTTCAATCAAAATCTACAGCACTTCAGAAGAATCATGCCTTACCCCGTTTCATCATTTCTAATTAAGTAAATCTTCCGCTCTTCTGCAGATAGACAAACATTGGCTATAACCGGTGCGTTGCTAGGGGGGAGGCAGGGGAGGCCGTGCCCCCTCCCCTAACGGCTGCTGTGCCCCCCCCATTTTGGTTTACTCTAAATACTGTTTTTGGAACTTCACACAACGACAAGTCAACAGACAATGATGGAAAAATGAATAATTTACGTCCAAATATAATTCTCCTTTGACATTTTTCGATTCTTTGCGAAATTGTTGGCAACCAACTGCTGTGCATAAATCGATGCAGTATTCCGTCTTATTAACACACCTTTCCACAGTGGCGTCGCTAGAAGGGGGGCGGCCCACCCCGGGTGTCAACATTTTGGGGTGACACCTTTTGGGGTAACACCACTTTATGATGTGAAACTATAACTCCACTAACTTAGTTTGTGATGAAGACTTTTTTTTTTTTCTTTGGGCCCCGTAATCATTTGGACCGAAAATCTAATCAATTTTCGGCAAAGACCTGTTTTTTTTTTGGTCTTCATTTACTTCTGGAGCAAAAACCTCTCAGGTTTTGTTGAAAACCTTTCTTTTTTTGGTCTTCACCTATTACGGACGTGACTTTCATTATCCCTCTGTCTACCATGGGGTCCAATGGACCCCAAAATGAAATTTGATCTGACATTACTAAGAACAGATAGCATACACGACTTCCATGTTACCTGACTTTTCCTAAGTTTAGTTGGTCTTCAACCACGTGGAGTATCACAAATCTCAAACAAACCGAAATGGCATAAAAAATAAAAACAGCATCGTATACCATGGGGTCCAATGGACCCCAAGCCAATAGCTAACTTGCATTGTTTAATTTAGACTTGCTAAGTTTTTTTTTTAATTATAGTTATTTTGTTTTAAAACAACTAATCTGTTGTTTGAGACCACACATATCAAAATTATTAGTTAGAAAAATATTATTTTATGATATCAAATGGAAATCAAATTAGGAAAAAAAACACTGAAAAAGAATAGCTAGCTACTTTGAAAATGACGAGATTCTGGTTTCCGTAGAAGAGTGAAAATGAGTTTAGATGGAGCGTAGAAGAACAGATTGAGTAGTTGTACATTTTGGGTAGTTATACATTTTGAGTAGTTATACAGATTGAGTAGTTGTACATTTTGAGTAGTTGTACACCTACAACTGCAAGAAAATGACTGGAAGATTGGTAGTAGCCCTGTTTTATAACATGATTGATGTTAGCGCTGTCAAAGCATATACGTAGTTTGACAGCAATTGCATAATGATAATAACTGGATTTTTGGAAAGAAAAGGAGGAGTTTTCGGGTTCGCTTAGGAAAAGAGCTTCCAGGAATGTCCATTGCTCTGTCAATACAAAAAGAGCAAGCAATTCAGCCTCAAAGCAAGAGAAAAAGGACTACTGCAACCGAAAACTAGGCACCAAAGGCAAAGAAAACCAGATGCTATTTTTGTAAAAGAAGCACATATCAAAAATGCAGCGCCTGCGATAAGAACATTTTCAAGTTATTTGCATGCATTGCGATAACTAATGGGCTAATAGCATCAACTAAACGCTTTGAAACTGTAAGCATTGATTTACAGTACTAAAAAATCGTGCGTTTTTATTCTTGTGCAACCAATCATTGTGCTGACTAAACCAACTATTTCTACGCTTTTTTGTTTTGATATTATAGCTATTCGAATTCCTATGTTGTTGCGTTTTTTTATGAAAATGATGATTAGAAATAAGCAGTAAAAAAACTTCATAAACATGCATATCATTGCTTAACCGCCAGGAAACGATGTAAAGGTAATAGCATTGCACCATCTAATCTTTCAAGTCTCGGTCTAACTAATACAGTACTGTACATACTGTAATTAGGCCTAATTACAGCATTTTTGTATTTTTTGTTGCGTTGGTTACTTGTTTTTGTGTTTAAATTATTCGTTTATGACAGGTTTTAATGTTAATTTATTGATTTGTGAGAGATTTTTACAGCCAGATACTTTTTTTGAAATCTGGGGTCCATTGGACCCCAATGGTACAATTTGCATGGTATTTTTTTGGTGGACAGAGGGATAAGCGTGCGTCTCATAATAAAGGGTAACATCATATAGGGTGCGACACATCATAAATGGTGACACCACCAAATCCCGACCGGGGTGCCACCATTCTTAGCAACGCCTCTGCCTTTACACTGGGTTAAAAAGCGATGCTGTTTAAAAGCAAAGACGAATCGATATCAATAGTTCACACAAGAAGCAAAGAACTGTCGATAGTCGATATTAGAAACACAAAGCAAAGACTACAGAAACTAAAAGCATAAAGCAAAGATCAGTAACCGATGCTGAAATGCGAACAAAAATTTTTTTTCTATTTTTCATTATTGACCATGAAATGAAACTTGTGAGAGGAAAAACTGTCGTTACCGAACAATAAAGGATATAAAAAATACACTTTTTGGATAATTATAAGGAGCAATATAGCATAAGAGAAACGAAACGATGTAAGCGTAGGCAGACCCAATAAGAACAAAAGTAAAGTTTAAACATTTCCAATCGATAACATGTTAGCAAAAACTGCAATATCTTGACGTCCTTCATGGTCGACTCCTGGGAAGCCATGTCAACTTCCACTGGCAGTTAGGTGGCCATAACAACCACCAACCCTGCAGCTCCAATGATATTTCACATTGTAGCTCAAGTCAAATATGCACAGAGCTGGACAGCGCTGTTTCGAGCTTTTAGCTCTCATCGGCAGCCCTCAGCTATCTTTTTCAAAGGTATTCCCAGCTGAACAAACATCTTGGCCTAACTGGCAAACCTTATGGGCTTGCACAGAGGCAGATGCTTAGTAGGGAATAAACTTAGTAGGGAATCCAGTGGAAGTTGACATGGCTTCCCAGGAGTCGACCATGAAGGACGTCAAGATATTGCAGTTTTGATTTCCGTGGTCACGCAGAGGGGAGTCCTTGTAGTAGGGATAGCCTATGGCTGTCTTTACTACAAGGATCCAGCGATTTTTCACTTGTTTCTAAAGTACCACAAGTGAAAAATCGTTTATTCCCTAGTAAGCATCTGCCTCTGTGCAAGCCCATAAGGTTTGCCAGTTAGGCCAAGATGTTTGTTCAGCTGGGAATACCTTTGAAAAAGATAGCTGAGGGCTACCGATGAGAGCTAAAAGCTCGAAACAGCGCTGTCCAGCTCTGTGCATGTAAGCAAAAAGCATAGAAAAGGCGATAATCGATAGAAAAAATTGAAAGAAAAGCATCTGCGATAATCGATAACAGAAAAGCGAAGAATGTAGTATCGGTTATCGATTACTGATCGATATTTCCAAGCCTGCCTTACAAATGCGTCGCTGAAGAGACATGTAAGCCTGCAGAATCGTTGAGGTACTTCATTAATCGTTAGTGATTGTGACACAAAACAATACGTGAAAAATTTCTCAAAGACCTATTGTTTTAACTTTTAGAGCACACTTAAGATTTTGAGGTCACAGTCAGTGGCGCAACCAGCATGATGACTTGGCTAAAGCCTCCTTAATCAAGTCACTTAGAAAATTTAACCTCAAACTACAATCCTTCAAATGTATTTCAAACATGACTTGAAGTAAGGTGGGGGTAGGGATGAAGGTACTACGCAATTTAATTCTTTAAAATGACTTCTGAATTTTAGCAATTTAGTTATTCATAGGGTTTCAAAAAGAGCGAAATGTGATTAAAATGGCTTTAAAATTGCTACTTTTTCCTGCAAAATTAAAAAATCACCCAGCGTCTGGGGGATCCGCCCCCTCACATTCGTCCAAGGTCATTAAATATTTGCTGGTTATGCTCGTCTGTGACACGCTTGAGTGGCCTCAGTTTGTGCAGCACGGGAACTAAATCAGTTAGTTTTTGGGCAAAAAAAAACAACTTTTGGTTCATCCTCTTTGCAAAATGCTTGTTGCACGTCTGGTAGCGTTAACTGCTGGAGATAGATTTTTCAAGTGATTATGGGACGCGTACGAAACGAGCTAAGAAACGCTGACGGCCTTATTTTAACATTGTGCATAGTAGTAGACGTAAAGGATTTCTAGATCAGTTTTTGTAAGCAAATTAGCAAATTTTTGTGCCTCCCCCACTTTTGGCTAGTGCCCCCTCAATTCGTTTGCTCTGGAGACGGCTCTGGCTATAATCAAACACTTTTTGTAGGCTCAAAAACGTGTTGAACGTTTGTTATATTTTATTCACGTGAAAAAAATAGTGGTCGAGCTTCACCCAACCCCAATGTTTAAAATTGGGGTAAAATTGCAAGTTATCTTCCCAATGCTCAACACAAAGTGGCACCACTGCTTTTATGCCCCAGACTTTTATGTACCAAAGGTGAAAAAATTTTTTGCAAAAAAATAAAAAAAAAAATTTGTCAAAAAAATTTTTTTCAAAAAAAATTGTTCTCCGAAAAAAGTATAATCTACAAAAATAAGTTTTTTACTAAAAAAACATTTTTGTTTTCAAAAAACATTTTTTGTTTCAAATAACTTTTTTTTTTCAAAAAAGCAGTTTTTTTTAATTTTTGTTTTTTCAAACACATTATTTTTATTTTCAAAAACTTTTTTTTCGAACAAAAGCTTTTTCCAAAAAAAGGTTTTTCAAACAAAAAAGTTTTACTTTGATTAAAATCTTTATATCTTCGAAGCTTTTCATCTCACACTTGAGAAAAAAAATCGTTAGAATAGAGAACGCACGAAAAGGAGCGGCTATCTAACAAAGCCCAGCAATGATTGGCGCGAAAAGATCAATGAAAGAGCGTCATTTGTGTACAATGTTTAAGCTGTACACGAATTCTTTTTGTCGGCAGAGGGTGGGGTTAGAAGTATCGATAAAGGTGACTGCCGAGCCCATTTTCCTATTTCTTTATCGTTGACTTCTGAGCTTTGGCTCAGACCTTGAGTTTGGTTCAATTGTTGAGTCTCCCCGGAGTTCTTCCTTGACCTCAACCTCTTAAGAATGTGGTAAAATGACAGGTCAGAGGGCTACCCTCAACGACAGTACCGTGTGCAGTTTTGAGAAAGCTCTTCTTCATACGTCTTTCGTCTATCTTTTTATTTTTATTGAAGGTAATGTAGTGAGCGTGATAAATTTAAACTACAGCACTTGCATGAAAAGTTTTTCGCTAAAAATTGTAGAAAAAAAGCTGTTTAAAAAAAACAACAATCAGTTTCTTAAAACCAAACCCATTTTTTTTATTTTTTATTTTGAAAAAAACTTTTGGAAAAAATACTTTGTTTGGAAAAATACCCCCTCAGATCAAATTTTTGTCAATTAATTTAAATGTATAATCCCGGAGAAATTCAAGATTTTTGTCCTAAAACTTGCAACCACTGGCCTTCATCTATCTTTTTTATAAACTTAATGCAATAACATGATTAGTAACCATCTGTTATACCAACTTCAAACAATCCGCCTCCACCTCGCCTGTTTTTACGAGACAAAAGATTAAAAGAAAAAAGAGCGGTGGGAAATTTTTATTGAACAAGTTATTAAATTTGAATTGAGGGGCTCCGGACCCTCTGGTCGCACTTGTAATCCTGAAACTGGGTATTTCTATAACAAAACAAAGATCTTCCAGGCAAATCTTGGAGTGAATTGTTACTTACTGCAAAAATATTGCAGAAGGCAATGTAGGGGAAAGTGGGGTAAATTGGCCAAGAGAGCAAGTAGGCCATCGCCTTTTTGTTGAAAATTAGCCGTCCAACGGTTACGTGCTTTTGTACAACCAATCCCATCGTTGCAATCAACTACCACACTAAGCAGAGTTGTAAACAGGCCGACTAGTTCAGGCCCGAACCCGAAAATATAGCCCGAACCTGAAAAGTAATTTGAAGCCCAAATCTTGCCCGAAAAAACCCGAAAGTTAAGATGGGTCTGAAAGCAATGTTGTCAAGTTATTTTGATTATATTTTTGTGCCCCTAAAATAAAAAGTACGTCTCAAGCCCGAATTAAGTCCAAAGGTTTTGTCAACTTTAGGCCCTAACCCGGCCCGAACCCGACCCGAAAAGCCCGGCCCGACTTACAAACTCTGACACTAAGTCAGATAAGTTTTTTCTAAGAAGAGAAAAAAGTTATTCATAATAAACTGATTTTTCATGATAATTGGGATTTTGAAAAATTCAGTGGATTTTGAAAAATTCAGTTTAGCACCCTCTTTTGTTGCCTTTGTAAAACATTAGAAGAGTGAGTTTTCAGTCAAAGGTTGGTTAGTGCTTTA
The DNA here is from genome assembly GCA_963965965.1 of Trididemnum nubilum. NCBI lineage: Eukaryota > Metazoa > Chordata > Ascidiacea > Aplousobranchia > Didemnidae > Trididemnum > Trididemnum nubilum. The sequence goes on along the minus strand of OZ014488.1, from coordinate 10,764,317 downwards.
GCTATGAATTCCAATTACTTTAGTATTCTGAACGTTAACTTTTATACTGCTGTGAGGAGGCTATTTCCAATATGACTACAGAGTGGGGTAAGTAGGTCACTGCTATTTGTGACCAATCATCTGTCTGGACAACTTATCTGGCCAACTTTCCTGGAAACAAATCGTCTTGTTCCAAAAGTTTTTGTCAAAATTGGGCCCATAACTTGTGTAATGACCATCTTCAGCAATATATATGTATAGAATGTCAATGAAGAACTCCTAAATTTTGCTCGAGCTACTGTAGTCACGGCACTGATGACTGTAAATTGACAATGTTTATTGTTTGTGGGCTTTCTTTTCATCTTCTTGAGCCTAGACTAAGTTTTATACAATATACAACTTGTGAGTTAAATACTAACATGTTTTTTTTTCAATCTGCATCTGATTTTAACTTTATGTAGAGCCAAGCTGATGCTTGATTAGTTTTTTGCCAATTTATAACCAGACTGCGGCAAAAACTACAAAAGCACCATATAGTTTAACACTGCACGTTGTGGGAACCAAACAAGCTGTTTAATTTTGTAGCCCAACCAGTCCCGGCGCCACGGGGGTGGCATTTTGGGTCCGTGCCCCCACCCACAAGCGAGAGTAAACTTTTGTACCAGCACAAGAGTGCCAGCAAACTTTCGCGTGAAAAACAAGTCACTACAAACGCTCTTCAGTGAAACAGCAAGACAGATCGAATCAATATATTTCACGTAGACTAACAGTTCCATAGTATATTTTTGATACAACGTCCGTCTTTTTAGTTCACAAAATGTGCCCCCCCAAAATGTTTTTTTCGCCCCACCAAACACACTACTCTGGCGCCGGGCATGAGCCAATCACAAATACTTTATACACAGTTGACAAGCCACTGTACGTTTGCTTGGCTCTACAGAACGGCTAGTATAAATATATCTGCTAGTGCAATTGACAATTTCTTCGTAAAGTTCGTTTATTTTTAAGAAGTGATATGGTCAACTTACCCTACCAGTAGGGCAAGTTGGTCACTTTGAGTGGAAATTTTAAAATCAGCTTCGGGAGCAAAGTTAAGAAGATTTCAAAATACGAAGAATGCTAAATTAAAACCAAAAGATCTGAGATTTACAGGATCTACTCGATTTTCTAATATCATTTACAATGACAAAAATATGTGGAAATTAAAAAACGGTCAACTTACCCCACATTTCCTACCTTGCTTTCCTTCACCTGGACCTAGTCAATTACAATATTATCCAAAAACATGGGAAATTTTAAACGTGAATTGTAAGCAAAGGGAAAACTGAACAATTTAATTTTTTCAATTGGCTTTCAAATCTTAAAAATTTAGTTTTTTCAAATGTCTCTAAAAACGTGAGAAATGTGATCCAAATGGCATTAAAATAGCTATTTTTTCTAAAAAATTACAAAAGTTTTCAAGCAAATGAAACAATCACTCATAGCTTCCAGCGGCTGGAGGCCCAGTCCCCAGACCCCCTTCTGTGATACGTTTGAGTTACAATACATTTTTCATCGCGACTCCACAATTTAACACATATTTTGAAAACATTAAACTTTGGTTGAAGTCCTCCTCCTTTAGCAACATCCTGTTTACGCACCAACCTAGGACACAGGCTTCTGACCTACCATTCTGAGGTAGTTTTGTCCCATAAAAAGTAACTCCTTTTGGAAATTTATGATGACGTCATGTTGCATGTGATTTGCTGAATGGCCACCCTCCACCCCAATCAAAATTCTTGGCTACTTCTATTTCAGAATTCAAGAAATTTTTATATTTGTTTGGTTATTTTCCTTTTCAACCAATCAAAAAACAAAGCTGTCCTCGAGCCAAGGAGAGGGTATTTTTGAGGACTTTTAGGGTTCGAGGCCAAGGCTAAGGACTTCCAAATGTGTCTTCGAGGACGTCCTCGAGGACTCCACATCTGATTTTAATTAAGACAAAGACTGCTGTTACGTAACGTTACGTAACCAGGCGCGTAGCCAGGAATTCGCAATGGGGGCCTGTTTTGGGGGTCTGCGGGCAAATGGGGGTCTGGGGGCGAAGCCCCCAGCCGCTGAAAGCTGGGAGTCTGGGGAAAAGCCCCAGCGCTCGAAAATTTTGCATTTTTTTGCAAAAATAACTTCATTTTAGGGCTATTTTGATAAAAAAATAATGCTTTTAAAATGTGGCATAGAAATTGGCAGTGTAAACATGATTAAACTGGTCACGTAAATGGTCTATTTGGGAAATAACTAATGGTAAAATTTTAGTGCTCTTATTTAGACGCTGGTAAATTATATTTATTGTAAATTATATTTAGACGCTCGTATAGTTCAATAAAACTTACATGGAGTAATCTACTGTATTTCGTCTACAGTTTATACAAAAAAATAATTGGGGGGGCTAATGAAAAGAGATTTGAGAGGAATGATTGGTAATTAATTAATACTGGATAGCCCCCCCCTATTTCTAAGTTTATAGTATATTTGTTGGTTTAGCATTTTCACACTATAGCGATCAAATTTGATTGCTTGTTTTTGGCCATTTTTCGAAGTTTTTATTTATTTGTGAGTTGTATTTTTGACAAATTAGCCCCCCTCTCTGAATATAATGTTTAAAAAGATGTTTTAAATCACTATGTAGTCCATTTCAGTGCATACAACAGTCTCAAAAGTGCTAAAAACGAGTTTTTTTTTCTTATTCTGCATTTTGGTCGACATGCCAATGTGGGGGGGGGCTACAGCCCCCCCCCCCCGCTCCCCCTGGCTACGCTACTGTACGTAACAATTAGTATTCAGGTATTACCCATATCAGATATGAAATATGGATACGGTATAAGAAATTTCTGTAACCTACAGTTACAGGAATTGTCTGCATGACAAAGTTACCTGGTATGCCTATCAGGCAATCACTGCCACGTAGGCTATTGGTTATTCATGATAATCAGTAACCCTCCCCTGTCTTCCACTCCACTGCTCAACAGATGGAAATCTGGAATTCTTTTCAAGTAGGCTACCGTTCTGCCGGTAGCCTAGCCATTCTCAAAAGTTACAACTGCTAAAAATATGAGCCTTTTTTTCCATAATATTTGCTGACTAGTGACCGTGACTGAGTGCAGTGATACCAAAAAGGGCTCTTAAAAACATCAGATTTCAGAGAAAAAACATCAGATTTAGAAATGTGGACTTTTTTAGCAAATTCCACCATGAAATTTTCATGAAAAGGGTATAAAATGGGCGGGAGACCGCTGTTTTTTATTTTTACTTTTGGATCAACGTTTTTCCAACCATTTTCCCAAACGAATTGAGAAAAAACTTTTTTTGAAGATTACCGGTATTCCATTTTTAAGACAAGTTTTAGTTTTACAATATTTGCGTAGTTCACATCAGATTTTAATCAATAACATCAGATTTGCTTCTAAAAGCAACGAAGACCAAAATAAAAAAACTTCGAAAGCTTTTAAACCACAGTCGGCAGCGTGGCCGAGAGGTTAAGGCAACGTTTGTACAAGGACTCGGATCGCATGATGTGGACTCAATCCCAACCCTGGTAACGTTGTTGCATCCTTGGATAAGACGCTTCGCGATGATTATCTCTGCTTGATGGCTTCGAACAAGCACCAAGTTTAGTGGACTAGAATTCGAAGAAACCCACAGGAACATTGGATCCAGGAAACTCCTAAGCAGGAGCGGGTTCCTCCTACACGAAGTAGTCATTGCAATGAAAAGTGCGCGGATCGTCCAATTAGCGTCTCACGCTGTCCGGAGACAGATAATAGATATGCGCAACAACAACAACAAAATGTTTAAAAAAAAGCCTGAGCTGTGGTGTCAAAACTACCCTTAAGAGTTTGTAGTCATTTGCAGCAACATAACAACAGTTTTCTAAAAAAAACATGTGATTTTCGAGATTGTTTAATCGTTAATCGGTAAAGTTGTACTAATGATCTCAAAATGTGCATGTTTTTCCTTTTCAAAAAATAGAACTTCTGGACCAATATTAGCTAGAAATATACCTGCTGCTGAAGCTGACGTTTTCAGAAGAGTGAAGCATCAAGCTGTAGGGTTTAAGGCCAAAAACAAAACCGATCTTTACCAAATTTCAGCTTTTCAGCCTTTCACGACGTTTACATACTTTAATAAATTTCATTAAAAAAATAACTCCAAAAAAGTTTCCTAATTTTGAGATTTTCCGAAGTCACGTTTTAAAGTTTGAACAATTTGGGCCAATATTTCGCTTAAATAACGCCACAAAACGTTTTTTGACGTGGCCTAACTACTTTGACGTTGACATTTTATGATTTTAGAATTAAAAAAACAAACCTTTGCACAAAATTTGAACTGCCTGTGACATCATCGCTAAATGACGTCATTTTTCAAAATATGGTTGTGACGTCACAATAATGACATCATCAACAGAAAACCCATTAAAAAAAGTTTGGTAAACACTACCCAATTGCCAAGTTTGGTATTTCCATGACTTTTGGTTTAGGAATTAAATAGGGGGACATTTTATTTTACTCCCCCGTGTAAATTGCTATATGCTTAAGTCAAATTCTAGCCCGTAAATCTAATTCGAGAAAAAATGAAATTCTATAGTAACTTGCACCACTGTCTGAGAGACCTCTCACACTTTGAAATGAATGATATCTCAGAAACAATGAGTCAAAAAATTAATGCTGAAATTTCTTGAAGATAGATTTTTTTTTCACATAACCCTATAGCCAGATGCTTCAACTCCTTTAACATTTATCGTAACTTACAGTCGCAGCTGCGGACTCGCGGTGCCACCGGGGAGCAGAGAATACAGTTGTACTGTACACTCAGACACTCACTACACTGATCTTGACTTCATCGCAGAGAACCACGAAATGAAGACTGCACACAGCGGAAAAATTACGCGCAAAACTAGTGTTGGGGCTGGCTTCTTGAGACCAAAGCATTTATCCTTGAGACCTTGACTCATACTAGCCAGTTGGTAGAGCAATACTGCGTTCGCCTTTGGAGCGGGAGGTCTAAATTTCAAATTTCGGGCCGGTCAAATTGGATACAGTTTTGCCTACGGCTTGCCTCCGAAGGGCTATGTTGCCCGTAGGCGCAATGACGCGAATTTGAGTCCCACAAACTCGTTACACGCTTCCACGTAATACAATCAATATAATGAAAGATTTGATTTGACCTTGACTTACACGACTAAGATAGGTCAGTGTTCCTCCTCTAGCTCCTTAAAATGTTAATTCATATATGTTGCGTGCCTTTGCCATTTTTGTGTTTCCATTTTTTCAGTTCCAAAAGCGCGTCTAAAGCTTTTTAGTATCTACGGGTTATGGCAGTGGCACAAAAATCACGACTTTAAATTACGGTTTAGGAAGTTGATAATAGTTTAGAATGAATAAAAATATACCTGTAGTCACAATTACTTTTTACTGTTTAACACCCAGGGTGAAAACACAAAAAGGACGAGTTCCAATTGCCGTCGGCCAGCTCGGTTGAAGAGCCTGAATAAGCATACTTTCACAGTACAAGAGGGTGGTCCGAAATTTCACTTTTTTTCAAAACATGGACATCAATATTCCATTGTGTTAGGTTTCCCAAAAAAACGTTTTTGTGAAAAAATCAGCTCGTTATGTCAAAAATTAGAGCTGCAACAGCATTTTTTAGTTTTAGGAGGGTATTTTACAAAAATTTGGGGGGGCAAACTGATGAAAACGTTATTTTTCTTACATATAGCAAGTTTTTTTTTACTTTTCTAGCGTCTGTGGATTATTTATTAATGTTAGATAACCTAACTGAGTGTGGTTTAATGACACTACGGAAACACAAGACCATTTTTTGATCTTTTTTTTCAATTTTTAGGTAATTTTTTATCAATTTTTTCTTAAATTAGTCCAATTTTGCTAAATTTTAAGATTTATGTTTGTGCAATTTTGAACATACCCAATGTACAACGTTGGAAACAAGTTAATAATTTCAAGTTTGAATTCCAGTTCAAGATATCACCTAAGTTTAAGTTAGTATTTCTTGGCCAAAGTTGCTTTTCTGAAATCAGTGTAAATAAGCTTTCGGGTATCTTCTACGCAATGAAGAAGCAAGATCGAAAAAGATCGCAGAAGGCTCCACCCCCGGATATCGAAACCCGACATCAGGGCGTAGGACATAAGGGCGCAGAGACGTAAATCTGCAAGCTGTGCTAACATTTTCGTGCTTCGTAAATAACATTGATTGACTAGTATTTTAGTTAATTTTTGAAAGTCAAAGTTTTGAAAAAAGTTTTTTCAGTTCGTTTCCTGTTTTTAATGTTCAGTTGTCGCACAAAGCACAACCTTAAACCAGTGGTTTTCAACCTGTGGGCCATGGCCCACCGGTGGGCCACAGAAGCATTTTGCAGTGGGCCACAGAACATTTTGGTTTGAAAAAGTCGTATTTGCACAATGAGCTATTTATTGATTTGGTTTGAAAGCTTGCAGAAGTTTCGGTGAATAGCGAGTTAACTGTTTTTTTGTTTTTTTTTGGAGATCACCTGTTTTCGGCCGGAAAAACCGTTTGAAGTTTGGTGAAGACCTTTTTTTTTGGAGATCACCTGATTTTGACAGAAAAACCGCATCAATCTAATTCAAGACTGATGAAAATTTGGGTCAAGTTCGTTTACTAATGTTTCGAGCTTCCAAAAAAAGCCCCCTCCTTTTGCAAAATCCTGGCTACGCTACTGCTCAGGATAGTGGAAAATTGCAATTGAGCAATACTTTGAGAATAGGGCCATGGAAAATTTTTCAAAATGAAAATGTTTCACGGTTAGAAAAAAGGTTGGGAACCACTGCCTTAAACTCATGCTTATTTTTTCATCATTTTATCTGCTTTACGTAACCGACGAACGTCAGCGGTTGTTTTCAAACGCAATCATTTAACTGTTTTCGAACGCCGTCATTAAAGGATTGTAGTTAATTTGTTAAGCAAACAATAATTAGTCTTTTGTCCCGCTGCGAAGCAAAATCAATTCTTTTATTTTCTCGCTCTACTAAGCCGAAAGCGTGTAAAGGAGTTTGTGAAAAAAATATCGAGAATGTGACAAGCGAATTTTAACTCTTACCAGGGGCGCCAGGGGGGGGCAAGTGCCCCCCCTGGAAATTAAGATATCAAGTATTTTTTGTGTTTAAATTTGCAAAATAAGTCTAAATATATCTATCTAAAGTAAGAAAACAACCTCTTGGAGAGTTTTTTAATTTGGTGCAGAGGGCGGGGGCAGCAGTGACGTTGCTAGGGGGGCGGCCCACTTCGGGTGTCATCATTTTGGGGTGACACCATTTTATGATACCAATCGAACAAAAAAGAAAACAGCAATGTGTTTGATATCATCGAGAATGCTTAGCACACTGAAATGGATTAAAAACGATTTAAAGCGTCTTTTAAAACATTCATTTAGAGGGCTGGGCGCTATTTTGTCAAACATATTACTCACAAATCATTAAAAATTTTGATAATTGGCCAAAACTAAGCAATCAAATTTGATCGCTTCTTGAAACATGCTGAATAATAGGTTTCATAAAAAAAAATATAAGCTCAGGAATAGGGAGGGGTAGATGTTCAGTATCAGTTGTCATAATATCAACATTCCCCGATTCGTTTTGTGATCCTTATTATCAGTAAGGGGTTTTCCCCTAAAATCTCACCTTATGCTTTCATTGCGAGAGCCAGTAGTTGGTGATAGGCTAGAGTATGTGTTTACTAAGCTGGTTACTTTTATGTGCTTTTCTTTCAGTGATGTAAAGCCTAAGTTAGGTTATGTAAATACTGTACATTCGTGAGTACTGGTCTTGATGTGGTGAAGTTATAACAATTTACATCACTTATTCAAAATAGCCTAGTCATGGCTGATCAAGAAGACCAAAATGAAGTTGTTCATCTAGCACCTGCTCCAAATGTTGATGCTGCTAGACCTATTCAGGCCTCCGTAATTGAAAAAGCGCTCATTCCCTCCATATTCAGTCATGCTCCCAGCAGTGATAACTCTGAACAATTATTTCGGCTCTGGATGGAGCGTTTTACAAACTACATCAACACTCTATCAGCAAATCAAGCTATGTCAGAAATCTCGAAAAAGATGATCCTCGTTAACCTAGTCAGTGCTGAAGTTTTTGAACTATTTCGCGATTCGGATACCTTTCAGGAAGCAGTCGCAACATTGAAGTCTAAATACCTGCGACAGCACAACGTTGTCTCTGCCAGGCACTTGCTTACCCTGCGCAAACAAACCCCCACTGAAACCATCAGTGATTATGTCCAAGCTCTTAAAAGTCTAAGCTTAAATGGTCAATTTCAGGAAGTAGATGCTGTTACACACAGAAACGAAGCTATAAGAGGTTCATTCATTGCTGGATTAAGCTCTTCGTCAATACGACAGAGGCTGCTTGAATCTGAAAGAACAGATTTAGATTCCATGATCAAATTGGCGTGCTCTCTCGAGTTAGCCTCCCAAAATGCTAACACCTATATGGGAGCCGACATATCAGTGCAACATGAATCTGGGGACCTTGGAGCTAGCACGCATGATTCTGCTTGTAACAAATTTGTAAAGCCGATGGTTTGTCATGTTGATAACCATGCCCACAGTATTGCAAGCACCAGTGCGAAATTTGGTCAGCTGGTAAATGAAGCTCCTGCAGATTATGCAAATTACATGCAGAAAGGCCCTAGCAGTTCCAAGAAAAATTGTGGGTATTGTGGATATGGATATCACCCAAGACAGGTGTGCCCAGCTAGAGAAGCGCTCTGCTACAAATGTCACACCAAAGGCCACTTTGCCAAAGTATGCAGAAAGTCAAGAAATAACCTGTACCTGCCCGATCAAAGTAAGTGTTGTTATATCAATCCATGCGAATCCAGTTTAAAAAAATCTATGATTATCATTACAATCAACGACTTGCCAATAAAAGCTTTAATTGATACTGGCAGTACTAATAACTACATGAACCTCAGCATAGCAAACCTGTGCGGTCTTAAAATTTATCGCACCTCTCAAGATCAAACCGTAGTTATGGCATCTGATAACTGCCATATGTCAGTTTCTGGGTATTGTGATTCGACCATAACCCTCCATGATCAGTCCTATAATAACGTGCACTTTGGTATTATGGATAATCTGTGTGTTGATGCTATTTTGGGCCTGGACTTTCTGAATCGTCATCAAGGTTTGCACATGTCACTGAATGGTAATCTGCCAACCCTCTTTTTAGACAACTTGTGCGTAGTTGCTGCTTGCAATACTTCAAGTACCACTTTAAATATTGATCCACCAAGTATATTTACCAATCTCTCATCCGAAGTAAAACCAGTTGCATGCAAATCTAGAAAATACTCTCAGATTGACAAAAAGTTTATTGCTGATACTATTGAAGACTGGCTAAAATCAGGCAAAATTGAGCCATCTCGATCACCTTGGCGTGCTCAACCTTTAGTTGTAGGAGGTGACAGGCATAGGAAAAGGCTAGTCATAGACTTTTCTCAGACTATAAATAAATTTACTCTTCCCGATGCCTACCCCTTACCTCGCATAGACAATTTGACCGATGATCTTGCCAAGTATAAAGTGTTTAGCACTTTCGATCTCAAATCAGCATATCTGCAAATCCCCTTGAAAGAAAATGAAAAACAATTCACAGCTTTCGAAGCGGACGGTGAATTGTACCAGTTCACTCACATGCCTTTTGGCGTGACCAATGGTAGCGCTACTTTTCCACGTGAAATGAATAAGTTCATTAACACAAATTGCTTAAAAGGAGTGTATGCCTACATGGATAATCTTCATGTGTGTGGATTTAACCAATCCGATCACGATCTCAATCTTGCAGCCTTTTCCAAAGCTGCAAAAGAAATCAACTTAACACTAAATCCACCCAAAAGCGTTTTATCAACAAACAAACTAACAACCCTAGGCTACATCATTGAAAACGGTAGCAAAAGACCAGACCCAGAAAGATTGCAGCCCCTACTGAATATGCCTGTACCCAACACACCAAAAGCATTACAAAGATCGGTGGGTCTGTTTTCTTATTACGCTCATTGGATTAAATGCTTTTCTGACAAAATTGCTCCTTTATTGGGTAATCAATCTTTCCCACTAACACGTAAAGCAGTGGATGCCTTTCAAAACCTTAGATCTGAAATTGCTGAATCTGTCGTCACATCTATTGACGAATCTGCACCTTTTGAACTTGAAACTGATGCTAGTGATATCGCGATTTCAGCGGTTTTGAATCAGCATAACCGACCTGTCGCCTTTTTTTCTAGGATGCTGAATGCAACAGAAAAGAGACATTCCTCCATTGAAAAGGAAGCCTGTGCCATTATTGAATCCGTAAGATATTGGCGACATTATCTCTGCAATAGACGATTCGTTATCAAAACTGACCAAGACTCCGTCAAATTTATGTTTCAGAAAAATCACAAAAACAAAATAAAAAATGACAAAATTCATAGGTGGCGTTTAGAGTTGTCCTGCTATCACTTTGGTATTGTTCATAAGCCTGGTAAGGATAATGTGGTTCCAGACACCCTGACTAGAATGTTTTGTTCCCAAATCAGTTGCAACGTTTCACCCAGTTTAGATTTGCACGAGATTCACGATGCTCTATGTCATCCTGGTATTACCAGATTAAATGCGTATGTGAAGTGCAAAAATCTGCCCTTTTCTATCAATGATGTAAGAAAAGTAGTTAACTCTTGCTCTATTTGTGCTGAGTTAAAACCCCGCTTCTATCGGCCGCCCAAAAATGTACTTATTAAAGCCACGAAACCCTTTGAAAGGTTGAGCATTGATTTTAAGGGGCCTTTACCCTCGGCAACAAAAAACAAATTCATGTTAACCATAATTGATGAATATTCCAGGTTTCCTTTTGTGTACCCTTGTTGTTCTGTTGATGCGACTACAGTTATTGATTGTTTATCGAATTTGTTTTCGCTTTTTGGCTTACCGTCGTATATTCATTCTGATAGGGGCAGTGCCTTTATGAGTGAAAAATTGCAGTCTTATTTACTCAGTCTAGGAGTAGCAACTAGCCGAACAACTCCGTATAACCCCAGAGGAAATTCCCAGTGTGAAAGATTCAATGGTATAATTTGGAAATCAGTCATGCTCGCTTTACGCAGTAAGCGGTTACCCGTTGAGCACTGGGAAAAAGTGATTTCTACTGCTTTGCATAGTATTCGATCTTTAATCTCAACTAGCACAAATGAGACCCCCCACGAACGAATGTTCAATTTCGCAAGAAAAGCGAGCAATGGCAACGCCCTTCCCAGCTGGCTGAGTAACCCTGGCCCTGTATATCTTCGTAAATTTGTTCGTAATTCTAAGTTTAGCCCTACCGTGGAAAAAGTCGAACTGCTGCAGGCCAATCCTCAGTATGCTTATGTCCAATTTCCCAATGGCCGTGAATCTACAGTATCTCTTAAAGATTTAGCACCATGTGGTGAGTCTGCAGTAATTGATTCCGACTCCGATAGTATAGTACCTGATACATTTGATTGCGAATCTGCTAGTGCCAATAGTTCTGTGCCTATTCTAATTGATTCCAGTAATACGTTATCAGATGATGTTCGAAATAGCCCTGTTTCACCCAAAGGCTATAACTGCGTAAACGAAAATCAAGATTGCAATGTATCACATGAACTTAATGATATTCGTGACTGCAACACCACTAATCCTAACCAAGAAATTGTTCGCACCAAATCAGGTCGTGTTGTCAAGCCTCCGATTCGGTTTACATCGTAGGCCTAGTAGTGTTTTCGTTTATTTGGAGGGGGAGAATGTCATAATATCAACATTCCCCGATTCGTTTTGTGATCCTTATTATCAGTAAGGGGTTTTCCCCTAAAATCTCACCTTATGCTTTCATTGCGAGAGCCAGTAGTTGGTGATAGGCTAGAGTATGTGTTTACTAAGCTGGTTACTTTTATGTGCTTTTCTTTCAGTGATGTAAAGCCTAAGTTAGGTTATGTAAATACATTCGTGAGTACTGGTCTTGATGTGGTGAAGTTATAACATCAGTTGAATACCAATCACTTCGACTCACATATCTTTCCTTTAGCCTCCCCCCCCCCCCAATCATCTTTCTCTATTTGATTAATCGACATTTGTAGTTTAATAGACAAAATGCATTACTTGTAGTGAGTTTTATTGAACTACAAAATTTTTTGATGTATAGGACCAGCTTGTAAATAAAGAGCACTGAAATTTCACGATTAGCTACCTCCCACATAGCCATAGCCCATTTATGTAACCAGTTTAATCATGCTTTACACTGCCAATTTCTATGCCATATTTCAAAAGCATTAATTTCAACAAAAATTGGCCTCAAATTATTTTTGAAAAATAAAATAAAATTTTTCGAGTGCTAATGGCTCCACCCCAGAACCCCAATGGCCTCCGGTGGATGGGATACGGAGCTTTCAGATCCCCAAAACAACCCTTTTCCCACTGCAGATTTCTAATTACACGCCTGATACTAAACGCGCGCTGCTTATACTTCCAAGTTTTAAAATCTTACAATGAGAAGTTATTAAGATAGCCAAATAACAATCGCGCCATCTACAGAAATGGCGTAGTACTGCTTTTTTTTAAATATAACCTTTTGCAGCCTTCTATACATTATGAAGGGTGACACCATAAATTTCGCCACAGGTGTTACCATTCTTAGCGACGCCCCTGGAGGGCAGGAGGAACAGGATTACTTATTTCACGTAAAATATCATACATCATTTTCTTAAAAGCGAGCATAAGTAATATCCTAGGATTAAGCATTAAACTGTTTGATTAAATAATCAATATCAAACGTTTCAGCATCTGTCATTAAGCCCTTATCAGGATCTAAATACAATATGCAGCGTTTAATATTTCAAGTTTACGCTGTGGTTATATAAACCCTAAAATAATAATTACTCCGCCATTAAATTATTTTTGCTCAGAAACCGAAATCAAAACCAAACTTGTAGTCAGTAGTGTAGCCAAGGGGGTTGTGCCCCCGGCATTGGGAGTGCACGATAAGAAAAATGCCACAATTTTTGCCCTTCTGAGGCAGTCTTTTGCAGTTATATGGCCTCTAAAGTGGTTTAAAGCCACTTTTGAAACATTTGTATTGTTTTTTTAGACGGAGTATTAACTTACTTGTCAAAATACAGCTTACAAATTAATCGATAAAAACTTGAAAACATGGCTAAAAATGAGCTGTCAAAATTAATCGCGTAATGCAAAATTCTCAACGTAAGTTTTGTAAAAAAAGGGGATGGGGGGCTACTCATCAATTACTTTATTCAATTACAACAAGTTTTGGACTCGACCTGTGACTAACATGGGGTTTGAAGGGACTGAGTTATTTAATTCTTTCAAATGGCTCTCAAATTGTAGGCTATCAATTTAGGTTTTTAAATGGCTCTAAAAAGATGCGAAATTTGATTCGAATTGCGTTAAAATGGCTATTTTTCTGAAATATTGGAAAAATTGCCAGCAGTTAGGGATTTGTACTGAGACCCCGGTATGTGATATGCTTTAGTTGCATCAGTTTTCTCGGCGCGTTGCCCAATTCAGGAACGTAGCCAAGGGGGGGGGGGCTATAGCCCCCCCATTGACCTGTCAACCAAAACGCAGAATAAGAAAAATACCACATTTTTAGTTCTACTGAGACTGTTTATTTTTTTGCGCTGGAATGGACTAAAAAGTAATTCAAAGCAACTTTTGAAACGTATATTTAGGGGGGGTTAATTTGTCAAAAATTAAAGTCACAAATCAATGAGAACTTTAAAAAATGCCCAAAAATAAACAATAAAATTTGATCGCTAGCGTAAAAATGCCAAACATAGGTTTTATCAACAATTACATTATAAACTCAGGAATAAGGGGGAGGAAGCTATTTAGTGTTAGTTAATTACCAGTCACTTCTTTCAAATATCTTTCCATTAGCCCCCACCACCAATTATTTTTCCTCATGAAATAGACTACTCCGAGTGAGTTTTATTGAATAGTAGGATTTTATGATTTACCAGCATGTAAACTAGAGAACTACAGTTTTATCGTTAACCATTTCCCATATAGTCCATTAACGCAACCAGTTGAATCATGTTGCTCTGCCAATTTCTATGCCACGTTTAAAAAGCATTAATTTTTACTAAAATAGCCCTAAAATTAAGTTATTTTTTCAAAAAAAAATACAAAAATTTTGAGCGCTGGGGGCTCCGCCCCCACACCCCCGTGCCTACGGCGGATAGGGGCTTTGCCCCTAACCCCCCAAATAGCTCCCCCATTGCCAATCTATGGCTACGCCCCTGTCCCAATTGCAGAATTTTTCAAGGAAAAACTTTAATTTTTTGGGTTAATGAACCCCCCTCCCTAACAAAATTCAGGTTGCAGTCAGTGGCGCAACCAAGTGGGCTAAGGGAGCTTGGCCTCCCTTTTTTATTTTCTAAGTCACTTGGAAAACTTAAGTCACATATGCGTGCCTTTAAACGTGGTTTGAATTTGATCTGCAATTAAAGAGGGATGAAAGGACTGGGCAATTTAAGAATTTCAAGTAGATTTTTAATCTCAACATTTTTGTTCTTTCCAAAGGCCTTAAAAACGTTCGAAATGAGATCCAAATGACGTTAAAATGGTTATTTTTTTCAAGAAGTTGCGAAAATTGTCCAGTGAGAGGGGGCTTCGCCCACAGACCCCCTTCCATAATATACTTAAATTGGATTAATTTGCTCAACATGCCGTCCAATTGCAACATTTTTTGAACAGGATCATTTCAACTTTTGGTTCAAGCCCCTTAGCAAATCCTGGTTGCAACAGTAAAGTTTTATTCAATTCAGTAGATAATAGATACATCGCTTGCCCCCCCCCCTGAAAAAATTTCTGCAGGCGCCTCTGACTCTTACAAATCAATTTATTGGAAACGATCCTTACGCTCCTCCACAATCTATGTAGGAATTCTTAAGAGACATTAGCCATAACTATCAAATGAATCCCTAGATACTGTCATTGTAGATTTTGTGTTGACTTTTCTGTATTTTTCGCCACGATATTGTTTGATTTCATTTGCTTCAATAAATGCTGTAATTTACTTCACTGTGATAAGGAAGTAACTTAGAATATTTAGAATGCTTGCCTTTTCAAAATTCTTTTTTGTCACACTTATTCTTGAATCTTGACAATAATTTGTCTCCTAAAAATGGATCAGTTTTAATCTTCCATAAAACGAGTAATTTTTTGCATGAACTGGAAACAAAATCTCTATAGAGTAATAACCTCTGCGATAAAATCAAAACCACTTAAAATTTATAGCTTATTAGCAAAAATGTTTCTATCTCGTATTTCAAAACTCATTAAAAAGCAAATACGTGTGGAACCATTGTGCTCTCATGTGTTTAGCGCACGTCTCCGCATATTCCACACACGAAATCAGTCAGTTCTTGAAATAAATTGTAAGAAGTAAAATTTCAGAACAAAACAAAAAAAACGATAGATTTTTCTAAACTCTGTATAACGACTACAATCAGTACACGTGCATGTGATTAGAAAACGCTTTTGCTGTTCTTCTCTGAAGTGGGAGGCCTGAAATTCAAATCTTGGGCCGGTCAAATCGTACACAGTGTTGCCAACGGCTCGCCACCGCTGCGACATTACTTCGAAAGGAGCTGCGTTGCCGGGCGCAATAACACGTAGATGGGCCCCACGAACTCCTTTACACGCTTTCGGCTTAGTAGAGCGAGAAAATAAAAGAATTGATTTTGCTTCGCAGCGGGACAAAAGACTAATTATTATTGTTTGCTTAACAAATTAACTACAATCCTTTAATGACGGCGTTCGAAAACAGTTAAATGATTGCGTTTGAAAACAACCGCTGACGTTCGTCGGGTTACGAAAATAGATAAAATAGTGAAAAAGCTTGAAACAACAATAAACGAACTTGACCCAAATTAGATTGATGCGATTTTTTTGTCAAAATCAGGTGATCTCCAAAAAAAAAAGGTCTTCACCAAACTTCAAACGGTTTTTCCGGCCGAAAACAGGTGATCTCCAAAAAAAAAACAAAAAAACAGTTAACTCGCTATTCACCGAAACTTCTGCAAGCTTTCAAACCAAATCAATAAATAGCTCATTGTGCAAATACGACTTTTTCAAACCAAAATGTTCTGTGGCCCACTGCAAAATGCTTCTGTGGCCCACCGGTGGGCCATGGCCCACAGGTTGAAAACCACTGGTTTAAGGTTGTGCTTTGTGCGACAACTGAACATTAAAAACAGGAAACGAACTG
This sequence comes from Trididemnum nubilum, assembly GCA_963965965.1. Taxonomy (NCBI): domain Eukaryota; kingdom Metazoa; phylum Chordata; class Ascidiacea; order Aplousobranchia; family Didemnidae; genus Trididemnum; species Trididemnum nubilum. The sequence goes on along the minus strand of OZ014488.1, from coordinate 10,748,034 downwards.
AAAAAACTTTTTTCAAAACTTTGACTTTCAAAAATTAACTAAAATACTAGTCAATCAATGTTATTTACGAAGCACGAAAATGTTAGCACAGCTTGCAGATTTACGTCTCTGCGCCCTTATGTCCTACGCCCTTATGTCGGGTTTCGATATCCGGGGGTGGAGCCTTCTGCGATCTTTTTCGATCTTGCTTCTTCATTGCGTAGAAGATACCCGAAAGCTTATTTACACTGATTTCAGAAAAGCAACTTTGGCCAAGAAATACTAACTTAAACTTAGGTGATATCTTGAACTGGAATTCAAACTTGAAATTATTAACTTGTTTCCAACGTTGTACATTGGGTATGTTCAAAATTGCACAAACATAAATCTTAAAATTTAGCAAAATTGGACTAATTTAAGAAAAAATTGATAAAAAATTACCTAAAAATTGAAAAAAAAGATCAAAAAATGGTCTTGTGTTTCCGTAGTGTCATTAAACCACACTCAGTTAGGTTATCTAACATTAATAAATAATCCACAGACGCTAGAAAAGTAAAAAAAAAACTTGCTATATGTAAGAAAAATAACGTTTTCATCAGTTTGCCCCCCCAAATTTTTGTAAAATACCCTCCTAAAACTAAAAAATGCTGTTGCAGCTCTAATTTTTGACATAACGAGCTGATTTTTTCACAAAAACGTTTTTTTGGGAAACCTAACACAATGGAATATTGATGTCCATGTTTGAAAAAAAGTGAAATTTCGGACCACCCTATTGTACAAGGTTATGTTCCTCAACTTGAGTTTCGTTTGTGGATTTGTTGGAAGTCGTGGAGTGGTTACTTGACTACTACTAGCAGTTTAGGCCCGGTTTTTGAAGACAAGTATTGGATTGTTTTACTACGATGAGGTTTTTAAGGTAGAACTTGGTTAAAGTTTCTTTTCCAGTCACAAATCTTGATTGTGCTCCTGCTTTTTAGCTTTTATACTAAGTATTAAGTAGCATGTCTACTCACCGTCAGACCTCACTATAATTTTGCACTCGAACGACTTTTACCTAATTTTTTTTTTTTTTTTTTACTTTTAGCGCAAATTTTTGCCACAAGTGCCTCAGAAAGTTTTCCATATTAAGTGCAGCAATACCATTCGAGTAAAACTGTAAAAATTAAACAATAAATTCGGCATAATTTTCAAGCGTGTACATCGTAGATTTTCGTTTTGCAGATGAAAGTCGTTTTTGCCTGCTTTCTGATTGCTCGTTAACAGGATTCCACACTAAAGAAAAATCATGGGACTTTGGTCTTGCACGGTTAGTTTTTGGGTTCGTTTTTTCTCTCAAAGCTATTTGAGCCTGTCTGGCTGATAACGGTCTGGCTTTTGGAGGCGTATTTTCATCGAGTTTAGAATTCGATAGTTGCGCAAAAAGAACTCCTTGATCGTGGAGGATATTGTTTTTATCTTCAAAAGGATAGCTAATGTCTCTCGCTGTTTTACCTCTTGAGTTCAAATGGCTTGTTTTGTACGTTCCTAAAGTTGATGGGATGTTGTTTTGCTTCTGGCTTCGACTTAATGACATGGTTTTTAGCGCATCACGCTTTGGGTCGTTCAAAACGTTTTGCCTGTGGTCGTTTATGGTACCATTGAAAGCAAAATCCAGCTTTCCTGTTCCAGGTGCATTTGAATTGCTGCATTTACGACGGGAATTATAGTTGTTATCATTATCATCAGGATCGTTTTTCTTCGAATTCGCTTTTTTTGTTTTACGTTTTCCTCGTGCAATGGTTTCATTTTGTTTTGAATCAAAATCAAAGCTCAATTCTAAATCCATGGATTGTGACCTGAAACAAGATAATAAAAGTTTAGTAATACTAACGATGTACTATGTATAGTAACTAAGTTAGTTGAATTTAAAATTTAGATATCTACAACCGAAACAATGCATATTTAAATGCCTATTATAATTACATGCATAATCAGTTTCTTTTTATTGTTTAACTGAATAAAGGTTTGTGATGATGCAAAGCAATAATTATTCAATGGGCTATTTGACCTTGCAAAAGAGTTTTCGTTTAAGGTAAAAAAGTATAAAAATTGCTAATTAAATCAGAAAGAAAAGTAAATAAAGAATCAAAGCTTATAGGTTTATTTGATGGCAGTAAAGTCAAATATTCTTAATGTTTGTAAATAGAACAGAAAAAATTAAATGTCCAACATCACAATACCTTCTTGGATGTGTTCTAGGCTTTTTCATGACTTCAGAAGAAGTCGGTCTAGTCTTTTTGGATGGACAAAGCTTTTGTTGCTTTGGTGAGGGAAATGAAGAATGGTCAACTTTAGAGAGCATATCTTCTGACGCTGATTTATGCAAGATATTCATCGGTGTCACGCGACAAAACGTATCTTGATTAGGTACTTCCGGGAACATGTCTAATATATCTGCAAGGCCAGTTAGTTTTGGAACATGTTTTGCCTCATCGTTATGAAATTTTCGATTCGTAAAAGAAAGTTTTGGAGACAGGTTCATAACATCTTTTTCAAGTTCATTGGTCTGAATTGATAACCGAAAGGCTTGGGAAGGATTATTTACATTGTCGACATTTTGTTGCTCATTCAAACAAGGAGAAGAAAGTGGATGATCGAGTTCTGTAAAATAAATGCTTGCATTAAAAGACCGAATTGAAGCATTCACTGAGCTTGAGCTAGGATTTATCAAGAATTGGCCATTCACTTCAAATTTGAAACTGGAGCCGGTTGGTTTCTGCTGACGAAAAGTGATATCATCATTCTGCCAATCACTGAATAAGTCGGATTCGTGGCCGAGATGGTAAAAAGGATTTGTTTTTACGAGTTACGACAACCCTGACAGCATGATCTAGGTTTAACCAGCACCCTGGTCACATTGTTGCATCTTTCGATAAGAGACTTTACGATGATTATCTAAAACGAAAGATCTTAAGCGAATACTTACAGTAGAGTTTTAGATACTTGGTCAATGCACTAACTTTTACAAAAGTGACACGACACTAGAACGATGAAAATGATTTTGGTATTCTTTGAATGTTAAAAAGTCGCTTCACATTTATCGCTTCCTACTAATTAATTGCTAAAAACTTGACGGGTCTTTTCATAACAATGTAAATTATCTCAAATCTCAAATCGTTCTATGATTGTGGATTGCATTAGCCAAACGTCTACCCTTTTTAGCGGACCGGTACCTTCTTCCATTTGCAATGTTTCCGCTTCGCTTCGTATTGTGTCCATAAAATCGTTGACACTCAAATTTTTTATTGGTGGCGCCTGCAAGTGTTCGTGAGTAACACAAATAATATCTCCGCTTGCTGGAGCAAAGAGCTCAAGATCATCAGCAAAAGCATCATCTAAAATCAGAAAGTACGTAGTAAAGAGAAAAGAAACAACACAATTAAATACCGATTCTTTACAGTGAGTGAAGTAGAATAATGCCTTATACTTTTTCGATACAAACTATTGAATCCTCGAACGCAGCGGGTTGTAACATGAGACCGATGGGTACCCAAAAGCGGCGGTCGTCTGTATGGTGATATGGTGCCTGCTTCTTGAGAGGAGTAGAAATGATCAAATGACGACTTTTGTGGCAGCTTCTCCCACTCATCAATAAAGCTTTCTGGCGAGACATTCCATTGCACAACGTTTTTCTCGTCACCAGAACACCCGAGAGATTCCAATAGTTGTTTGTGCACGTCATATAATAATTAATTCATCAATGTTGCCAAATTAAATTCTTTAGCCTATGATAGCAGAAGAATGTTTAATGAATTTAAAACGGTAAACTAACGAAACTACGGCATTTAGATTGCAACATTGTAATATTAACAAAACTAATGACAGCCTCAGCGAATTCCAAAACAGACCAAACATCTTTGCAAGAGCACTAACAGAGTAAAGAAACTCGGAGAGAACACTGCTATTTTGATTCTTGGACTAGGACAGCAACAGCCGATTATGACCCACCTTTGGTGTGCCAAGTGGATTTTGATTATTGTCAAACATGAGTCAGTTTTTATAAAAACAAAACAAGGTCTATTAATCAACAATAATTTTCTTAAAGTCCAAAATAAGCACTTTACTTTGAAAGACTTTAAGACATTTTTAAAGATTTTCTAAAAAATTTGAAATCAGCAACGCTGCTCACATTGGATTGTTTTGAGGGGGCAAGGGGGGTGGTATCAGTGCTGCATTTTTTCCCAAATAGTGGCAGACCGCGAAAATGACCCAAAGCTCAGCACTGTTGAGTTGACACTCTTACAAACCAGACTCAAGAAAAGCAACAAAAAATATCATTTCATTAGTTATGATTAGCAACCGGTGGGCTAAGAGAGCTTCAAACCCCTCCCCCTTAGCCAAGTCAATTAGCAAATTTAACCCAAAAATGCGAGCGTTTAAGGGTGTTATGGACTTGATCTGTAAGTAAGGGATGGCTGAATAGACTGGGCAATTTCTTCACCTGGCTTTTGAATCTAAGCAATTTAGTTCTTTCAAATGACCTGGTAACGAACCTAAATCGTCTTCATCTTGTTGTTGTATTCTGATTTCACTTCCGATGCCAGACGTTTGAGAACTGTTAGGGCTTCCATTATCAATCACGGCCTTGTTCAGCAGACCTGGAAATACAGACTAACAATGGCCCAAGGCAATAGAAGTAATTTATATTAATCTAATATTGTTTATTCTATGAGGTGTAGTTCAGCAAAACTCAGTAATAATGCTTTATTTATTAATAAACAAAAATATGATTCAACCGCCAATTACTGTACAAGAAGCAAATATCAAACTTATGATAATTGCGGATGTTTAGACTAATCTTATAGACATAAAGTTACCTTTGTTATTGATAGGATTAAAGTTGTTTGTTTCTTGGTCTTGAGCAGCTAGTTTGTCAAATTTTTCATCCAAAATAATGCCGCTGACGTACGATTCTCGATATCGCTTGTTTCCTAAATGCAAGTTGAAAATTGTAACGCAAAAGTGAAGAACAAATGTCAACCAAAATTATGCATTGGCGAATGGCAATATTAGCGTTCAATACACGAACAACCCGAGTATTCTACACAATGTTGCACTATCAATATCATGGTCTCTATCTGTTAGTGGGCTAGGACAAAAACCTTGCATTATTGACGTGGATTAAGGCACTGACTGGTTTGAATTCGAAATGCATTCATATTTTTTACTATTCGGCTGCTTTGAACTTATTTGAAAAAAGCGCAGAGCAAATTTAAGCTTTACATCGATTTGAATTTAATGAAAAAAATTTTAATTTTAATAAGCGCGGTCATGTAACGTCAACGCAAATATTCCCTTAACTTCATTAGAAAGCAACATTTTCTTCAGAAACCCGGCTAAAATTATCAATGTTAAAAGCGTTCCAGCGTTGAAGCACGTAAAAGTAAACAGTTCTATCTTAAAATAATGTCAGCAAATAACCAAGCTATAAGCAATATGTACTTACGATTAGTACCGCTGGTTTTTCGTAAGTGCTCAACAAAGGGGTTTAGACTTAAATAAAGGGCATGTGTTTCCCGGAGCAATCTTAGCAAATATTTGGATCTGGAGTGACTCCCGGTGTAATACGTAAGTTTTCGACACGCAGGCAAATCTTCTGGATAGATCTCAAAGCGCTTAGTCTAAAAAACAACATCAGTACGGTAATTTATATCAATCAGCAATTACTTCCGCGTTCGCACTTCAATCAAACCATGGCTAGTAAATACACAGCTTATTAGGAAGAAATGCCGCGGAGTTTCATTTAATTAGATCCAAGAACAAACCAGCGAGTTATTTTCATAAACATGCGACCAAATAGTCAATTCATCATGACTCAATTAGATCAGATAAATTTTATAACTAGAATATTCAATACCTAAGCAGCCAGGTTACAGTATCTACTGTAGAATCGACAAGCTTATTGACATTTTAATCCATCTGTATGAGCCAGGTGAGTGCCTTGGCTAGGAAACAGAGAAGACATCTTTCAATCTTTGAGTCAAACTGCGACCTGCTCGCCTGTTCAGCACACACAATAAAGGATTTGAAGGTTTAAACTGTGGTGTTTTTTTTTGTTCTACACAAGTCATCTGTTAATTTCGAAGTAAACTGTGTTTCAACTCGACTGAAACGTCAAAATTATTCAATCAAAATCAAACTGTGTGACTCTGCGCTGTTTTGAACCCAGGTCCCTTGTGTTTGCGCACAATCCCTTTCAGCGTGCAGCCATAGCATCTTCTTAATTTAAAACTTGCAAATCTTGCAATCATACGATTTGTTTATCAGGCAATTTTTTTGTAAAATGTTAAAGTAAAATTAGGACAGCGTGATCTATTTGAAATTTGCCGTTGTCTAATTGGAATTTGATCTATTTGGAACTTGCCGTAATATAAGATACGTATACTGTGATTTAATTCTTTTT